>OX104070.1:31035943-31069115 GCA_944474145.2 Dicrocoelium dendriticum
AACCCCCAACATCCTCATAACCTCTGTTATACATGTAAACTACCCAAAACTGGAGCACCTTTATCACTGGTTATGAAAGAATATATATATGTATACATATATATATATATATATATATGGAAGTGCCCCTTTTGATATGCTATCTCGTGTACCCTCACTGGTTGCATCTACGCATACATGTATCCTAATACACCGATGTAATTAGCTGCATCCATATGTACAGGTATGCATATATATGCGACAAATGAACACATATACGTATATATATGCGTCCAATATACAAACACATTTATACATATATTTACCCCCACACATCTACATAGGTAATTTATTAAACGGATGGACGCACATATGTACACGTACACATACATACATATGGTTTCGTCTCCATAAATGCGTATAAATATATGCATATACACTTGTACTTTCGGATATATTAATACATAAATATATGTATTTATATATGGCATACATGTACGCCTTCTCACATTCCGCTTACCTATGTACTTTGGCATCTGAGCACCTAACAAATTATCCTCATTTGCATAGGGCTTGGCAAACACTTATACATACATGAATATCTTTAACACTTACAAGTACTCATCTTCACTGACACAAACAACAACCCCTGTTCCGTGCATCCTCATTTAACATTACCCATTTTATAGCCGCAACCATTCAGTAACAGCAGATCTTAGTCAGCCATTATTCCTTATCACATTGATGCATGTTATTCCGTATGTTATAAACTATGCTCTTAGTCATGCCTTTGTCATAACAGTTGTTAATTTCTTATTTCTGCAGATTCACGACATCACATTTACTTCAAGGTTATCTTCAAGGCATAACCCGTAAGTTCCACACTTATTATTTTCGCATCTCCGTTCATTAGCATCACACAAAACAATTAAATCTCCTTAAAATGTTGCATTTTAAGTCGTCCGTATGCAACATCCTTGCAATTAACCTTCCGTGTAGATTTCTCACCCTTCCACCTGCTGCATTGCAAAAGTCATTTCCGCTTATAATACACAGACAGTTTCTGTATCAATACATGCAACAATAAAAAGCATTTCCCAAGCAAAAATAATGCTACATATCTTAAACGATTTTCAGCGCATTCCCATACCTTGATTTTCCACCACCACTACGACCTTAGTCATTTTAACCACTTTACCTCAGTAAAACGTTTACACAAGATACCCCTTGTATCACTATTAAAAGATTTACATTAATTAATGCTATCTATCCTTAATATTATGAAGTATATTTATTAAAGTCAAAAAACAGATGTACCAGTTGCCACCACAAAAATTTAAACTTCACCGCCGACCTGTCGTCAAACTGACTCGCAACAAGCACACAACGTTTCAAAGTTTGCGCCAGCTCGCTTTTCCAAACTAACATAAGCTTTTTATTGTTCAGCACACAATAAATAAATAGATAAACTTTTATTCTCGGAGACGCGAGGCAGGCCATTAGGGGCAATTCCATAGTAATATTAGAACGGTTGATAAAGAAACATGCAATAGTACATTATGTATGCATGTGGATTCATAAATGTAGCCATGGAGGTAGGTGGGTTGCTTGTGTTTGTAAATGTGTTGCTGTTCTAGTCAATAAGTTCTATCGCGTCGCCGGCGTCTGAAGAGATGTCCGATCTCCGGAGATTCCGTATGCCGGTCAGCATAATCTTGGGCATTGACTTTATTTAGTGGTGTGCCACAACCGCCGCGTCACACTTTTGTTAAGCAGGTATTTGTGGCTGATTATGGGAACGCTTGCCAAACGAAAACGCACCACATGCTGCAACAGCGCCGCCGAACTAGCTGCTGAAACGAGTTAAAGCTTAACCACCCAGATGGCACCATGGGGTTGTTCGGCTAGCTAACTAATCGTGCATACCTGGTGCGGAAAGTTTCTGAAGTTTCCACCGCTACATACGTAACTTGCATTAGCATGTAACTTCCATGGCTGGACCTCATTTTGCTACCCCTTTCCAGTTGATAACCGGTGTATAACTCATTTAACGAACGAACGCTCGCGTAGTTCTTAGTTATGCTGTAGCTTATTTACAGCTAACATTCATCACTGACTTTTGGTGTCCTATCTGCCACATGGCGCGCGCATGCAACCAAATGACCCAAGAAGGGACACGCAGAAAATATCCCGGTTATCCGGGTTAGTCGAGTGTAGCTAAAAAGTTAATTGTAAAACCAAGCGCTAGTTGATTATTTTTGGATTGTACATTTAGCTGAAACGTTGGCTTTTATGTAGGAACACTTTGGCTGCCATTGCTCTGACTTAAAGATCAACCTTTTGGATTTCGTTTAGTTTTTTGCCTTAGTGGGACCATTTCATTGCACAGCGACGAATTTATATAAATGTGGATTGTGCCTTGTTCTGTAGGAAAACATTAGCGTGGTACCAATAAACGGTGTTTTGCGAAAATAATAATAATAAAATGAGTATATACAATGTTTTCCGGTTCATAATAGGAAGTATTAACGCTTTAAAGTCAGTTGTGGTAACATTAACAGGTAAGCAAGTTACGTGTTAGGATCTACAAACTTACCTGCTTAAAGGTTTCCAGAGAAATGCTTTTGGGTACTGCGGAGCTGTATGCAACAAACAAGAAGGAATACAGTTTATAGAATGTGTGCAGTTCTTATTTATATTTTAACCTCGGAACTTGACTTATCGGTTATTTTTACGACGTGGCATCAAAAGGCTGCTTACAGTGGTAGCACAGGTGAGAACGTCCAATTCACGGAATGGCGGGTAGCCGTTACTCGGCGAGCATTTCTGGGTAGTGGGCAATGTTTCTATCTTTTATGGCTACTAAGTTATGCAAAAGCTGGCAAAATACATGCTGAAAATGCGGTATGCAGCTTTTGTAACCCATAAAAATTTTAAAATGTGTGTGCAAATTTAAGTTTTGCATCCTTAGCTTAGACGTTGCTTTGCCAAACGGTTTTTGGTTGACCAATAAGCGGCAGGCATAACCGGAGTTTATCCTAGTAGTAGAGTGTCGGATTTTCAGCCGTGCGACCGGGGTACGAATCCTTAGTGCGCCACATTTTGTACTCTCACCGGCGGTACATATACTGAATTTGAAACTTTGCGGTGAAGATTGCGATGACCAAAGCGCAATAATGACGTACAAAATTTTAACCATAAAATTGTTATGCGCTTATATCTCTACAGGAAGGCCTAAGTGCCTTCCAACCTCATTCCTGTGCCGAATGCAAGGTTAGGATGGAACCCCAGGGCACACATATGAACAGCACGACTTACGAGGTTTAGTTGTGTACCAGTTTTATTCAATGCATGTTCGTAAGACGTTAACAAGCCCTCACATTGCTGACAGGGCTTTCATTAATACTGGAGGCACCCGTGGAGTAAAAGCTCGACGTCACGCATCTCCTGGTTTATGTATTTTAACGAATGCTGTAGTGGTCACTTATGGCATAAACTTGGTCATATACTATGCCGTTAAGCGGAACTACATTGTGGAATATGTTTAAGTTTGTACATCCGCCGTTCTATGGTCTATGGCGCGCAGTCCAAAGTTCGCGGGGTAGATGAATTCCCCCTATCGCGTTTTTGGAAATCATGTGGTAATAAGTTATTATTTCAAGAAGTAGGTAAGTAACTGAAATAAGATAATACTGTGTTAAGAAATACTGTGGGTAAATTATAGTACCTATGCCATTGACACGGCAAGCGACAAAGCAATAGGTGGATGAACTGACTTTCAACTTGAAGTAAAATGATAATAAAAGAAATATGACTATAAACATTTGTAAACCTAGGTGCAAGCATCTAGCACTTGTTATTTACATAACGCCTTAATAGCACCAATAGCAGCTGGTGTATCCAGACACACAACTCAATTGCGACCCTGCTTGAATTTATGAGTTGGGCTTTCCGAAACTGGTGTTCAGATTGCCAGGCCAACATTAGGGATATCAACAATGCTTGCCTCCAATGTGTTGCGTATGCCTGCAGGTACCACAATAGCTTGGCTATCAAGTGTGTTCTCCATCAGCCTGCATTGCAACAATTTGTAATCCGACTGAGCTTTTACCAGGGTGGCGGCGAGGTAGTCTGGTTTAAATATGGTATCCCCTTTTAGAAACCTATTAACAAACATAATTTATTATCCTCCAAAATAAAGGCGGAAGGATAGGTTTTAGTACATTTATTTGTTACATGAATGAGCAAATTCATAGTAATACATATAAGGAATGTATAAAATAGGAGGATCTAAAATTGTATAGGTTTACCTAGGTAAATTTTATTTTAAGGTATATTACTACACCTGCTAGCTTCTGTTTCCGCGAGTGAACAGCTCAATATTTGCACAATCCCCTGCCTTTACAGGTGGAGTGGGGACAGGTGGATTATGTGTTACTTGGTCGCAAGTGTTAATGCACAGACATTTTTTGCATACAGTTAAAGGGGTAGTACTCGCCTACCGAAGAGTTCTTCTGGCTCGCTTAGGCAAGCTTTGTGGTCTGTGATTTTATTAGTGGCGGATAGTCGCGCAAAGCAGTATTTGCACGCTTTCTTTGGAAGCAAGGTCAATTTCTTCACCAACTTTACCCTGAATTATTTGGATTATTTTGGCCTATGCAGTCGTCCTGTTTATTGCTGGGCTTATGGACAGAAATCAACGAGACGGAATTAAAAGAACAGATAATAGGTTACAAATAATTCCTGGAAATGCAAATAAAAATAAAAGGCGTTTTTAACAGACATACCAAGGCGGCATACTTAACTAAATTAATAAACAATTATGTCAATAACCACCATTGCTTGAGCTAAACTTTATCTCCAGCGTCAAATGTTAAACGAAGTAAACCTCCGCTCAAAAGAAAAAACGTTTCTGCGGCTGAGAGGTTGCAACTGGCGATACTACGTGAGGCCACACAGAACAAGTTTTACTTGCTGCTTAATTTAATAGTAAAACCAATGGGGTACCTGCATCGCCAGTTATTAGCGATTGAATGGCGGCATAAAAATACGCCGTTAATTTAGGTCGCCGAAATTGACTTCCTGCTTTGCAAGCAGAGTTCATAAAAAGAAAATGTAACACTGACGAAGCAGTATAAGTTCTATATAGGTACATCTTTCTAGAAATACTCTATTTAGCCTAAAGTTTTCAGCAATAACAAGGCACGACGTAAATGGTCGAAAAGCAAACTTTTCAAGCTTACGTAGCAAATATAGACAACTAAGTGCTAACGTCTAGAGATAATGCTATCGATCCAGTCAAGAAAGTTATATATGAAACAAACTTCAGGAAACCTATAATTACCTCATGTTCAGTAGGCCACCACTTACCATTTGCAGTGGCTTTTGAGCCACATAAACCACTATGAATATAGAGTTCAGGATTAGTTTTGACTCCATTTGGTTTCAAAGGTTAACTCCGGTGTGCATGAGACAGGTCTAATTGCATAATACGAGTCTTTAGGACCATTTGACACGTTTGTGATTGAACAATGCACACATTTCTTAGCCTAATATCGGCAGTTTTGTCACATTTAGTCTATGTTATATATCCATACAGCTGTCACAATTGGCAGTAAGCTAGAGGAGCCTGTCGTTAATAATAAAGGTTAGATTACCAAAAAATTCTCAAAATGTTTCGGGGCGTGTATTTTAGTTGGGTTTGAGTTAGTTGGACATTAACATCCCTGCTACTAGGGTTAAGGTCGCTCGAATTTGAGGGATTATAGTGCTTCAGGTGTCCATACACACTGATATGCATCCATATGCTCCATTTCGGGCTTTTCGCTTTCACCTTTCAGGCTGATGGGAGTGAGAGTGATGTTCAACAGGGCGGCGTTGGTAACTCGGACTGTGGGGTAGCAGCATCCTTTGCCGTGGTAGTTAATCTGGTTTGAGCCATTCTAGTTTTCTAAGCAATAAATTGTAATGTAAATCCAGGGTAGGTAAGTACGCAAAGCAGGGAACTCTCTGTACGGCTTGCAATATGCATAAAGCCTTGTACGCTTTGGAGCCAAGTACAATATAAATCTACACGCGGACGGTCAAGATAAAACAAAATGGTGGTCAATTTGTCTGGAGGTCCAACCAGCCAATGTGACAGGGGCCCCGCTGCCTCTGGGGTAACTTTGGTGCCAGCGTAATGGAAGCTAGAAATGCGAGTGCTTGATTAACATAAACGGTTGAAGAAGAGGTTAAGTTTATCATGATGTCTGTCTAGAGCTAAATAGCTGCACTATTTTTGAGTTTAGCGAGGAACAGCTAACAAGGCATGATCAAACGTTACAAGCAGTAATGTTTCGCAGAATCCATGTTGCTGTGTATGTAATCGGAAGTGGCTGAATGTTGTACAGACTGCACAAATTGCAGTAGTACTCATGAGGACAATAGTTGTAAGTGGATGACGAGAATTAGGGTTCATGTGTGCTTGAAGTGTAAAGTAAGGCACAATAAACTTAGTGACGAATATAGGTGTAGACATGCGGCATATTATTCTTGTAAATATAGAGGAAATGGTGTGAGATGACACTAATCAAACTGTCACTGTGTAGTTGTGGGCAGTGGATTCACTCAGTGAAGGATGCTAATGTTGCCGGACCACAAATCTAACCTGCATATCAAGAATCAAGTTGCTGCGGCTACAAGATGATTCACTCTATACATAGAGCCTTTTCTCGCCACATACCAAGACACTTTCGGCTCCTTTTACTTTACACGTACGTCCACTTTTCTAATATGGGCGACCTGTTGCCTATACCCTGACGAACTTCGAATGTGATATGCATGATCAGGTGCAACAACGTGGATCGTATTCTGTGCCTGAGCCGCAAGACCTGTTCTATTCACTCCGATTCAAGCAACTACAGATATTTTCCCTGAACTGTCATCGTCATGGCAGAGATTTGATCTTCACCCGACGTATTCTTAGAGAACACTTATGACAAAGGGCGTTCGACAAGAGGTCATAGTTTAAAAGTGTCCAAACCGCAGTTTCATCGATTATGATCCATCCTACCTCCATCCATTTACATCCTAAATTACTAGAACCGGTTGCTGGCGTCCCTTGTAAATGATGAGGCCGAGGAACACTTTAAGCATTTGTCACATTCACATTTTACTTGGCCTGGTTCCAGCTTTTTTCTAATGCAGCTTCAGTGGTGCTCCGTGGGACCTAACCTGGAGGCTCACCATCGCATGCAAACTTTCCATCAACCCTCTCCGAGTCTTGGAATGCGATACAGACACCGCAATAACCAACCCACAACTAGCAGAAATATGCCCCTCAGTAATGCACACTCACTCTACTCCACCTTCTATTGCTTTCATACAACATATCCACGCCAATACCTTAGCCATCGCCAATAACCTTCCCTACACCCACAAACCTGTCTCCTCTGTATCGTTCCAGCATGGTAACCAAGCAGTCCCACTCATCCAACCCGACCTGCTCTATGACGACGCGGACCGTAGGATTTTGTCCGACCTCTGTAACCTTATAACTCTCAGCACTCCCTCTGAGACAACAGCAACTATACCCACGCAAAGTGCTCAGATTACTTCTGTCTCTGATAATGCAGCAGTTGCTCACTTCTGCAACGAGGCACTCACTTTACTTCTCATTAACGCAAGGTCCATCAAACACAACATGCACATTATCAACCCCGTCATTATTCCATCCGGCCTTCAGTTAGTGCTCATCACAGAAACGTGGCATGGTGCTAACACACCCGATGCACAGCTGCGAATCCCGGGCTACACCTCTTTCAGCAATGGACGAACCAACCACCGTGGTGGCGGATGTCTTCTTTACGTACGTGCCAATTTCGGGGCGCCATCGTTCCAAGAACTTTCAATCGGCCCTCTAGCAGACTACGTTTGGATTCAGACTAGTAGGGGCCAGCACGATATCTTAATTGGCTGTCTGTATAACCCTCTCCACACTAACGCAATCGGTATACGCAGTCTATTGGAACTCTTCACAGAAGTATCCCTTTTGCCTACCCACTATAAGATAATTGGTGGTGACTTCAACATGCCACAAGTGGCCTGGCAAACGCAATCTGCGCCACCCAAATACCGTGCCTTTGTGGACACCACATATGCATTTGAGTGGACTTTACACGTGCATGCACCCACTAGGCACAAAACACCTTAGATTTACTTCTAACAAACGGAGGTTCTCATGCATCTGGTAGCGCGCTTGACAATCTTCCTGGATGCGATCACAAAATAGTAAAGCTCACTTGCGAACTTCTCATCACTTGCCCCCCCAGTGGCTAGACCAACGTGTTCTGTTCGGTCCTTCAAAGGAATCAACTGGACAAACTTTGCTCGAATTCTGAGATCCATCTGCTGGGATGTATTCTTTCTAGCTACAGATGTAAGCACTGCCTGTTCGGAACCATAAAGAAATATCACATACTGCTTGGATATACTTGCACCTATAATGAAACAAAAAGCCGTGCAACCACCGCAGGAAGCAGCTCCCCTCGTAACCTACTAGTCAAGCTCAAAAAGCTAGGTTCATAGTACAGCAGGACCCAAGATTTCTTCCTCTTTGTTCGCATCAGTGAAGTCCTGATGGAGTGGAGAAATTCACTAACTACCACATATCTGTCCGAAGAACACACTGCCCTAAACTCGATCAACTGTATCAAAGCTCTCAATTCTCTGATAAGCCGCAGAAGCAACCCGCCTTGAATTCGATTAACTCGATTATTCGTCTAGATAACACAGTTACTAGTAACCAAGCTTAAATATGTGAGGTCATGAACCGCTACTTCTGCGGCTGTTTCACCTCTGATAACCTGAACCTGCCTCTTCATATTCCTAGTTGCACCAATGATACTTTACGCGCAGTAACATTTGATCTGCGCACCATTACTCGGGAAATGCAAGCCATCAAATTATCCTTCCATGCCGGACCTGATGGCCTCCCATCGGCTCTACTAATTCTAGGTGGCCTGGATATCGCTGTCCTACTACTTAACATCTTTACCCTTTCCATTAAACATGGAACCATTCCCGCTGCTTGGAAACATGCAGTAGCATTGCCAGGACACAAAAGGGGAAGTTGTCAAAACATTGAAAACTACCGACCCATTAGTCACACCCAATTCGCTTCACGAGTGATGGAGAGGATGGTTAAGGATGAGCTCCTACGGTTCTTGACTCATCGGAATTTCATCAACCAATCCCAACGTGGATTTCTCCCGTATAAATCTTGTCCAACATACCAGCTGGAGTTTCTGAACAACGTTACCGCCATGGTTGATTGCAAGAAAGCTTTGATCATCATCTTCTTAGATATGAAAAAGCGTTCGACCAAGTCCCTCATAATGGACTACTAACTAAATTGGCTTTTTACGGTATGTCGGACCAGTTGCATTCTTGGTTCTGTTCCTATCTCTCCTGTCGAACACAGTCGGTGAGACTAGATGATTTCGAATCAACAACGAAACCAGTTACGAGTGGTGTGTTCCATGGAAGTGTACTGGGCCCCACACTCTTCCTACTTCACATCAACGACGTATTTCTAGTCTTTGAATATGGAAAGGCGTACCTGTTTGCCGACGATTTCAAAGTCGTATGCTTCTTCGATCCGGGTAACCTAAGGAGCGGCCTCCTCAATATTCAAAATGACCTTAAATCATTAGACTCTTGGTGTAACACATGGAAGCTTGACTTCTCTTCTGCAAAGTGCAGCGCTCTGTCCTACAAATACACTGTACCGCCTATTGCGCTAACCCTGCATGACGTTTCACTAGCCAACTGTCAAACCATAATGGATCTCGGCGTACACTATTTAAGCTCCCTAAATTTCTCGGAACAAGTTAGCTATAGTGTAGCGAAATCTAGATCCCGCATCGGTCATATCTGCAAGAAAATGCTCGTAAACCATTCCAGGCTCACACTATACAAGGTACGCGCTAGACCTCTTCTGGAATACTGCTCAATAATATTTATTACCCCTAGCAAGAGTGACCGAATAGCAATTGAGAAAGTGCAACACACATACATAAAGCGCCTGCTTTGCCCCTCTACTCTTAACTACCGTGAGCGATGTAAACTTGGTCTTGAACCTCTGTGGTCCCGAAGAGTGGGACTCAACCTCATCTTCCTATTCCAGACGATAAGCAACCCAAACACGAACCTTGCCGGACATATTCAACAAAACGGTGACCCTCGGTACCCACTTCGACATAGACCCTTAACCATTACCCTACCTACAGCCCGCACCAAAGCGCGCAACAGCTTCTTCCTTTACTGATTCGCTCGCGTCTGGAACAGGCTACCATTACAATTTAGGGCAGCCGAGAATGCTGCACAGTTCCGATCATCCCTACATAGATAGCTTGCAACCCTGCCTATCTGCGAGCTCATTAACTCCAATATACCGGAGGATGAACTTTGGGAACATGGCCCGGAGCACCTATAAATCCGAAGACCCGACGTGTCGGACAAAGGCCCCAATAATTGATAGCCCATTTCTCACCTCTACTTCATGTCCTTATCAAAACGCGCCGGCTAATCCAGTCTTACCCGATCGGCCTCCTGCTTTCCGGATTCATTCAGACTTCTGGGACGTCACCTCCCTTGTTTTGACGGACTCCACTACCCGATTACTTTACCTAGAGAGCTTCGGGGGCTTTTCCCATCTCTCGTCAATAAACCTTTCCCATCCTGACCCTAACTTTTATAATTAAGCTCTGTTTTCATTTCTTCTTCAACTAGTGTGCCCGATCTTACTGCTCTGAGGAGACCTAGTCCCACTGACTAGTCTCTTTCTCTCTGACTGCTCCAATGCTATCCTGGCTTAAGTGGTATACGCCATGCAGACTCAACGCACTTGTTCCCCTACCCAGAGATTCTGCTTGACTCGCTCACCCTCTATTGTTGCGGGCCTTATCCTGCCTTTACTTTTACGTGCTATTTCTATGCACCGGCTGATCCGCTATCGCCGGATCGGCCACTTGCTTTCCAGTTTTACTCAGAGTTATTCGAAGTTAAACATCTTGGTTCGGCTGACTCAACGTCTAGTTTACATCACCAGGAAAGCCTCGTGGGCTCCCCCACTCCTTAGCAGTAAACCTTTCTCATACCGTCCCTAACCTTTTCTTCTCAGGTTTTCTCTTTTCATTCCACTTTTTAATCAGGCGGCCAACTTTAATACCCTGCCGTGCTCCTCTCTCACTGGAGTAGTCTGTTTCTCTCTGACTGCTCCCATGCTACCGAGACTTAAATGGTATAGGCTCCGCAGAGTTAACTCTGTTACCCCTACTCACAGGGACTGCTAGACTTGTTCCCTCGTTATTGTTATAGCCTCCTACTTATCTGCATTGTACGACCTAGTCAGGAAGCGCCGATTAATCTACTACCGCTTAGGCGGCCTCGCATTCACTGAATGCATTTGGGCTTCTTAGACATCACTTCTCTTGTTTCGGCTGACCTAATGCTTCTGTTTACACTACTTGGGTAGCCCAGTGGGTTTTTCCACTCTTCATCAATAAACCCTTCTTACCCCGACCCCAACCTTTTCTTCTCTCGCTATCTGTTTTTCTTTCTTTTTCAATCGGACATCAGGCTTTGCTGCATGGCCGTGACCTTGGCTCACCTGCCTAGCTGCTACTATGCTACTGAGACTTACGCGGTATCCGCCCCGCAGTTTTAACAGGATGCTCCCCTTAAATCTAGAACCTGCTAGACATGCCCACTACTTACCGCTGACTCTTCTCTTACCTCTACTATATGTCAATTCCAAACGCGCCGACTAATCAAGTCCTACCCGATCGGCCTCCTGCTTTCCGGATTCACTCAGACTTCTGAGACGTCACCTCTCTTGGTTCGACGGACGCAACTACCCGATTACATTACCTGGAGAGCTTTTCCCATCTTTCGTCAATAGACGTTTCCCATCCTGAACCGAACTTTTATTATCGCGCTCTTTTTTCATTTCCTGTTCAATTGGAGTGCCCGACCTTACTGCTCTGAGGTGACCTAGTCCCACCGACTAGCATCTTTCTCTCTGACTGCTCCAATGCTATCCTGACTTAAGTGGTTAGCTATGCAGACTCAACGCTCTTGTTCCCCTCCCTGGAGATTTTGCTTGACTCGCTCATCCTCTACTGCTGCGGACCCTTTCCTGCCTTCATTCTTACGCGCTATTCCTACGCGCCGACTAATCTAGTCTCGCTAGATAGGCCACTTGTTTTCCAGATTTACTCAGAGCTATTCTAAGTTGCAAACCCTGGTACGACTGACTCAACGTCTAGTTTACACCCCCTGATAAACCTCATGGGCTCCCTTACTTCTTAGCAGTAAACCTTTCTCATACCGACCCTAACCTCTTCCTGTCCCGCGTTCTGTTTTCATTCCCCTTTTCAATCGGACGGCTACCTTCACTACCTTAACGTTATTCAGCCGCACTTGTCCTGTCATCTTCTCTAACTACTCTTTTGTTACTGATACTCCAGCGTTGCAATCGTTGCAGACTCAGCTGTGCGTTTACCCTGCCTCTAGGGCCTGCTGATTTTTTCACATTATATTTTCCTATCCTTTATCTTTCCTTCATTGTAAGTCCCATTCCCAACGTGCTGACCCCTCGAGCCTCGCCTGATCGGCCCCCTGCAATCCGAATTCACTCAAAATCATGAGACGCTACCTTTCTTAGTTCGGCTGTCCTAATTGACTGCTAAGTCCTTCGTAAACCTCGTTGACTTTTCACTCTTTCAATTAAAGCCTTTTTCAATCCTACTCTGCCCTTTCCTTATCTTGGTCTCCGATTGCTTTTCAAATAGATGGCCATCACTGTGCTTTGCCTTAATCTATTCTCTTTTGACTGTATTTCTGACTTCATCCACACTACTGAGACGTAAATTATCTAAATGCTGCATACCCAAGGCATTGTTTCCCCGAGAGCTTGCTGAACTTGCCCATGCTTTATTAGCCCTGCTTATTTCATCCCTAACCTGATCCTCACCACTCATCTTCACTGCTTAATTAAACGACTTAGCCGCAATCCACCGACTAATCCAAATCGACCTCCCGCTCCCCGATAGCGCGCAGCTCTCTGGTGCGTCATTGTTAATGGTACGACAAATATAACATTTTATGGAACAAATGTACACGAGGTATTTAGTTTATAATAATACACAGATCTAAGTGGATCGCCGAAAAGTAGAATGTAAACGCAACCAATGCACAAAAAATTCCTTGGTCTCGGCATTGACGATGGGTTCCAGTAGCCGTTTCCAGTCATTCATGACGAAAACGGACAAAGCCAGGCTAGATGGTATTCAATGACACCGCGGTTTGGACAGTTCAAACATTGGCCAGTTGACGAACACTCTGAGTGTGCTGAAAGCGTTCTAGTAAATTTCTCCCCAATTTTTTTAAGAATACGTAGGGGGAAGATCAGACCTCTGAGCAGACGCCGGCAATCCATGGAAAGTACATTCAGTTGTTTGTGTCGGTGAGCATAGGACAGGTCCAGCAGCACAGGAACGGAGTTGTAATTACGCCGTTGAATATTCACAAGCCCGCACGTCATAAATAAAGAAATAGTTTATTCTTGTGTTTATCAATGCGCTTTAAATGAAACATAATCAACTTTACACGCGGTTATGGTTTGCAACATACACTTTACTGTTTATTTTATTGTCATTGTTCGAACTATTTACATGCCACAGAAATTGAAGAAGTAAGCATGGCGAATAAATTCGTCGGTAGATGACGATACGTTAGGTTTAAGTGTGCGTAGTGCAAACAGTCAAGGTAATATTAGTGTAGTGAAAGCGGGAGATGTAGACAGAGTGTACCTTATGCTGGTACGATACCACGACGCATTGAAATAAGACTCTAGTTGACTTGTTAGTATGTAGTTACTAGCAGCGAATTTATTCATTGGCAAAGCTCATCCGCCAGATTGCAGTGCTGTTAAACCGGCATTACTAGCTGCTAATGGGGGAAGCTTGATAGGCAAAATCCCACCACGTCCTGCAAAACTAGCGCATATCCCTTTTAGCACTGATGCACCATTGATAAAGCGGCTTGCGGACTGCTTACACATTTGATTATTTGCTTTCAACTGACTTCCAATTTCCTCTGTTTACTGGTCAGCTAACTTGGTAAGGGCCGCCATATTCGCTAGGGCCGGTCGAGGATGCGAGCGGCACGAAGCGTATTCTTGTTGAGGGGCTGGGTGAGCAAACAGTTCAAAGCTTCTGGTTTCTGAAATTTTCAGAATATGTATCTATTTTGGAAGTGTAAATACATTGTGTCTAGCTATACACTCTGGACCACGGCCGTGGTGGTGGGTGCGTTTGCATCCTTTTGGTGTGTAGCCTTTGCCTATGTAGGTCCTTTGTCGGTTATTACGTCCGCCTTGGGCAAGACTCAGTTCCCCAGTCCAACCACAGATGTCCAAATAGGTCCGGACCTCAGCGAAAAGAGAAGATGTTGGACAACCGAGGGAAGACCGCAAAGCACATGCGTGTACTCAAGCACTGTTAGTATCGTAGGTTATAACAGTTAGAGTGGAGCCGAACTGATTGCAATGTACAACAATGATTATTCTGAAAGCGACTTTTGAAAGTGTTACCAAAATCAATGGCCCTGTGGATCGGTTGCTACCATCTACATAGAGGACAATAGCGTTGTACCAGCGAGCAATATATGTAGTATCAATTTACTATGAGGAAACTGTTGCGCGGAAAGCGAGAAAGCAGGTTACGAAGACTGTCAGCGGTTAAATGTTGAATGGTGCATTTCCGCAGATGGTAGGCGGCAGGTAGCTCATATTCGAGAAGCGTGCGTACGAGTGAAGTAAACAGGTGCCAAAAGCGCCTCGATATCAGTGGAGAGAAGGCTCTACATTTAGCATGAAATATCCGCTAGGACCCGGCAGATCTTTCTTGGTAACTTCATTAGGTTTGACGTCAAGCGATATTCTCAATTCCAGCTCACTCTCTTTAGTGACGTTTCTGAGCAAACTACCATCAATTTGGTAAGTTTCAACTGGGTCAGAAGCACCAACTGGAAGAACTAAAGATTTCGTATGATTCATTAGCAAATGTAATTTAATTGACCAATCACGTACCAGGTCGAGTGTCCACCGCAACCTGTCAGCTTCTTCCATAGTGAATTGTTCCATCCGCAGCTTTAGGTCGTTGGCGTAAGTTAGGTATTTCGCCTTTAGTACGGACGGCACGTCATTGCTGAGGACCATAAGAAGCAGGGGGTTAAAGACAGCGTCATGTGGGACACCATTAGTAATGAGAACAGGGACAGGAAATCTTTCATTCACTTTCACCTGCATAGTGCGGTCATAAAGATAGAAGTATAAGGGAAAGATTCCCAGTGATACCTATAACTTGGAGCTTAAGCAAAAGTTGTTCGGGTGGGACCACGTCAAAAGCTTTGGTGAAAGGAACAAGCACTACGTTCAGGCGTTTACTGGAATCTAGCGACTTCGCCCATTTCGCCTTAGCAACCAGTAAGTTGGCGTTAAATAAGCGTGCCTTTCGCAAACCATACTGTACATCCGAGAAGAAGTAAAGTTTCTCAAGGTAGGTATGAACAGGCTGCCTACAGCTTCGCTCCATAACTTTACACAATAGCGCCGGTAAACAGACTGAAGGATAGCTGACTGAATCTTGCCAGTTCCCTCCTTGCTATATGGATATAAGAATGCTTACTTTTCAAGCTAACGTGAGACGTCAAACTTCAAACGAACCACAAAAACCTGACAGATACGTGTACGATGTACCCCGCCCCAGTCCTATGGAACCGGCGGTACCTAAAAAGGAGGAATACTATATTAGTAGCGCCGCCTCCAATATTAAACACTGTAGTCATAAATGAAGAAGGACAAAACCAAATGATGGGCCAATTACGCAACGACGGTATATAACCCACAAAAATACGGTAAACGCTATTAATAACTGTGAAAGATAACAAGTCAAATCAGGTGTAGAGGAAAAGGAGCGGTGCAAGGGAGTAACACTGCATCTTTGGCGCCAGAAAGAGGCGGCTACGAAAAGCATACGTGGCGTTGCAGAGAGTAAGGGATAAAAGCACGCCCAGAAAGAGGAGGCTGTGCCCGGAACGATCAAGGTATATTGATTCACTAGAAGAGAGCTAAAATGGTTCATCGATGCAAAGAGCGAAATGGAGGAATGTAAGCACACAGTACGTTTACAGAAGACTTAGACGCATATGAGGCTCAAGAACAGTGGCTAATCGAGAAGCAAGTCGCGCTAGCGTGCCAAGTTAGAAGAGGTCAACCAGTGCTCTGGATGCTTTCAGCGCGTAAAGTCAAGATAGTTGCAGCGAGTAAGGGACAACTGAACAAAAATAAGGAAACGGTTAAAGTGTGGCTGTTTGCTGACAACAAAAGATGTTGGATCACTAGAAGGGAGCTGAGGATTTTACTTTAGGAATGGACAGGGAACGCGTGGATGGCAAGCTCATATTAGCGTTAATGCGAACGTCAAAATTATGAGGCAAAAGCGCATCAGCACTAATAACCTGGGTAGCAAACAGAAACATTTGTATCAGCTGTACGCTGTTACAGCGCTTCGCTTCAGGGCGACCACCACCTGTTGCAGCCCGCTGCGTTTGCTGCGAGGACGCTCAACCCTACGCAGTAGCAAACCCGCGCAGCCTGATTACGAGTCGAGCTCGGTACCTCTAGGCTAAGGCACGAAGCGAGCCAATAAATGTTAAATGTTAAAAGAAATATTGAGCTAACCGAATGCGATAAGATTGCTTGCTAGAGAAACCTTAAATAAGTTTGACGGATGCAAGAAATGCGAACGGACAGAAGGCAAGCATACAGTTTGGTTGCTGAGGACACCTGAAAATATGGGGCAAAAGCGCAGCGGCCCGCCGATTGTCTAATCAAGCTAGGGTGCTAGGATGGCTGGCGCCAGGAATAGCTCTTGCGTATACTGGACACCTACACACGCGCGCCGAAGACGTTGAAGCAAGAGATTTCTAACTTACGCCTGGTAAGAAGATGCAAAGAAGCGGCTGTACACTTGCCAGCTGAGTTACGTTTGCTCTATAGAAGAAGTTATGAAAGTTAAAATATTAAAGGAAGGCGAAGGGGCGGAATGCAAGGATACAGTAAAGTTGTTACAGACAAATGCGCATGGAAAACAAAGACGCAGCGACGCGCTGCTTATCAAGCATTGCTAGGGTGGTATTTTAATAGTAACAAAGTAGCTTGAGTCATGAAAATCCAGTGAGCTAGCTGGACTTTACATGAGAATGTGTCGCACACGATGGAGAGGGAGGAGGCCAGCTGATCACTCAGCAAAGAGAGGTGAGGCAGCAGTTGTGCTCTGACAAATTTAGATAAGACTGATCGCTAGAAGGAAGCTAAGAAAAGTTAGCCAATGCTAAATAAATAAACCAATTATGTAGTCTCGGACAATGCGAGACAGGCCAATATAGGCATAAGCTTGTTAAAAATACAGCGAAATGACGCAGTGGTATAAGACCTGCTGCAAGTTGGCCAAGGACAATGAAGCTGTGAGTTCTAATAATTAAATAAATAAATAGGTTATTTTCAACTTTATCCAGATATGCCAACTCGGGAACGAGCAATTTTCAGGCGGACCCGTTGTGCAACAGACACGTTGCTATGTATGTAGTCGGCAGTAAACCGGAAGTTTTACAGACTGCGGAAGTGGTAGAAATAATCAGGAGGAATAAAGTCGTCAATGGATGACGATAGTATGAGTTCGATTGTGCGTAGTGCGAACAGTCAGCGCATCATAAGCGTGGTAAAAACTGTAGAGGTAGGAAGATAGTAGCTTAGCCTTGTACGCGTCAACAAAATATTGAACTAGGTATGCAAGAGTGCATGCACACACTAGGCACAATAACACTTTAGGTTTACTTTTTAAAAACGGAGTTGCGCAAGCATCTGCTATCGCCCTTGACAATATCTTTTGATGCCACTATAAAATAGTTGAGCTCTCCTTTCAACTACCCATTACTAGTCTCCCAGTGGCTAGACCAGCGCCTTCGGTGCGGCTCTTCAAGCCATCAATTGGACAAACTTTAATCTAGTTCTGAGATCCATCAGGTGGGATGTATCATTACTGGCTTCAGATGCGGATACTCACTTCTGTACTATAAAGAGCTCTCACACACTGACGGGATATACTTGCACCTATAACAAAGCAAAAAGCATTGCAGCCATGGCAGGATGCAGCTCCCATCGCACCCTAATCGTCAAGCACAAATTACAGCAGGACCCAAGAATCCTTCCTTTTTATTCGCAGCAACGACGCCCTTTTGGCCTGAAGAAATTCACTGGCTATCAAATATCTGTTCGAAGAATATACTGCATTAAACTCTATTAATCGTATCAAAGCCTTCAATCTTCTGTTGAGGCGCAGAAGCAACCCAGCCTCGCATTCGGTTAACTTGATTAGTCGACCAGCAAATTAAATTACCAATACCAAGCTGAAATAGGTGAGATCATTAACCACTACTTCTGAGAGTCTTTCACCTCTGCTAACGCGACCCAGCCTCTTAATATTCCACGTTGCACCAATGCTACTCTACACGCAGTACAGTTTGACCTCCGTGCCATTACTCGGGAAATTCAAGCCATCAGCGTATCCTTCCACGCCGGACCTGATGGTCTCTCAACAGCTCTGCTAACTCTAAATGGCACGGATAGCGCCATCCTACTTAACTTCTCCACTCTTTCCATAAAACATTGAACCCAGGCCGCTGCTCGGAAAGATGCATTAGTCATGCCAAGACACAAAAGGGAAAGCCGCCAAAACATTGAAATGTACCGACCCATTCGTCGCACAACATTCGTCTCACGAGTGATGGAGGGGATCGTCAAGGAAGAGATCCTACGGTGCTTTGCCTACCGTGATCGCATCAACAAACCCCAGCATGAATTTCTCCCGTCCAAATCCTGTCAAAAATGTTAGCTTGAGTTCTTAAACAATCTTACCGCCATGGTTCATTGCAGGAAAGCCCTGATCATCATCTTCTTGGATATGAAAAATGCGTTCGACCGAGTCCCTCATAATAGACTGCTAACTAAACTGGCTTCTTACGGTATATCGGACCAGCTGTATTCTTGGTTCCCTTCCTGCCTCTCCTGCCAAACACAGTCGGTGCGACTAGGATACTTCGAATAATCACCGAAACCAGTTACGAGTGGTGGGTTCCAGGGAAGTGTACTGGGCCCTATACTCTTTCTATTTTACAACTACGACGTACTTCCAGTTTTTGAAGATGGAAAGCCCCACCAGTTCGACGACGATTGCAAAGTCGTATTCTTCTTTGACCCGGGTGACCTAAGGAGCGGTCCTCTTAATAAACCAAATGAACTTAAGGTCTTAGACCATTGGTGTAACACATGGAAGCTGGTTTTCTCTCCTGCTAAGTGCAGCGCCCTGTCGTATAGATGCACTGCGCCACCTAGCGCACTAACTGTGAATAGCGTATCACTTGCCAACTGTCAAACCGTGAGGTGCCTCCGCGTACACTATTCAAGCTCACTAAATTTCTGGGAACAACTTAGCTATATTGTAGCGAAAGCCAGCTCCCTCATTGTTCATATCTGCAAGAGAATGCTCGTAACCGAATCCGAACGCACTTTATACAAGGTATGCGCTAGCCCCCTTTCGGCCTACTGCTCAATACTATTTACCAACTCCAGAAAGTGTGACCGATTAGAAATTGAGAAAGTGCAACGCTCATTCACAAAGCGCCTGCTTTGCTTTTCAACTCACAACTACGGTAAGCGCTGTAAACATCCTGGTCTTGAACCTCTATGATTGCGAAGAATAAAATTCAACATCACCTTCCTATTCCAGACGAGAAGCAACCCCAACACGAACCTCGCAGGGTTCATTCAAGAATACTGTGCTTCTCGTCTCCACTTTACCATAGACGCTTAGCCATACCCTACCTACATCCCGCATCAAGGTAAGTAAACACACCTTCTCAACAGATTCGCCTGCGTCTGGAAAAAGTTGCCATTTCAACATAGGGCAGACGAGAATATGTCACAGTTCTGAACATCTCTACATAGTCACCTTGTTACCCTGCCTACATGCAAACTAGTTAACACCAATGAACTGGAGGATAAACTTTGGGAACATGGCCCAGAGCATCTCTAATTCCGAAAACAGACCCTCTCGGACACAGACTATACCAATTAACTCCTTCACGCCAGATATATATATATGTTATTCCGACTAAGCGCTGACAGAATCTAGCCCAGCAGTGCAAGTATCTGCGCGTCCAACTCCATTATTCACATTTTATGCCGCCGCATCTAATAAAAGCCTAGCTAACTGCAACTGTCGTTTTACTGCGCGCCTCCAAGTTCATTCTCATGGACTGTTTGCACCACATGACTTTGCTGGTTTCTTGACTTATCTTCTGAAACTCTAGGTATCCATTAAGAACTAGAAGGCTATATAAAAATGCAGTTGTTGGTCACTGGGGCTCTTGTTCCTAGCGCCATTAGCTGTCGTTCGTCTTCACTTCGTAAATCTTTTGTCAGCAGCAGTGAGTCGTCACGGGCTTTAGGTATCTCCGGGAAAACCTAGAGCTTGCTAGGAGACAATCCTCTCTCTTCATCAGTTATACACTAGGTATATCTACCTCACCTACATCTGCCGGTATGTTACATTATTCTGTGACACCGTAGGTATCTACTCGCGACTGCACCTCTTAATGGAATGGCTACACCTGGCCACTGATACCAGTACCTAGCGCTATTACATCTACAACTTTTATACTCTTGGACCGTCTGCGTCACAAACGCTTGCTGTTTGTTAACGTAGTTCAAGACACTGTAGGCATCCAATGGTAACTAGAAGGCTTCATCCAAATGCATTGCTGACCACTAATACTTTAACTCCCAGAGCCATCATCTCTTCTTCGTCTTGACTTTGGCATATCTGTTTAACAGTAGATACTCGACGTAGGCTCCATGCAACTCTGCGTATATCCGGAGCTTGCTGATCGCTACTCTTGAACCCTATTTACTTGGAGAGTCTGTGTCATATACATTTGCTGTTTGTTGCTTTACTCTGTCACTGTAGGTCTCCACTAGTAACTAGAAGGCTTAATCCGAATGCCGTTGCTCGCCATCGAGACTCTACCCCAAGCGA
The DNA here is from genome assembly GCA_944474145.2 of Dicrocoelium dendriticum. Taxonomy (NCBI): domain Eukaryota; kingdom Metazoa; phylum Platyhelminthes; class Trematoda; order Plagiorchiida; family Dicrocoeliidae; genus Dicrocoelium; species Dicrocoelium dendriticum. Next base: position 31,057,126 of record OX104070.1, read on the forward strand.
TATTACCTGTTGTTCGTCTTATCTTACTCATCTCTCACTTTTGCAGCGATTCCTTTTGGGTTTCATACATAGCTGCACATATCCGAAGCTCGCTAGTCTACTCTCCTTTCCTATTCATCATACATTCTCTTAGAATGTATGTATCACTTACCATCGCTGGCTTGTAGCTGTATTCTGTGACACTGTAGCTACCCACTGGCAACTAGTAGGCTTCATTCAAATGCCGTTGCTAGCTACAGCTATTCTCACTCCTCTAGTACCATTATCAGTCATTCGTCCTACCGTTGTTTAGCAGCAGCTATTCTTCGTACGCTTCCTCCATCTCTGCGCATATCCGGAGCTTGCAAAGAGCCACTCTTTTATCTTTCCAACATTTACTCAATAAGCACTTGGACATTGAAGTAGCTTACGAGGCACTGCGAACCAGGCCCCTGAGGCCGCACTGATGATGTTGCCTAGTCAGGCAACGAAATGTGTGTTTTATTTTTTGGGTGGCCATACTTGTTTTCTCCGTTATCGCTATGGTTGTGGATGATAGTGAGATGTTCAGGTTATTGGTTATTGGAAAGTATGAAAGTGTTGAAGATCTGGAGAAGCAATTGGAAACTTTTTCAGATTGAAACGGCGACTTGTTTTTCCGTGCATCCTCTAATTCTGCTGCGGCGTACCATCGTGGATAGAAGAAGCAGTTGCCGGATGGGGACTGCCACGGTTACATCATGTACCGTTGTGTTCATTGTAAACGTTCAGGATCGCGTGGCAAGCGGTAAGTTAATGTTTATGCAACATGGAGACTAACGCATATAGGTACCAATCCTACGATTACGAGGCGCGATTCTCCGTGGTTTGCAAGGAAGGGAAATATGTCGTGTTGAGTTACTTCATGACGCATAGTCATGATTTTCACTTGGGTAACCCCTGGTTGTATGCACGCAACCGTCGGCTTTCTAGGGAACAAAAGAAGGAAGTTCTTCGTGTGATGGGCAGTTTCCATAGCACCCCTGATCTGCGGCGCTTCATCTATCCGGAGTACGGGAAACGTGTAACCCGTTTGGACTTGAGCATTTTGCGTATTCGTCATCGGAATGCAACCGCATGTGAAGGGTCCGAGGTGACGAAGATGTTGGAAAGGCACGGTGTGTGCCGATTGGTGTCGGAGGGAAGTCAGATTCGTTATGTGTTTTTCTCTCCATCGATTTTTCGCGGCATAGTGAAGCGTTATGGGGAGGTGCTATTATGCGATGCGACACTTCAGCTCAATTACGGTAGCTACATTTTGTGACATTGCATGCTGGTGGACGTCACAGGTCTAGGAATTTCGTTTTTCTACGCCCTATTACCGGTTGAGACGTCGTACAGCTACGTGAAAGCGGTGGAGGTTATGCGGGAGATGGTGCCTAGCAGCGTCCGTTGCCACACTGTTGTGATGGATAAATGTGCTGCGCAGCTCTGAGTGTTTAGACGTTTTATCTCAACGCGCAGGTCGTGTTTTGCAGGTACCATGTTAAAGTGGATATGGTTCGACGTTGCGCTTGCTTACGTGGTATCTCAGATACTCGTCGAATGCAATTACGCGGTTGCCTGCATAACCTTATATATACTCGTGATGCTTCCGTATTTGGTAGAATATTGAACGCGGTGCGGGGTGCAAATTCGGAATGCCACCGTTATTTGTGCTCAGCGTGGCTTCCGCTCGCGGACTCCTGGTCGGCTCACAGACTAAGGGATACCGTGCTTTTTGGCTGCCACACCACGAACAGAGTAGAGAAGGGGAACAAAACTTTGAAGGGGTATTTGTCTGACAGGTCAGCGCTACCCACTCTGTTCACCTGCGTGGTTGATAAGTTGAACAGTATCGCACACGAAAGGAACAGCATAATAGGTAGCCGGTGCATGAGCGTAATTGCTGTGCCATCGGAGGTGTCCTCAGTGGCCTCGGTTTTGCACACCTAAGCGATTTCGCAGGCAATGTGTTCAGGGCGCATTTCCGTGGATCAACGGTTCTCCGTTGCAGGTCTGACGGGCCATACTGGTTGGGACGTGTCCTCGTTCCAAAGTACGTCGGGTATACATCACACGGGGCAGTGAATGTGATTGTGAGTTCAATCGGCAGTGGCGGCTACCATGTGCTCACATTTGTTATGTGGCGGCGCGTCACAGACACTTGGCGGAGGACATCCTACGTGGACGTCGGTGGACCGCACCCCGGCAGCCTTCCGCAGCATCCTCACAGTGTGTTGCGCCTGATGAGGGCATGCAGATTGTAGACCGTATTGTGGGGGACAGCGATGCGGTTGTAAGCCGCACCATGAAACTTCGCCAAACGCTGCGCGTTTTGGCGGACATCGGCACTCAATTTGTGAGCTACTGATCGGAGAACCTCTCCGCTGCCTTGACCTACCTGAAAATGGTTTCGCTGCTCATGTCCAAGGATGCTAATTTTCAGTTGTATGGGCGAACGTCGAGGTGGCCTGTTCCCCTTCATTTAGATAACGAGGCAAACGTACAGATGTTATGCGGGTTGCGTACGGCGGGAACGTCTGATGGTGACGCAGCCTCCGCGGCAGCCAGCACGTCGACAGGCGAAGTGCGGGCCCCTTTGGAAGTAACGCAGGTGAATAACATGCTGCCTGCAATTGCCACCGCAGCACCTGTTCCATCAACATCGGCAGGTGGGTCCAGGAAACGTAAATCGCCCCTTAAGTGCAGGGTGACGGAAGTTAGCCCCGATAACCGTGCGCTAAAGGGTAAAGTGTTCTGTAACCTTTGCACCCGGACATCCTCCGTCTACAGGGTTCCGGTTAAACCGAAACACCGTAATCAGGGCTTGGTTTCAAAGGACGTCTGCGGAGTCTGTCAGCACGAGGATGATGTAGAAGTTGGGGGTGAAGCGGTGCAATGGGTGATGTGCGACGCCTGCTCCAAATGGTACCACGCCTCATGTGTGCGCTACGCTGGTGAGGAGGAATTCATTTGCTTCTCGTGCTCCTCTTAGTGTCAGCATAACGTGCCTGACCGGGGTTACATGTTAACCGCACCAGGTACCTCCAATTTCCGTGCTGTTACTCTGAGTCCAATTTACTTAGAGCACACAGTGCTTCACTTTCCTGATGATATGAACATCTGCGAATGCGAATTGAACATGGTGCCGATAGATTGTCAGCATCGATGAAAAATTACGCAACAGTAAGTTCCTACTACTATTCCCGTTATGAACGCTCACTTAGGCACCGTAATGCAGTGGTCATTTCCACAGGGGAACTCAATTCCGGTGAACGTGTTGCTATGTACGTTGCATCTCGTTTGATGATTGCATGTTGCCCATGCTTAGGTGACCTGAACGTTCTCGGAAACATCATCACAGATATTGCTTATTATGCATCATGAATGCTGTGTAAAAGGTAAACGGATATAGGCCGCCAATTGTTTTCGATTTTGCGCCCCTACGGAGCAACTTCTGACGCATTGCCTCCGCCATGTGAACCTGCAATCCTCCGTCCTCACAGGTAAGATTTCTGATGCATGATTAATGTTGTTTAACAGTGAAGCCGACATGCACCGCCCATTGCCTGCCTACTTTGCGCCGCCACTGAGCCACCTGCCCGCATTGCCTCCGCCATGTGAACCTGCAATCCTCCGTCCTCACAGGTAAGATTTCTGATGCATGATTAATGTTGTTTAACAGTGAAGCCGACATGCACCGCCCATTGCCTGCCTACTTTGCGCCGCCACTGAGCCACCTGCCCGCATTGCCTCCGCCATGTGAACGTGCCATCATACGCCCTCACAGGTAACGGTTATTATGCATTGTGAATGAGTAACTTCTTTCTCACAGCCATGGTTGCGTGCCCCCACTGTTGCCTTCCGACGACATCATAACCCAGGTCAATGCCAATGTGACATCGCAAAGTGAGTCGACACTTCCATACTAACCTTGCATAGCGCAAGCCACCCGGTACATGAAGTGACACAGTTTGCCGCCTGCTCGGGATGACAAGTCGCCGTAACACCTCCATTTCGTGTTGCTATTATTTCTGTAACGCCATTTTCTTCGTGAACGACCCAACGGTCCTTTTCAAGGCCACCCATGTTCTATGTCCTCGCGTCTCCCCTACGCGGGTAGCAGCACGGGGAACATACGTGCAGAGGTTGGGTCCGTAATCGTCTGAACTTGGTAGGTTTCTCCCCATGCACGCCACTATATTTTCATGTTTTCCATTGTCCACAGTGCGCTGGGGTACGTTGTACGAAACCAACAAAAGGTGAGGTACAGTGACTGTGAAGCTGCACTCTTCACCATCACATATTAATGTCACGTTGTCCGTGCACAATGAAAGGCTTGCTGAGAACCGTCCAATGGGAAGGAATCACAGTGATCTTCAATGTTGGTAGGAGCAAGGCGTCGGCATAAAACGCTGAAGAGGGGGTTCATTGCGTTCCCTATTACGCAACGACTGCGCATGCATACGTTATAGTGGTGTTTTAAAGTGCTGATGGCAAATCTAATGACGTCTTGCAGTGCATGGCATTGGTGATTAAAGTGCAGTGGATATGTGTTAAAGGGGCAGGTGAGTGTCACACTGCAGGCAGCGTGTTCATAAACAGTAACCGAAGGTGCAATAGTGAACGGTTGCATTTTCATGCGTTTTCCTTTGACAATGCACTAATTGGAACGGGGTGCGGTGGGAATTGAAAAGGTAAGCATTGCGCTTTCCCGTGTTCAGCACAGACGTCTGACGTTGTGACTGCGCTGCGTGTTCAACGCACTGCCGTCACCGAATGCGGAATTGCTGGGATTTGGAGCAGCGAAAACACACGCTCTGTTCCTCCGAGTGCATGCCATTCAGATCAAACATATCGACCGCGTGCGTGTTATAATCCAACGTGTATACGGCAGTCCATTTTCCAGCAGATATGCCGGACATCGCAACAGTATCTATTGTCTGCTGTATGTCCTCGGCGATACTGTGGGATACAGTTCTCGTCTATGCATCGTACTTTTTCCGAGTATCTTTGTATCACTTACCTACGCTGGCTTGTTGATGCATTCATTGAACTTTAGTAATGCACTTGTGACCAAGCGTCTGAGTGCAATGCCTACGTCTGGGGATTGAGTCTTTCCTACCGACACCATCCGTCGGTCGTCTTAAATGCGGCACATCTGTTTAGAAGTAGTCAGTGGTCATAGGCCCATGCATACGCGATTATGCAGTGCTGGTTACCAGCCACTCTGTATGTCAGTTGCCTTCATTCATTTTCCAGCTTAAGCATTCAGCGTTCGCCTCTGCCTCCTTTTCCGTTGCACGTCCGGCCAGTGTATCCGCTGTTAGTAAGTGGCTTCCAGTGCTCCTTTACATCTATGCTGCCCATTATGCTTTCTCTGCAAATGCTGGTGAGCATGCACTACACCGTTGGCGAAGCTATCCAGTCCGTTGAACCTCCGGTAAGTGTCTCCTTTAATCAAATGTTTTTAGTGCACAAGCCTATCAGCGCAGCCTAAGGGTTTCATCCGGCATTATTGCTAACCCAACAAGTCAGCATTGCCGTGGATATCAAGTCCCTTTCGCCTACGTAGCTGTCCGCTATTCAAGGCGTACTTTTTCTAGGGCTGTCCATCGATGCTGCGTAGATGGTTGATGCGGGACTCCTGGTCACGCTCCACGTCAACTTGGCCGCAGCTACCTTGCCCGTTTCAACGGTAACACCTTCCCTTGCCAACCCAACGTTGGTGTTGCCCTGAGTCCTTGGGCTAAAGATACTCTGCCCCGCGAACACGATGAAAATGGCAAATAGCTCTGGGAGAAACTCAGTGCTAGCCTAAGAAAATACCGGGATTCCTGGTGCTGCCATCGTGCAACACAATTGGAAATGGTCGCCGCCCTTGTTAACCGTGGTGGGTTAATCCGTCTGATACGGACAACGGCCACCTGCGCACTTGGTGTTAGTGAGACCATACGTGACGACAGTGCACGGCCTATAGTCAACCTATCAAAACCCATTGATCATTAGCCTGAACACTTTTAAAGGCAATTTAGTCCGTCGGAATTGTTAGATTTCTCACCGACCAGTGAGCGCCCTGTTCCGTGGGCAGTGCCTTTGCATCAACCCTTTCGCTCAGAAGTCCAACTTGAGATGGAACTGTTGAAGTTAAATAAAGCCGCGGGACCGAATGAGCTTCCTCCAGCCCTCCTCAAATTCGGGGTGCTTGCTCTCGTCGATGATTTACACGAGTTACAAGTGAAACTGTGTGAGCAGGAAAGTGTCCTAATTGTTTGCATCCGCTCCAACATAGGCCAAATTTTCAAAGGAGGCTAACGATCGGAATGCGGCAGCCACAGAGGAATCAGTCTGAGCTGCATCGCATCCGATTTGCTCGCCTCTGTCATCCTTCACAGACTGACTGGCACTGGTGAAAGCCACATTCGTGAAGACAAAGCTGCATCCACCACCTACTGGTGAGCATTAACGTCACGGTTGCCGCCGCTACGTACCTCCTTTCACCTACGGTAACGGTATTGTGTGCCGTAATGCGGCTGTTGCTACGGCAGTCTATCCGTCATTCCTAAATGAGTGATGCGCAAGTACCGCTCTGACACGACATCACATATGCCGCCCCCATCTACTCCGTTGCACATCCCGTAAGGGTATGGGATATTAATAAATGCCTTTTAGAACACCTCCGCGATGATTACTGGAATGATGCGTCACTACTAGTTTCCCTGCATGTAACATATACTGCCGCGTATATACTCCGTTGCACCTCTGGTAAGTGCATTGCTTGTTCACTTTTTGCTTTCTGAACCGCTGTCCATCCCTGGTGCCAAATTCAGTGATCAGCCACTGCTGGTATGCCTCCAATTTACATGTGCCACGGTCGAAATGCCTCTTAGGACGTTACCTTGGTGTATCAATCTGTAACATTTGGCTTTCGGAAAGCGCGCATATTCCCTTCGTATGCTTGACTATTCTGACCGTCTCTTTGTTTCCGGAGTAATGCAAAAATCCATGGGTATGTTCAACACCGTGTATTTCACGACATTTTTAATGTCACATTCGCTTTTTAACAATATTACACATTCAAACTGCCTTACGTGCTCTTTTGTCGAATGTCCGGTTCATATTGATTTCGTATTGCCCACGTGGTCTGTGATGAGGCTTACGAAACCATTTCTCAGTGTTCACCCTTGGTGGGTTTAGAGCTACATACACGCTCACTCCCCTAGTGATGAATATTTCTGAATGGTCCAAACGTCCGTCACGTTCATGGCATCTGGTTTGCCTATGTAACGAACCATTTACATCCAACGCCGCTTCTCACCTATAACGTTAACCTGCATGGTTGTTTCCGTAGCAGATAGAGTTGTACAGGTAGACATATATATATATATACGTAAATATACACCTTAATGTATATGTACTCTCTTCCATAAAAAACGACACACATGTATTGCATTCAACATGCGCTACTCCGTCAGTACCCAGTGAATGCAATTTGTTATGCCTGTTGATGAATGGCATAGAAGCCAGCAACGCTTATCATTTTAAACTGCTGCGCAACATTCCGCATGACCTCGGTCAAATATGGTGCAAGAAATGCCGAGGTACTGTGCATCCGGGAGGCCGCGTGAGCAACAACACGAAAGAAAGTTTCCATAGGACGAAACTCACTGGGTTCTTCAAAGCAGGCAGGTAACCATCCACCTCCTTCGAACGAAACAAGGTACCCATTGGCGATTGGCTTTCCACAGCGGATTCCATCGGTCACTGGCGTGTCTGTTGGCGAGACCGCAGTCCGTCCTACAGACACTAACATGGCTGCGCGTGATGGCCCAGTCGGTGAAGGTTAACATATATATCTATACACATATATATGTGCCCCATGCTGAGGCTGCGTTCCCTTCTTTATGCTTCTTCACCGCAGTTGGGCTAAACCAAATTGCACTTCAACTACCTCTGTTTAGGCTGCATAAATTTCATTTCACTTCAATCGGTTTCTTCTGCATACCTTATTAATGTTAAAATAACTGGTCACGTTGCCCACGCTATTTGCCCTTATCTTCCGCGATTTCGTTGCGTTTATAGCATTTATAACGAAATGGTGCCCAGTTATTACTTATCGCGGATTCGTCGCTAAGACATTTACTTCATATGGTAATTTAGGGAACAGTGCTGGCACGGTATCTGTATGCATTTTTGCGTTCATTCCATGTCACTTTGTCGTTTAAAGGGAATGGCTGTTGCTTGATATACCCCGTGTGGCTGGCCTAGTTGTGCATGTTGACAAGGTGCATAGCTATGTATTACCCACTACCTCGTTCATACTGGCTCCAGTTATCAGTTGGTCGTTGATGGAGGGGACGGGGTGCACGGTCCTCGTGGTCGTGCTACGCTCCAAGAGTCGTTCCATGCACTCAGTGTGGAGTGGACTACGGTGCAGCCACCACCTAGTGTGCGCTTGATTCCCCAAATACAGCGTCATTGTGTTCGCCTGTGAAGGAGTGTAGGCCGGCTCATTTGATAAAATGTGGCTCTCTTCCACATGCCTACTGGTCATATTCCTTCCGCTTTACTCCGGATATGAGGTGTGTGGATGGAATTGTGGGTGGCGCAGCGCAAGCCATCCATGGTCCCTCTATACGCGCACACGTCCTTTGCCTGGCCACAGTCAGGCTAATCCGAAACCGCATGCCGCCAGCCATATAGTGATTGGGATTATTTAACCTTGCCAACGCTGTGCTCGCACCATCAGCTTTTTGGTCACTGTCACGCAATTAATTTTAACCACCAACATCCTCATAACCTCTGTTATACATGTAAACTACCCAAAAACTGGAGCACCTTTATCACTGGTTATGAAAGAACGATATATATATATATATATATATATATATGGAAGTGCCCCTTTTGGTATGCTATCTCGTGTACCCTCATTTGTTGCACCTACGCATACATGTATCCTAATACACCGATGTAATTAGCTGCATCCATATGTACAGGTATGCATATATATGCGACAAATGAACATATATATATATATATGCGTCTAATATACAAACACATTTATATATATGTATATATATTTACACCCACACATCTACATAGGTAATTTATTAAACGGATGGACGCACATATATACACGTACACATACATACATATACTTTCGTCTCCATAAATGCGTATAAATATATGCATATACACGTTTACTTTCGGATATATATAAATACATAAATATATGTATTTATATATGGCATACATGTACGCCTTCTCACATTCCGCTTACCTATGTACTTTGGCATCTGAGCACCTAACAAATTATCCTCATTTGCATAGGGCTTCGCAAACACGTATACATACATAAATAACTTTAACACTTACAAATACTCATCTTCACTGACACAAACAACAAACCCTATTCCGTGCATCCTCATTTAACATTACCCATTTATAGCCGCAACCATTCAGTAATAGCAGATCTTAGTCAGCCATTATTCCTTATCACATTGATGCATGTTATTCCGTATGTTATAAACCATGCACTTAGTCATGCCTTTGTCATAACAGTTGTTAATTTCTTATTTCTGCAGATTCACGACATCACATTTACTTCAAGGTTATCCTCAAGGCATAATCCGTAAGTTCCACATTTATTATTTTCGCATCTCCGTTCATTAGCATCACACAAAACAATTAATTTGCCTTAAAATGTTGCATTTCAAGTCGTCCGTGTGCAACATCCTTGCAATTAACCTTCCGTGTAGATTTCTCACCCTTCCACCTGCTGCATTGCAAAAGTCATTTCCGCTTATAATACACAGACAGTTTCTGTATCAATACATGCAACAATAAAAAGCATTTCCCAAGCAAAAATAATGCTACATATCTTAAACGATTTTCAGCGCATTCCCATACCTTGATTTTCCGCCACCACTACGACCTTAGTCATTTTAACCACTTTACCTCAGTAAAACGTTTACACAAGATACCTCTTGTATCACTATTAAACGATTTACATTAAGTAATGCTATCTATCCTTAATATTATGAAGTATATTTATTAAAGTCGAAAAACAGATGTACCAGTTGCCACCACAAAAATTTAAACTTCACCGCCGACCTGTCGTCAAACTGTCCCGCAACAAACACACAACGTTTCAAAGTTTGCGCCAGCTCGATTTTCCAAACTAACATGAGCTTTTTATTGTTCAGCACACAATAAATAAATAAATAAGCTTTTATGCTCGGAGACGCGAGGCAGGCCATTAGGGGCAATTCCATAGTAATATTAAAACGGTTGATAAAGAAACATGCAATAGTACGTTATGTATGCATGTTCATTCATAACTGTAGCCATGGAGGTAGGTGGGTTGCTTGTGTTTGTAAATGTGTTGCTGTTCTAGTCAATAAGTTCTATCGCGTCGCCGGCGTCTGAAGAGATGTCCGATCTCCGGAGATTCCGTATGCCGGTCAGCATAATCTTGGGCATTGACTTTATTTAGTGGTGTGTCACAACCGCCGCGTCACACTTTTGTTAAGCAGGTATTTGTGGCTGATTATGGGAACGCTTGCCAGACGAAAACCCCCACATGCTGCAACAGCGCCGCCGAACTAGTTGCTGAAACGGGTTAAAGCTTAACCACCCAGATGGCACCATGGGGTTGTTCGGCTAGCTAACTAATCGCGCATATCTGGCGCGGAAAGTTTCTGAAGTTTCCACCGCTACATACGTAACTTGCATTAGCATATAACTTCGATGGCTGGACCTCATTTTGCTACCCTTTCCAGTTGATAACCGGTGTATAACTCATTTAACGAACGAACGCTCCCGTAGTTCTTAGTTATGCTGTAGCTTATTTACAGCTAACATTCAGCACTGACTTTTGGCGTCCTATCTGCCACATGGCGCGCGCATGCAACCAAATGACCCAAGAAGAGACACTCAGAAAATATCCCGGTTATCCGGGTTATTCGAGTGTAGCTAAAAAGTTAATTGTAAAACCAAGCGCTAGTTGATTAATTTTGGATTGTACATTTAGCTGAAACGTTGGCTTTTATGCAGGAACACTTTGGCTGCCATTGCTCTGACTTAAGGATTTACCTTTTGGATTTCGTTTAGTTCTTTGCCTTAGTGGGACTATTTCATTGCACAGCGACGAATTTATATAAATGTGGATTGTGCCTTGTTCTGTAGGAAAACCTTAGCGTGGTACCAATAAACGGTGTTTTGCGAAAATAATAATAATAATATGATTATATACAATGTTTTTCGGTTCATAATATGAAGTATTGACGCTTTAAAGTCAGTTGTGGTAACATTAACAGGTAAGCAAGGTACGTGTTAGGATCTACAAACTTACCTACTTAAAGGTTTCCAGAGAAATGCTTTTGGGTACTGCGGAGCTGTATGCAACAAACAAGAAGGAGTACAGTTTATAGAATGTGTGCAGTTCTTATTTATATTATTACCTCGGAACTTGACTTCTCGGTTATTTTTACGAAGTGGCATCAGAAGGCTGCTTACAGTGGTAGCACAGGTGAGAACGTCCAATTCACGGAATGGCGGGTAGCCGTTACGCGGCGAGCATTTCTGGGTAGTGGGCAATGTTTCTATCGTTTATGGCTACTAAGTTATGCAAAAGCTGGCAAAATACATGCTGAAAATGCGGTATGCAGCTTTTATAACCCATAAAAATTTTATAATGTGTGGGCAAATTTAAGTTTTGCATCCTTAGCTTAGACGTTGCTTGGCCAAACGGTTCATGGTTGACCAATAAGCGGCAGGCATAACCGGAGTTTATCCTAGTAGTAGAGTGTCGGATTTTCAGCCGTGCGACCGGGGTACGAATCCTTATTGCGCCACATTTTGTACTCTCACCGGCGGTACATATCCTGAATTTGAAAGTTTGCGGTAAAGATTGCGATGACCAAAGCGCAATAATGACGTACAAAAGTTTAACCATAAAATTGTTATACGCTTATATCTCTACAGGAAGG
>OX104070.1:31069556-31088163 GCA_944474145.2 Dicrocoelium dendriticum
GGATTAATCCGGAAGCCGTTGCTCGCCACAGATACGCTCACAACTAGCGACATTATCTGTTCCTCGTCTTACCTGTGTCGCCACTTTGCAGCTGCAGCGATACATTCTAGGTAGTGTGCATCTTTGCGCTAGGAGCCACTCCTTATCCCTCCAAATATGATTCCTTTGGATTGTTTGCGTCACATACCCTTGACCGGTTTTTACTTATTCTGTCACTCTAGGTACCCACTAGTAACTAGAAGGCTTAATCCGAATGCCGTTGCTCGCCATCGGGACTCTACCCCTAGCGATATTACCTGTTGTTCGTCTTATCTTATTCATCTCTCACTTTTGCAGCGATTCCTTTTAGGTTCCATACATAGCTGCACATATCCGAAGCTCGCTAGTCTACACTCCTTTCCTATTCATCATACATTCTCTTAGAATGTATGTATCACTTACCATCGCTGGCTTGTAGCTGTATTCTGTGACACTGTAGCTACCCACTGGCAACTAGTAGGCTTCATTCAAATGCCGTTGCTAGCTACAGCTATTCTCACTCCTCTAGTACCATTATCAGTCCTTCGTCCTACCGTTGTTTAGCAGCAGCTATTCTTCGTACGCTTTCTCCATCTCTGCGCATATCCGGAGCTTGCAAAGAGCCACTCTTTTATCTATCCAACCTTTACTTGCTGGGGCTGTCTGCGTTACATATAATTCCTGTTTGTTGACTCGTTCGGTGACGATGTAGTTATTCACTAGCAACTAGTCTTCATCCAAATGCCATTGCTGGCCACCGATACTTCTTCTCTCCTAGTGCCAGTATCAGCTCTTTTTCACCACTTTTCCGCTGCAGCGATTCTGTAAGTACAGTGTGTCTTTGCACTGGGAGCCGCTCATTATCTCTCCAAATTTTGTTCGTTTACATTGTTTGCAGCACCTACCTTTGCTTACTTATTCTGTCACTGTAGATATTTACTAGTGACTAGATGGCTTAATCCGAAAGCGCTAGCTGTCCACCGCCTTTCTTTCCTAGCACCATTATCCGTCGTTCCTCTTATCTGCTTCAGCACATTTTATGCAGCAATTCGTTGTAGGCTCCATGCATTTCTGCGCCTATCCGGAGCTCACTGTGAAACACTCCTTGTCTTTTCATCCTGTATTCCCTTAAAAGGTCTGTATCATTTACCTTTGTTGGATGGTTGATGTATTCTGTGACACCGTAATTCTCCAGTAATGATCAAATGTCCAACTGGAAAGTCGTTCCTTGCACCGTTATCTGTCGACCGTCTTACATACGTCACTACTATTTAGCAGCGGCTAGTGATTGCGAGCTCCATTCCTATCTGCGCGTATCCGAAGCTTGCTAACCTACTCTGTTATCTTCTCAAACGTTGTTTTCTAGGACTGCCTGTGTCACATACATTTATTGTTTGTGGACTTATTGTGGGAAACTGTAGGTATCCATTAGTAAATACATGGCTTTATGCAAAGGTTATTGCTGGCCCCTGAGACTGCCTCCTAGCGCTATTATCGGGTCTTCGGCTTAACTTTGGCACTGTTTGTAGGCTCCGTGCATCGTTGCGCATATCCGGTGCTTGCTGTGAGCCAAGCTTCTATCTCTCCAACATTTACCTTGCTGGTCTGCCTGCGTCACATATACTTGCTGTTTTTGACTTATACTGGGACACCGTAGTTATCCACTAGCAACTAGAAGGCTTCATCCAAATGCCATTGTTAGCCACCGATACTCTCTCTCCTCTAGTGCATTATCAGTATTTCATCTTACATTTAATAATACTTTTCTACTGCAGCGCCTCATTCTAGGTACCCGGCATCTTTGTCCTAGGAGCCACTTCTTATCCCTCCAAATTTTTCTCTTGGATTGTTTGCACCGCATCTCTTCACTGGTTTGTTGACTTATTCCTTGTCACTGTGGCTATCCACTAGTACCTAGAAGGTTTACTCGGAATGCGGTTGCTGGCCAACGATACACTTTCTCCTGGAGCCACTCGCGGGCGCACTTCTTATCTTCCTAGGCTCCTCGCGGCAGTTCGTCCTGGGCTCCATGCATCTCTCCACATACCTGGAGATCGCAAGGATACCCTTTTTGTCTCGCCATGATATATGCTCTTGGAATGTCTGTAGCACGTACCTGTGCTGGTTTGTTGGTGTATTCCGTGATACTGTAGGTCTCCACTAGTGACCAAACGTCTTAATGGAATGGATACATCGTGCTAATGTTAATGGCTTCTAGCGCTATTATCTGCCGGTGATCTTAAGTTCGGAACTTCTGTTTAGCCGCAGCTAGTTGTCGTTGGCTCCATGCATCACTGCGAATATCCGGAGCTTGTTAGGTGCCGCTCCGTATCTCTTCAACCTCTATTCTCATGGAATGTTTGCATCCAACCTTCCTGCTGCCTTACCACATATTGGCCTTTGGAGCTCTTGTGGATCCCAATTGAATCATGCTGGCTACGTGCTGTTCATTCACCATACAATCGCCAACAGTTTGCTAAACTTTTCCTCTCTCCCAACGCGACTGTTGCCTCCTGCTAAACTGATACTTCATGGATCGCTTCTTGGTACAACGCTCTTGTTTCTACGTAGACAATAGCAAGCTATTCATACGGCTATTCGTACTATAGAACGTTCAAAAGACACTTTCAGCATAATCACCGTTGCACACTATACATGATTTTGCCCCAAATCTAAAGGTAGTAACATAAGACTTAAACAATTTTATATTTCACGCCTGTCCTTGCGGTCTTTTCTCGGTTGTAGCAAATTTTCCCTTTTTCCGAAGTCCGGAACTTCTTGGAAATCTGGGTTTGGACAGAGGAAAAGTTTTTGTCCATGACGAACGTAATAACTTACACGGACCTACATGCATCATAACTGTATACCAAAGGGACCCAATTGCAATCACCACCACGACTGTTGTTCAGTAAGGAGAGCTGGACACGGTGTCTCCAAGCTGCCGAAAATTATACGTAATCCGAAAAGTCCAGACACCATAAACTTTGCAACTGCTCACCATGGCACGCAACGAGGTGGCTATTCGTGACTCTCCCATCTTCAACCAGCCTCACCGATTATGGCTGACATGATCAAGCTGTCTGTCTAGCTAACAGAGAAAACCAGAAGTCAGTTGACTGCGAATAAATGAGTGTGCAAATAGGCGGCAAGCAGCTATGTAAGTTACACACTAGTGTTCAAACTGCGTTACGTTACTGCTGCAGGACATGGGTATTTTTGCCTGGCAGGCTCTCTCCCTAAATGGTCACCTAGGTGAGTTTAACAACCCTGCAAAGTTGCGGATGTGACTCGCCACTTAATAAACTCACTGCCCAAAACTATACACTGGCAAGTCGACTAGAGTCATATTTCAACTTTTCCCGACACGTGCAAACATATGCTACCCTCTGTCTACCTCTACCGTTTCACTGCACTTATAGTGCCTTGACCATTTGCACTACGCAAATTGAACCCAAAGTTTTGCTGCGCAACACAAGTGCCTGTAAAGCTTGATTATACCTGATTTTGTGTGTCTAAAATTTGAGAATAAGCAATGTATTTAGTTAATAATGGCGTATCCTGATTAAGCAAGTCGGGTAGCCAACGCAGGACTTCGGACTTCATATGAGTGCGCTTAGCCTAGTGCACAACCGGACTGTAAGATATATTGCCAGTTTGCATTGCCATTCAAAAGACTTGACGACAGTTTTCCAAGACGTGCTGCGTTTTGGCTTGGCAAGCGTTCTTGCTATAAAAAGCCACAAAGTCCTGTTTAACTACTAAGGGACGTGGCGGGTGTGACTCGCCACTGAAGGACCACCATCAACACCCACGGGCCACTTCCTTTGTAGTTAAGTGCGGTACACAGTCGTGACGCGGATATTGCTAACACAGCATCCAAATAGAGTGTTCCACAAAGATAACATCAGGGTTCTTTATTATTATTATCATTAGTAAATTACATTCATCTATTTCATGCTCATCACATACTTTGGTTTCAGTAACCCCATGAAGAATTATGATTCTGGTTGAAGTTTTCTTCCGGTAGTCATCGAAGTTGCGGTTAACTTTATAACGCTCGCTACTAGGGATGACTAGAAAGCTATCGATGGAGCGGCGTTCACTTCTGAGACTACCTGTCGACAGTAGTATTGATTCTACTCCAGTGATGGAGTTCAACATAACGCGCAGAGGTCTTGGCTCTCCAAAATGCGTAACGTTGGGGTTTCACGCAAGACTCATTACTTGTACAGATTTCAGTACAGCTCCATTAGGTTACTAACGATAGCCCACTAGTTGCCTTCACCAAACTGCCTGCCTCCTATTGATGGTGACTATGATACTGGGATATTGCAACACAGTACAGTTAGTACAGGTAGTTGTTTCTTTTCATCTTTCGACATGTCGCGGTTAGTGATTGACATACTCGGAGATGTACGGCAGGGTAACAGTAGTGCTTGCACTAGTTCAGCACTGCTACGTTCCTCAGTATCCGATCTAGTTGAGACGTCAGTTTTAAATGACAGCTCTGATTGAAAGAAACGTTAACCCAACTTCCGCTAGTACCGGATTGCGCTTTTTTTACGCAATCCATCCGGAGTTTTGAAGTAGCCTTACGTGTCGTTACTCCGAGCAAACTGGGATTGGAAATAGTTGAATATGAGTCAGGTGTGGTATTGGAGCAGCAGTTGATGTATTGAGCTCTAGGTGTGGTGCTGCTTACGGTGTTAGTTGCAGTTCTTCTCGGGATAAGAGCAGTATTCATAGAGAGGGTCTGGCTGGTTTAATAACTCGGTTTAACTGGGTGCCATTATGCATGGAAATACTTAAAACAGTTACGGCACAAAATTTCTCCTTAACAAGTTTTGTACATGCTCCACATAGGTCTTTATACTGTGGCACACTGGACATCGTGTTTGTTGCAGAAAGGTTACGAACAATTTGAAAGACTAACCCTCTATGGTCAAAAGTGGTTCTGTTATTGACTTGG
Source organism: Dicrocoelium dendriticum (assembly GCA_944474145.2). Taxonomy (NCBI): domain Eukaryota; kingdom Metazoa; phylum Platyhelminthes; class Trematoda; order Plagiorchiida; family Dicrocoeliidae; genus Dicrocoelium; species Dicrocoelium dendriticum. The sequence goes on from OX104070.1 coordinate 31,074,544, forward strand.
TCGGCGGGGAAACAGTGTTCATGTTGCCGTTGTGTGCTCTCATGCTGTCCACTGGCGTGCTACTTGAATGTGTCAGCTAAAACGTGAGGCAGATTCCAAGAGTGTATGACTAAGGATTTTCGTAGCTAAGCCTATGGATCGCGACAGGTGAATTTACCTTGTGACCTGTGGCTGCTCCAAGTAATGTTGTGCTTAAACGCGTGACAATTTGTTCGCAAACGGTTGAAGTATAAATCGTGTGTGACTAGCCAATGTTTCTGATGGTTGGATTTAGGCAAATTTTGGCGTTGGATAGCAGCGAAACACTGCTCGGAATATATAATTCAGGGTAAATGCAGAATGCAACGGAGTGTACTCAAGCAATTGTATCAAAAGTTGGAGAGTATGCAACCACGACGATTGAGTTTAGATCCAAACGTGTGCTAGAAAATGCCGCTGAGCCACAGTGAAAAATAAACGGGCGCACAAATGAGAAATTTGCACGCATGCTGTCTCAAGGTTACAGACAGCGTAAGTTGCCCCTTTAGAGGGTGTCACTATTGATTCCCGTGGCGCCTGTGACAAGGGTATTCAGCGCGCCACTTGCTATGAGACGGTCGCACGGCAATGCATGGTTGTCACTTACTACGTGTTTGCGACAATTATATTCTGCCGCCCACGAGCTAAATGTTTCGAATTGCCGTCCCCGAGGTTATAAGGACTTACGGATTCGCTGGACACGAAGGTCCTTGGAATCATGACTAGAAGCATATTACGCAAACCTAGTGACAATAATTGGTTAAGTGGCATGCGATTTCGTAGCTAAGTCCTTGTGGATTGCCTTGTGGATATATTACTGCTATTGCTTACATAACCGAATAGCACAGGACCGGAACCGTTTACCTTCTGCAAACCCCTGGCTACTGCAAGGGTCAAGTATGCCAGTTCCATGCTTGCTGCTGAGTTTGATGAGCAACAGGGGCTTTTTAGATTGTAGTCCTTTGCATACTACTTCGTTTAGTCGTACGAGTTGTTTGCGTAGAGCGTTTACACATATAAAGAGTAATACCGGTGGATGAAACTTATAAGAAACTACGATGATCCTCCCGCGTATCTGTCAGTTCGTTGACATATGCTCGCGGCTAGCTATCAGGCATGGTGCGCTGCATAGCTAGGAACGCCAATGCTTTTAGTTTAGCCGGTCGGTAGTGGGTACCTCTGCTTATGAACAAGTTAGGCCTCGTCGGTTTGTAACTTCACGCTGCTGCTAAATACCGCTGACGACTTTGTGTAACTGAGGGTTTCGGCGGCATCCACCCAGGACATCAGCTGTAATGCAGTAAACCTTTGTGATGATGCTTATTCACAATGTTTGGCAGTCGTGCATGTGCACTGGCAACTAGAACTCCAGAGTAGCCTTTATATAACGCAAATTCATTTTGGGGACCACGCTTGGTAGCCTTAGCGGTTAAATAGCCTCGCAAAGCTATGCAGCGCTGAGCGGACACATCCGTTACTATCAACAAATATTTTCGGGAACGGGATAGATCGGGGCCTACGCTTGGCACGGCCAAACATACCAGTGCACAACGCATGCGTTTGGGCGGCGCTACTGATCTGGCGCTGTTAAGGTGGATGTAGACGAGTGGTGTAGACCATTACACGCTACGCCAAAGAAGAACTATAGCCCGCTACTTGAATTGTTCTTGTTAGCAGTTAGATAGTGGCCAGCTTAGTGTTTGGTATCACGTAGCGGGTTAAGCCAGGATTTTCTGTAGGATTTATACTTGAATGAGTCTGTAGCATTATGATACCCGGCATTCTTTGGCTCATCAAATACTGTTCCAGAAATGTAGTGGTAGAAGGGAATTTGAATATCCAACGAAGCTGTCGCAAAATATGGTGCCAACGCATCAGTATGGCGGTTTGGCAACCAACCTCAGCAAGGAACTTTTCCCGATGCCAGTACACTTTACTGGGTCTGCTGTGTGATGTTTATTTTTGGTTAACCGAATGGTGATGCTCTGGTGGCTAAGAAGTGCTCTGGATAACGTGTCTTCCACGACGTTTTATAGTAGGTCTAGCTCAAATGTGCACCGATAACTGTGGGACGTAAGGAAGCTAAGTAGATTGTATATGTCACGAAAGGCCGAGATATCAAGATGAACCTTTTTGATAAGTTTAACTACAAAGGTTTATAAAACATAACTAGCTATTAAGCGGACAAGACCTTAAGATGAAACAGATGTGCCACACGTTACACAAGAGATGTAGAAAGTTATTGTTCGCTGGCCGTCAAGGTCACGGAAACATTGCAGCATATGAAGTTAAGTGCAATAATACATGAATCCAAGGTTTCATCAAACGTTTGGTTGTTTGGACTGCCAACCTCCAAATCGCACGACACATTCCTTCTCTTCTGTGAAATGGTTGATGGGCTTTCGATATTTCGTTCCGAGGACGGATTGTCCCACCTAAAGGTAAATTGCACTTTTCTACGTTGTTTGCTTCACTTCAATGGTAGAAAATCAGGGATTACCAAGTAAATAAGAACGTAGCACAGAGTAAAACTAAGAGCGTGTATCAGGTTCTCGAGTTATAGTGCGACAAACAAAAAGAAACTTTTCGGTTATTATATAATTTTTTGTCAACTGCACTTGTAGCTACATTTAACGCTCCAATGTAACATTTTTGGCGGACGATCCTTAATATGTTTACTGTTAAAACAATGAACATTATGCAGTGGGTCCCGAGGAGCTGAGTTATGGTAAGCATATATGGGCTGTTTGTGACTTGAAGCGTACTATACCATTACCTCGTATGAACAGAGCGAATGGCCTATGTTGGGTGATGAGGGACCCGCACAGGTGGTTGTGAAGTGGCGGATGTGCCCTCTGCTTCCCACTGCAATGCAGTTGGTCCTAGCTTCATTTAAGCTCCCCCACGCACGCTGGAGGCTGCCTTCATGGTTACTTGTACACTTCGTTCATCAACTTACCTATGCTTCTCACCAATAAACCTACTATTCGTTGAATCTTGTAAACGAGCTTTACTATTTCAGCCCTTGGGTCATGGAATTTGCAGCACCTGCATCTTACGCAGTAGCTGCCGTCGAAGCCACACTGAAGTGGTGTAGGGGCACACCTGTTAATCATATATACTAGGCTAGCTGCGCGAACAAACCCAACCTCATACAATATGGGAGGTTTGGGGCAAACCCGTTTCAGCAAATAGTTCGGCGGCAGTGTTTCACAACGTGCTGCGTTTTCGCCTGGCAAGCGTTTGCCCTATAAAAGTCCACAAACGTCTGTTTAACAACATTGTGACGTGGTGGTTTTGACCCGCTTTTAACTAAAGTCGCCTTGCTTACCGTGACAACCGCTTTAAGTCCCCAAACATCAAGCACTCACTAGCGATGCCATAGAAACACTGGAGAGCATTTACAATACCCATAAACACGGCAGCAAGCCTAAGTGTTTGGCAACGTCCGGTTTCGTATTTGCCTGTCACTGTGGCCATCAGCCGGACGCCGGCGCATACCGGTTGAACATGGGTGGTTTGAGGTGCATCACCCACAGCTCTAACCACACACCGCATATCCAGTGTAAACCCGAAAGGAATAAGACCAGGAGGGATGTGTATGGGAGCCAAGTTTCCTCAAAGGAGCCGTCCCGCAAGCTTTCAAATGTAAAAACAAGAACTATTTATTTGTTGGTCAAACGCACACAAAACAATGACTGGACTCTGGTCCACTCCACAGTGGGTGCATGAAAGTATTCTTTGAGCCTAGCACGGCCACAAGGACCGCGCACCCCGTTCCCTCAAGCAACGCTCAACTGTCTCCTGGAGCCAAAATGAACCATGTAGCAGGTAATAGACAGGTGAGCACCGTGTCAACATGCACATCAGGCGTAGCCACCCCGCGGATAACAAGTAACAGTTAATCCCTTGAAATAACTATCAAATAGACTATACGTTTTAAAGCATAAGGCTATGCAGACATACCTCTTCTATAAATTAGTGTATGAAGTAAGTTTGTTAGCCATCAATCCGCGTTAAATACAAAATGTCCAGAAGTTACTAAAAACGCTACGAACACGCCATAGTTAACAAAGATAACCGCAATTAGCGTAAGCAATGTGGCCAGTTATTAGCAGCTTATTCCGGTATGCAGGACAAACCAATATAAGCAGAATGAAATTTATTCAGCTCAAACTGACCTATTTCAAGTGTAAGTTGATTTAACCCAACCGTGGCGAAGAAGCTTCGTAAATGCAACATAAGCCACAGCAAGGAGCACAACATGCCTACAACACGCCTAAATACACGCGTACATACATTCGTGTATCAACATACCTGACAATCCTTTTGTTTTATTGTACATTAACCGATTACATTTTGTATTCCTACTTTGAGAATGACTGTGCAGACGTGCTTCGTGTTGTCGAGCATAAACATTTGTTTTAGTTAGTGAAATAAAATTTACATAGGCTGCAGATTGTCATATAGCTAGGCACCCTGCATGCCATCCGTCTTACGACCGTTCCATTTGGTGCACTCCTGTTTTTCCGTCAGGTTGGCTACCTTTTGTCAGTTGTCCGTTTCCGCCATGAGTTCCACAGTTACATCGGTCGATGCACGATGGTACATGCACTGGTACTGGCTGATTCATGCTCAAAAACCCACTGGCCTGAACATTTGTTCTTATCTCCTGGCTATTAAGGTCAATGCATCGTTCTGTGCAATCTACCTATGGTTCCATACTGAGAAGACGGCACCTACACAGGTTCAAACACATGGGTGTTGCTTAACGCGCTATCACCGTGCCACAAGATATCTGAAGTTATATATCTATATGAAGCCTTTGTCTCATAATGGATGTCAGATTCTTCTGTCATGATGAACGTACACAACCACGGACAGGGTTGCTGATTTTCACTGGCGTTCGTACAATGGGGTTTTGTGAAATTCATTTCTACAACAACACACTGATAATACCTAGTTTAGAGTTAAGCCGATGGCATTTGATGGACCGTTTGCTGCTCCACAACGGCGCTCGATAATGGTTCCGGACCCTATCAGTCCTTTTAGCACATTTTGGTATTTCATTTACCTACAGCTTTTCCGACAGCATTGCATGAAGCTTTCACTTGACCATGGAGACAAATATAACTCATGATGACTTGCCATTGAATGAATTTAATTACCATGTTGTAGACAACTTATCCCTAATTGGACTGAGGATTGGCATTTTTGCGTGCGCTGAACAAATGCAGCCACGGTGGTTAGAAGGTGCGCAGGTGGGCTCTTTTGAAAAGGAACGCAGCCGATTATATTACGAAGCATCATGAGCTGACTGGGGAATCCAACTTCTATATAATGGAACACGTTGAAACCAGTTCACAATTTCCAGGCAGACAAAGCAAGTCCCCTAATTAACTAATACGTGCCACAAAAGCCATTACCGCTGTCCTGGTGCAGTATTTGCGACCAAAGAGTAGATAAACTTAGCCCCATTAGTATTCCTGTAAGATACATTATAACCTGAACGTTTGAGAGCGCAGCTTCTAGCCGAGTCTAGAAATATAACTATCTATTTATGCATTCGTTCATAAGGATCAACTGCAATCCACTGTGTATAGCAGAACACGGACAATGCCCAACTCGCACAAGTATCCCAAAGCAGAAGAAGCCAACCACCATTAGTTCGAACATTTTACTCAACTGTGCGATTCTTCAACGGTACCACGACTCTATTTCATCATGGACCGGCCTCAACGACTAATGGCGGACCCTAACAAAGTCATTCAGTGAAGAAATGCAGCACTTTGGGCTTCAGTAGACTGCGAATCACTGGATGAAATCCCTGTCTGCACGACACGGTCCTAGGTACACATTACCTTTCAAGTGGAATGACAGCAGTTTTCCAGGACGTGGTGGGTATTTTCCTGGCAAGCCTACCCCTCTAATGTGCCACTAATGTCTGTTTAACAACAATGCAACGTGGTGGGCGTGACTCACGCTTGAGTAAAGTCACAGCCCATTATATTTTACTGACCTTGTCATTAGCATACTAATTGCAGCCCCTGCAGCTATTACACAACATGGCGAATTCACCCAAATGTGCGATGGTGTATACCTTAATGGAGTCACGGGTATCCCTCATTTTTATTGTGGGACACTTGCACGCAACTATTACGTAGGCTACAGTGATCAGGTTAATATGTTTTCCACAAGGCGAAAACACGCCGAACTGTGTCCACTGTCATAACAGCTGTCTTCCTTCCATCTTTCTCCGCTGGAGAATCCGGCAAGCAAAACCACAACTGTAATGTCACATTAACAACTACACTACATGACTACCTGCACACACACATAAACAACTTGATGTATACCTACACGTTTGTTACTGGTTAACGTGCAACTTTTTGTGCAAGTACCGATCATACCTGTTTGTCTTACCATGATCATGCCATTACAAAAGTGCCTAGCAGTGTCCGGGACAAACCATTTCTTATTTTTTAGGTAACCGAATTTTCCGCTATTATCTGAAACTTGCCCCGTGTATAAGCTAACAAAACATTGGTTGTAACATTTCAAACTGAACTTTTACTGTTAAAGGGCAGTCACGCTTGCATGTATATGTTTTCATACTTTTATTGGTGTGCTTGGTTTCATCGAGAAGGTACCATTGATAGATGTATGGGAGTTGAACGTGTGCCACTTGCCGGTGTGGAAAACACAGGATGAACCTGCTTGATAGAAACGCGTGGTGTAGACAGGAGGACGACATATCAAACTCAGTTAAAATTAGGGGTATCCTATGGCGCTGTTTAAGAGAGAGTTCAGTATATAAAATCAAGGACACGCAGGTTGTTATGCTGCAATAAACCTCTATTTCAGTATTATTTACTTTATCATAAAACTAAGAAATATAATGAATCATCGTTCTTGTGGTGTTTAGTTGTTCTCGGTGCTGAATGACCAGTTTACTAAGTTGTCGTTGCCTAGGCTGGCAAAACGCGCTTGCAAACTTAGCACTTAACTCAGAGAACGTAACAAAGTTTTACCATCATCGCGCGCTTTGGATAATCGCGACTATTTCAGAAAAGTTTTCTGTGGTCTAACTGCAGTTGTTTCTTAAATTTAGTGTTTTTGGTAAAGCTTAAACATCGATTCACGTTGACTGCGCCTACGCTGTTGCCTACTTTATGTACCTCTCCAGCTACATGTCGCTTTGTAGTCGGATTGCTGCGACACAACGCAGCCCTGCGTAATGCTCTTAGTCTTTTATATTTAAACGCACCAATCAGCAAACTTTACGCTTTTAGGCTGCTTTGCGCACTATTGTGTATAAAAGTATAAACGCTAGGTCTTTCTAATATACGTTAGCCATAACTTATAACAATTTTCTATTAATGTATTCGAGTTTTAAACCAATTTATACCCATTGTGTTATTAGTAGTAAGTAATCGTACGTTAATTTTGCAAGGCATGAGTGTTAAGATGACTAGGCGATGTTCAGCCCAGGTTTCGGTCAGGATGAAGTAATTAAAATGTAATTAATTAATTAATTAATTAAAATGGTGGCAATACAAGCTAGGGTTCTTTCGTACGGATAGCTCTGCCCTATCAAATATGGTGACCTATTTTCTCTGGCACCCCGTCGGCCTTTGCGCATTTGCCTGCTTGTGAGTGAGCATGTACCTGTGCAGCTGGTTGACCTTAAGAAAACAGAATCCCATGGCGTTTAATTGGCCAGCAGTCCACCAAACACTTGCCAGCTTGCGCACTTTCAGAGAGACAGACGAAGTGAGCGGGTTGAAACTAAATAAGTTCAAGTGTGTTACTATTTGATTCTGTCTGTAACCTGCATTAAAAGATGAACAAACCGGTTTGCAGAGCTAGCAAGCTAAAATATCGTGTAATGCCCTGGCAAATCAGCTCAAGTTTAGCAAGGAATTAAGACATTTCTACGAACGTTTTTACATCATCTTAGGTTCCTCCTGTGTGCGTCAAACACTTCGGCTCGATTAAACGCGTTGCAACGCAATAACATCTCATGAAAGTAACAGAGTGAACATTAATTTGCTTTCAGCCGTGCAAAATAGTCCCTTGCGTCCGCGCCAGTTTTTGCTTATTAGGATAGTGCAAATACCTTAAACCTTGTAGTGTCTTGTCACTACAGTTAAAATCCGTGCCGTCCTAAGTCAAAACTTTTCAACCGGTTTCATTCACACTAGACGTACCGCCGAAACGAATTACACCGAAATGGATGGCGATACAGTACCTGTTATATTTGCTGTTAGGAGATCCTTGGTGAACGTTTTACCAATACTAAATGATTGGTAACCGCTGCTATCCTTATTGCGCATGTGAGTGGAATCCAGCAAAAATAGTTCACAGAGAAGGCAGTGTTAAACATTGATAGTAAGCGCGCTTGGTAGGGCGGATAAATTAAATAATAAAGAAATAAATAATACGTTTCCGATAGAATGAGACACACCAGTGAATGAGCGCTCAAATATACACACAAGCGTAGCTGCTTTTGAATAGTAAAATATTTGTTTAAGTAACCCGAGTAATCAAAATTCTCGTAGCTTATGCGTGTGCACATTTTGTCGGGTAACATTGGGAGCCAATATCCTGATGACGCTGCTGTGCGGAAAGGCACTTAAAACTATGTTGATAATAGCCAAGATTGGCATGAGTTCGCAAGATGTAGTCCAGGGTATCATAAGCACAGGAGCCAACGTAAACGTTCGGTTCAAGGGTTTTCCATTAAGAGGTAGTAATTAATAGAGTTCCATTAAGGCCTTCTCCATCTGAAAATCGGTAGAATACGCCAGTTGCTGAAGTGGTTGCAGAGGTTACCATGTGCGGCCCCATACGACCGGTTGGAGGAAACATTGGATTTGGTACATCTAAGGTGAAAATAAAAAAAGAAAAACAACCGCGATGTTTGCAACTGTCCGTTTTCGACTTTTGTTGGTTATTCTAAACTTTTGCTACTATTCAGCAGAATAGTTAGACTATCTGGTTTGTCATACTACCTTGTTTCTAGGGAGAATTAACGTGGGCAATTGACTGAGTAAACACTGAGAACAGAACTTGACTTACCACTCTCGCGTCAGATCCAAGTAAGACAAAGCGAGCAAGGCAGTCTCTGCACAGACCTGCTAACAAATTGGCCATAGCAACTAGGCCACATCACGATAATACTGACTCAGTCCCAACTCCTGACTGCAGAGTAATCCTATCTGATCAACTGAAAGAGGTACATGATAAAATTAACTTTCTTGAGTGCGAAATGAACACACTCAAAAGCAACGTCTCTGTAGTAAGCGAAGCCCTAGCAAAAATGATGCCACTAACTCAGCTCTCGGGAACCACACAGACCAATGATGTGAATGAACTCAATCTAGCAGGGGAGCTACTGACACACATCGCTAATGAAGTTTCCGAACATAACTGGCTGGCCAAACAACCTCCTCGTGGTGCCAGATGGGTGGTTCGGGTTTAACCCGTTCCAGCAAATAGTTCGGCGGCAGTGTTCCAGGACGTAAAGGGTTTTCGCCTGGCAAGCGCTCTCCCTATAAAAAGCCACAAATGTCTGCTTAACAACACTGTGACGTGGCGGTCGTGACTCGCCACAAAATAAAGACACTGCCCCGTGGGTATCCGAATAATCCTTTCCAACGCACGGACTTCCATCTTCTACTCGAGCATTGCCGACGATATGGGAGTGAAAATTAGAGCAGCACAGTTACAAACAGGAACCTCACATTTACACACCCACACACACAGCTACATAATTACATACCCCCTACATAAACATACACTGGTACGGCAAACATAACGTATTCTTGCACATTCTTGACCGCGCATTGTTGTCATATTGATCATGCCTGTAAAGGCGTGCCTCGCCTTTTTGAGAATAAAAACTTTATTTATTTATTTATTTAATGCTGCTCAATGTCCCCGACAAAACCAAATTGGCTAAGGTGGAGCACTCACTCACCAATCTCTGTAACATGACTCCAGACTCCTTCGAAATTAAACGTCTACGAAGAAAATCCAAATGTTAATCGTGCCTTACACCTATCACTTTTAGCGACAAAATACTGGCCAAAACTTTACTAGCAAAACCATACGTTATGCGAGAGTCAGCCAATTTGAGGCCCATCGTGATCAAGCCGGACAAAACATCTCAGCAAAGGGCATTTGCATCAACCAATAAACTTCCGCCTAAGCAAAGGGCGGAAGGTTTAACCACCGCGACTGGACTTGCTACCTCACTCCCGGTAGATCTTGATCTGTCGCAACAGAATGTAAACCCTAAGGTGACGAAGGCCTACCGCACTGAACTAACTTCATCAAACACAGTGAAGAGTCAAGCCCTCTCGGTAGTGCACTATGAAAGTGCTTTCGGTCAAGATGAGGCTGAAGTAGCTAAACCAAACGATTCCGACATGTGTGACACTGATACCGAACCTCTGACAGAAGAATTTATTGGCAACCCATCCAACGAACATTTGACAAGCACCCCAATGGTTACTAAGGAGCTTTCACGCAACCGCTCAAAACGAAGGCGCATTAAAAACCTGCCTCTTGCAACTTCTACCTGCCGAGACATCAATACAATGAACGTCCCAACGGTACTAGGCAACTCCCACCCTCCGTGCTACCTCACAAGCGCTCATCTCAGCATGAACCGATTAAACCATTAAAGGCAATATCTAACAAGTATGTAACACTGTGGGAGACCACGACGACGAACCACAACGTGCCGCTCCAGAAAGCCATACTTGCTTCCTACTCCAACTGCTCGCCATATAAAAGCCAATGTCCTCAGCCACAGCCAGAACATGCACGACTCCATCCCTGCATCCCGTGGCGCTAACACGAACAACACCACTGCCCCACTTCACCGCCCCCAGCCCAGCCAGTCTCTCAACCCGAGGCTGTCCAATATAACGATGTCCGCTGCCGAATCCACACCCTACTCCCTAATGCCGTCATTTCTGCGGTGCCACTAAGCAGACAGTAACTATAATCAATTGCAGGTTCCCCCGCTACAAACCTGCTTCTAATAGAATACTCCGCGAAGTAACGAAACACACCACCCCACCCTCGCCTGCAAAAATTAATCGCCCGCGCCCTACAAGCCCAATGATTAATGAACTGCCTAGCACGTCAGTACGCATTTCCACTCCATTTTTATGGAATATGGCGGAATACGGCTAGGCACAACTCACGAGACTGGTGGACGAGGCTGCCTTCTACCATCCTTACAGGCTCTTAAACATTCCACAGATACTCTTGAGCAATCGATACTTATAGCCTCAACACCTCAAGTAGTCGCGGGCTTATTAAGAACTAATTCCACAAATAGCATGCATTATCAGTCCCCATCACCCCAGGAGAATCCGCTCAAAATTTCTCCCGTTGCGCAGCTCAACGGCCCTGGCTTAACAGCAACGCAGATTTTTGCTTCCCCTGAGACACTTCTTGCCACACCTACGAGCTTGTCTTCCACGCATCCAACCGTTGACCCAACCAGGAGACTCACAATTGTAGGCAAACATGCCATCAACTCTCTCCAAATCTTGAAATACGAAACAAACACCGCAGTAACCAACTCACGTCTGGTAGAAGTATGTCCCTCAGGGCTGCACACTCACTGTACTCCATCGGTACCTTCTACGGCTTACCTACAACATCGCCAATAACCTTTCGCGCACCCACAAACCTGTCTCCTCTGCTTCGTTTCAGCATGATAACCAAGTAGTCCCACTCATGCAACCCGACCTGCTCTATGCTAACGCGTACAGTAAGAATTTTGATGACTTCTGTAACCTTATAACTCTTATCACTCCCTCTGAGACAACAGCAACTATACCCACGCAAACCACTCAGATTACTTCTGTCTCTGCTAATGCAGCAGATGCTCACTCCTGCAACGAGGCGCTCACTCTACTTCTCATTAACGCAAGATCCACCAAACATAAGATGCACCTTATCAACTCCGTCTTTATCCTATCCGGCCCCCAGGCTGTGCTCATCACAGAAACGTGGCACGATGCTAACACTCCCGATGCACAGCTGCGAATCCCGGGCTACACCTCCTTCAGCAATGGACGTACCAACCACCGTGGTGGCGGATGCCTCATCTACGTGCGTGACGATTTCGGGGCGCCATCATTTCAAGAACTTTCAATCTGCCCTCTGGAAGACTCGGTTTGGATACAGACTAGTAGGGGGCAGCACGATATCTTAATTGGCTGTCTGTATAATCCTCCACATACTAAAACAATCGGTATACGCAGTCTAGTGGAACCCTTCACAGATGTATCCCTATTGCCTATTCACTATAAGATAATTGGTGGTGACTTCAACATGCATCAAGTGGCCCGGCGAACGCAATCTGTGCCCACCAAATACCGTGCCTCTGTTAACACCCCATATGAATTTGGGTTCACTCAACACGTGCATGAACCCACTAGGCAAAAAACACCTTAGATTTACTTTTTGCAAACGGAGTTGCTCATGCATCTGCTAGAGCGCTTGACAAGCTTCCTGGATGAGATCAAAAAGTAGTAAAGCTCTCGTTCCAACCACCCATCACTTGTCCCCCAGTGGCTAGACCAGCATGTTCTATTCAGCCCTTCAAATGCATCAACTGGACAAACATTGCTCTACTTCTGAGATCCAGCAGCTGGGATGTATTCTTTCTGGATACAGATGTGGGCACTGCCCGTTCTGTACTATATAGAAATCTCACTTACTGCCTGGATATACTTGCATCTATAATGAAACAAAAAGCAACGCAGCCACCGCATGATGCAGCTCCCCTCGCGAACTACTCGTCAAGCTCAAAAAGCTACTTTCAAAGTACAGAAGGACCCAAGAATTCTTCCTCCGTATTCGCATGAATGAAGTCCTGATGGAGTGGAGAAATCCACCAAATATCGCATCTGTCCGAAGAACACACTGCCCTAAACTCTAGCACCTTATCGAAGCCCTCAATTTTCTGATGAGGCGCAGAAGCAACCCCGCCTCGATTTCGATTAACTCGATTATTCGTCTTGACAACACGGTTACCAACAACCAAGCTGAAATATGTGAGGTCATGCACCGCTACTTCTGTGACTGTTTCACCTATGCTAACCTGACCCTGCCTCTTAATATTCCTAGTTGCACCAACGATACTTTACGAGCAGTACCATTTGACCTGCGCACCATTACTCGGGAAATTCAAGCCCTCAAATTATCCTTCCATGTCGGACCTGATGGCCTTTCATGGGCTCTGCTAATTCTAGGTGGCCTGGCTATCGCCGTCCTTCTTCTTATAATCTTTACCCTTTCCATGAAACATGGAACCTTTCCTGCTGCTTGGAAACATGCAGTCGTCACCAAAAGACACAAAAGGGGAGACCACCACAAAAATGAATCCTACCCGCCCACTATTCACCTCCCATTCGCTGCATGAGTCTTGGAGATGATCTTTAAGGAAGAGCTCCTACGGTTTTGACTCATCGTAATCTCATCAACAAATCCCAACATGAATTTCTCCCGTCTAAATCTTGTCAAACATGCCAGCTGGGGTTCCTGAAAAATGTAACACTCACAGTCTGTGTG
>OX104070.1:31088661-31267247 GCA_944474145.2 Dicrocoelium dendriticum
TTTGCACGGCACTTAAGCAGAAAAATAAATGGGCTTAAGGACCCACCGACCAGAGTGACAGTCATGGGAAGCGACAGGTTTGGTGCGAAAGAGTTTGGGACGGCTGACTGTTGTGGACGGGGAGCAGCGGGTGATTTAATGGTGCTAGGTTTCCGAAATTAGTGCAGTTGTTTGCAACGTTGTACGAATTCTTACTGGAATTTGGAAGCAAATTGCTTTCCGCCCTGAATGCTGGTGTTAGGCGGTCAATAATGACAAGTTCGTGTCGGTCATAAAGGTCGACTGTAACTAACTTATATCTACGGTTCCTTAATTTGAAGAGCCCATCGCAATGAGACTGGACCTTACCGTGGTGCGATGGTTTGTGTGTCTCAGTGATCCGTTGAGCTATGCTGGGTGGTGCTTTTACACCTTCAGAGTCACTCATACCAGATTGGTCAATGGTTAGAGGCCAGACAAACTCAGCCTCCTGGTCCTCCAGGTTGGGGGTTGGAATGAGGGTGGCACCTTATTCCTTAAAACGGACTCCTCGTAGTCCAACACCAAACCCGCTGCCTTGCGGTCAGGCTTTTTAACCAAGGGCTTTGGTTGAGAACCCTAATCGTTCTCCTGTCTAGGCCTGGGCAGCCTGACAGTATCCTGTCCACGCAATACTATGAATCCTTCATCAAACAATTTTTTGATGCTCTGGCTACCGCAGAAGATAATCAACGGTGCCCTATCTGCTGCATCGAGCAGGGTGGATAGGGGTTTGGATGCTACTGCTCAAGCATTCCCGTCTTCTTGTTCCCCCTCTTACGCTTTTTCACTCTTACCGTCCCGTTCCAACTTCACTTATATCCCCCCATTTTTCAACCCCCGATTCTTGGCCCTCCCCCAACATGCTTTGCTAGGCATTTATCTTCTAATATCAACTCACCTGCTAACGCGGAGCGTCACTCCTCTCCTGTCGACAAGCCCATGTCCAACAAAGCAGTCCATTCCAGTTCACCGGCTTCCATTTGGAGCCCTCGATCCTCCTTCAGATTGGCATGCCTGAAGGAACGCACATTACTACAAATCGGTCAACAGGCATCACTTACCTGAACATTGGAGACCCTGTCGATCGATATCTGCTGCTTATCAGAGATCCGCCTGCAAGACTCGAGCTCTGTGCTCACTCTGCCATCCCCTTCCGGTGACACCGGCAAGACTCTCATTGCGCCTACCTGGTGAGGATGCAGCTTCGAGCACCGGCCAATCTGGATGTTGGCATTGCCCTGAGTCCCAGAGCTGATGCTGCTTCGGTTGCTTGGATTCCAATCAGTAGCCGGATGTGTGGGGTCCGATTGTCTGGCTCGTTCAAAGCTTCGAAGTCGCGCGGGACTAATAGGTGTCTATCCATCATCGCTGCCTACGCGCCCACAAACTGTAGCGAGGATTCGGTAAAGAACGACTTCTACCGCCAACTGACCCAGCTCATTCGCCACAGAAGAAGCACGGACACTGCTCTACTGGCTGGGGATCTGAACGCACAAGTTGGAAAGTTGTCCACTGATGAAATGCATCTGGGCGGTCAGCACGGTGTAGGCTCCCGTAATGATAACGGTGAGCAGTTACTTCATTTGTGTGAAGATGCCCGCTTATTTCTTACGAGCACTAACTTCCGACACAGCACCTGCCTGAGAGTGACTTGGCGGCCACCAGCCTCGAACCAGCCTTGGACGCAGATCGATCACATTGCTATCAGTTACCGCTAAAGCGGCTGCATCCAGAACTGTCGCTCGATTTGGAGCACATGTGTGGACACCGATCATGCACTTATATGTACCATCATCATCATTATACGTGTCAGGTAGAGGTGGTGAAACACCTCCGCTATTGTACCGCAATGCACTTGTATGTGCTGATCTGCGGATGTGTTTTGGCCGACGCCCACAACGACGCTGTGAGCGCATTGACACCAGCCAACTGACAAAGCCAGCTGTTCTGAATGCGTATCGAAGTACGCTGACATGCGAGTTGAGTAATCGCCCACTGGAGACAATTGATGGTCACTGGTCACATGTTCGCCAGACCTTACTAGCAGCAGGCAAGTCCTCATGTGGTATGTCTAATAGCCACCGTGGATATTGGGTCTCTTCGCGGTCTTTGGAACTTATGGACGCTCGCCGGCATATCCCGACTGGATGCGAACACAATGAAACTCGCGAAAAGCTCCGGGCAAGGCTCCGTGCTAGCCTGAAGAGAGACCGCGAATCTCGGTGGTCTCATCGTGCATCAGAGATGGAAGTGGCCGCTGCCCTTGGCAACCATCGCAAGTTATTCCGTATGATACGGGAAACGGGCGGCAGGAGACCTGGTGTTAGTGAACCTATAAGTGACGAGAGTGGACAACCTATGCACAATTTGTCAAAACGTTTGAAGCGTTGGGCTGAGTATTTTGAAAAGCAATTTAACCGGCTAGAATTGTTCGATTCTTCGCCGGCCAGTTATCGCCCTGCTCCGTGGCCTGTCCCTTTGGATCCACCATCTCGCTCAGAAGTGGAACGTGAGATCGGGCTGTTGAAGTTGAACAAAGCCGCGGGACCAAATGATATTCCTCCAGTCCTCTTCAAATTCGGAGGTTCTGCTCTTGTTGAACATTTACTAGTGTTGAATTACTAGTGAAGCTGTGGGAGCAGAAGATTGTCCCAACCGACTGGAGCCGCTCCGTTATTATTCCCATCTTCAAAGGAGGCTCGCGCTCGGGATGCGGCAAACATAGAGGAATCAGTCTGATCTCCATCGCCTCCAAATTACTCGCCTCCATAATTCTTCACAGACTGACTGGCGCTAGTGGAAGCCAGATTCGTGAGGAGAAGGCCGGGTTTCGTCGTGGTCGTGGCTGCATCGACCACATCTTCACCTTGCGTCAGTTGTTGGAGCACCGTCACACATATTGGCGGCCCACCGTAGTCGTTTTCCTTGACATCAAAGGTGCCTTCGATTCGGTTGATCGATGTGCCCTTTGGAATTGTTTACTAAGGAAAGGTGTGCCCGAGAAATATGCAAATATTATCCAAGCATTATACGCGCGTAGCATGGGCAGAGTGAAGGCTTACGGCAAGCTGTCGCCACCCGTCAATATCTCCAGCGATGTGAGACAAGGATGTCCGTTGTCACCTTTCCTCTTCAACTTCTTTATTGACGAAGTCATGGAGATTGCATTTACAGGACATGACTTGGAAGGTGTGGATCTACTCTAAGGAGAACGACTTCTTGACTTGGAGTATGCAGAAGACATTGCTCTCATCTGTGACAGCTCCCAGACGTGCCAAGCCGCGCTGGACAGATTAGCACTGGCTGTCAACCGCTTCTGGCTTTGGTTTGCACTATCGAAACGCAAAGCGTTCCTCCAAGGTTGGCAGGGATCGCTTCCTGCGCTGACCATTGGCGGGGATCAGCTAGAAGTCGTTCGGAAATTCAACTACCAGGTAACAATATTTAAGGCACGATAGTCACCACGATGACGCCAGTCACCCATAACCCTTTTCAAAACCATGTGGGGATCTGACGCCCGTGAACAGTTGGTTGGTCGGATGATGCCCAGCTGAGGCATGTGGTCGCATACAGCTTGAGAGGTCTATAAATTTCCTGGGGAGAGTCATCTCGGTCGGGCACCCGTTGACTGGTAATGAGTAACTATGTAATGAGCTACCTTTGCCATGAATAGTCGAAGCTCTGCAGCTGTTCGTAACAGTAGCTGGTGTTCAAAGATACGCCTCGCATAGTCCAGCGCGTTGGTAACTCAAAATATGGGATTGCTTGTCGAAACACCTAAAAGAACACCATTAATCGCTAGCTTTTTACGGTCTTCTGAAGGCCTGTGGGGACCGACATCACCAAGAAGTTCAAAGTGGCTGTGATATTCGATACCTATGGTTGCGAAAGTTACCAACGCGATCTTGGAAACACACTGCATAGTTCGTCGGTTCATCATGCTTTGACTTTTAGTAGCTCTACTTAATCCGTTTGCAGTAAGAAGGTCTTATGTAAACTTTGGATGCTCGACGTTTACTTTGGCACAGATGCTGCTCACTTCCGCTCCCGTATCGAGGAGGAAAGTGAAAAAACACGTCGATCCATAACTTGAAACTGGCGTTATAGGTTGTTGCTGTTGGATGTGTTGGTTCTGATATCATTGGAGCTATTCGATTTCTCTGAGGCGGACGAGTCGTGTCTAACGCAGAAAGCTCGGCAACTTCTATCTCTTTCGACATACTGATGGTGCTACCAACACAACTGAGCGCTGGGTTTGTTGCCGTCGAACTAAACCTGTCAAAGAAATATTTCGCTTTGGTGTCGAACAATACGTACTTGACGCAAGCACAGAAGAGCCGCAATGTACGTTTACCAAAATGAGCTTATCGCCTGGTCGTAGCATACACTGACTCAAAGCCTTCATTGCCGCGAAGTTACTGCACAGTAGCGCAATTGTGTTGTCATGACTTGACAACTCGAAACAGGTGGATCACTCATTTTTAATCGCTACGATTACGCTATCGAAGCTATCGGTTGTCTGCTGCGGAAAACGTTCGGATGAACCGTTTGTTGTGGTGGCTAGTTCTTTCAAAAGGTAAATCTATATGTAAGGACAGTATCGCAGGTAAAAACTCTAAGAGACTTACAAGCCAGATTTCCTCGCCCTCATTTTCTCTCAAGAATAAGAAACCAGTAATTAGCCTACTTTCACGGCACAAAGTTAAAGGCTTGCGATTTTCATGCTTCAGACCATTGAGCCGTTCTAAGTGAGTGCGTGTAATGGGCTGTGATACCATTAAAATTGATTGCTTCATCGTTTAGTAGTTTGCTTCCTTTGGTAGACAAAGCAGCATATGTGGAACCAACACTAATACTGATAAAGGCAGGCGTACGAAAAGTTGACTGTACATCATTAGCTCCGTCTGAATGGCCCTAGTTTTGGGCTGCATCCCGAAAATAACTAACAAAACATACGTGCTATGTTCTATGGAATCCGGAATAACCAAAGTTAACATGCAGTGCTATACAAAGCTTTATATCCTACTTAAGAGCCACGCAACACTGAAACCGAGTAAAGGAAAAGAGGATAAACCTATTAAAGTTAAGCAAGAGCCAAAGAAATATGGTTGTTGCATCGAGGAAAAAGAACGAACTCACCAAAATCTACACAATTACGAAAACGATCCAAATTCACCTGGGTAAGTCGGGTCTCTGATATATAGGACTAGTGAATGCCAATCCTGGAGGAGGCGCATTACCATGCGTGGATATCAAAAGTTAAATGGAGTAGAACACATCGGATTATATTCGATGGGCTACAAGAAGGCGAGGACTGATGCAACGAGGTAGGGGCGAGCATTAGCGCAGTAACTCCTCAAGCAGACATGTGCTAGGGGAAATGAACTGAGAGTAGGGCGCAGTAAAACAAGAACGAATATTGCACAATAGATCAGCAATAAAAATGATACGTTAAATATGAGTTATCGTTAGTGGTGGTACAACACTCTTTAGATAAGCCGCTAAGTTTCAAAGCCCCTACAGACAACATGTAGGCTATTATGAGCAGTACAGGGCAAAGTAGTTAGGAAAATAGAGCCAGCTTGGCAGCATAAATGCAGTCAACAATTTAGCAAGGAAATCAAGAGATACGGGAAGTATTTTATGTTTGGATTGTAAACGATAGCCCTTCAACCTTCTGAACGTTTTTGGTGACTGGAGTGAACTTATATAGGTTTTGGTATTAAAAACACCCCCAGATATCTGGCAGTTGATGTCCTTTCTATGCTTTGACTTGGTTCATCGCAATGAGACTCCAAGCCGCCTGGGTAAGCTACCAATCCGGAAAAGCACCAGAAGCGCGTTTCGCCCTATCGGGGCTCGTTAGTGGTGCGCATCCATCGGTCCCCTACTGGGGAGCGAACCTATGGCCGCTAGAGGCTAACGCCAACTAGCCAGCAGCTTATGCCACTGAGTCATGGGGGAGGACAGCCGACCATTACGAATTAAAACCTAACCGCGATATAGCCCGACCCCTCCTCTACGGCCGTGCAGGTTATTGCCCGTGCAGGGGACAGTGGTTGGCCGTCACGGTCAAGTTTTCTCGTGCCATTGCAGTGAATCCCCCAATAGGGCGAAACGTGCGGTTGGTGCTAGTTCGGATTGGTAGCTTACCCTTACGGTTTAAAATTTACATGCGATGGACCAAACCGAATCGTGCACAAATCCGTCTCCCTATCTGTAATCCTTGATATGAGTTACTTACTTATTCCAGTGAAGAAGTGATCTTCGAAACAGCTTATACATTATCGACCCAAAGAAACAGTGTCACGTGCAACATTTAGAGATCAGGACGACGACCACAGAACAAGCTCCTTCGGCCCCCTGTCAAGAGTGCATGTCTTAGTGTTAAAGACAATATATCCCAAAACAACATCCTCAGTATATTCGAATTCTATAAAGTTGGACAGTATATGAGGCTTTCCAATATATTAAGGAAATAGAGAAGAACTGGAGCACTGCCTTTAAAACGCCCAACTTTGAGTACATTCTACAGGCATCTGTTTCGTTAAACTGGTGGAAGCATTGCCGTTGATAAAGTAATCCTTAATCACCTTGCAAACATTTGCTTGAACACCTCTGATAAGCAGCTTGTTGTGCAGCATTTATGTTGCTACGCTCCTGAAAGCATTTAACTAGCTTGCAACAGAAGACACACTGCTCTACTTTTTTAAATCAGTGCAGATGTCACAGAATGTACAGAACATGCCACAGCTACTAGCGTAAAATAGTTAGATTTCTAAGCAAACTGGCATTTATTATTTATATGGGCGAACATACAAATCTGAAAGAAAACAATTCTTTAAGACCTTTAACAACACCAACGTACACACAATCGGACAATGATTGTGGGACACCTTTTGGGCACTAGCTTTATTATCGTGGGTTTCCAAATATCAGAGATAGCGCCTTTAATAGAAAACCGGTTAAACAGAGTGGTCATCGGCACTGCGTGATAATCTGCCCATTCCTTTGGAACTAAAGGCAACCATACCATTTCAAAAATAGCGGACTTAGTTATCTTCAAAATTTCCATTTCCTTGTAAACATCGATGCAAGCAAGGATATCTGTAAGATCCGCGTTGGTGAAGGAGGGCAGGAACATATAACACGCACATGTGTGTGTTAACAGTTCACTTAAGGCAACTTCTGCTACACAGCTGTTCAAAGAGTCTCCAAAGTCCACGACAATCTTGCTTGATAGATACAGTTGTAATGTATAAACCGTTCAATCATTTTATCACCAAATGTATTACAAAAGAGTCCTTTGGACAGGATAACCATGTTGTACTGATAAATCAATGCATTCTTTCCATTAGGTTGCTTCAGTAGCGACAAAAGGAATAGTTCATGTGAAGTAAATTGTTACACGTCAGCATAGATCAATGCAAAAGTAACTATAGTCAGTAAAGTGCGCACACTACGAAGACAGCATTCTGTATATGAAAACTCAGAGATCGCTTGAATCCAAGGGTGCTTGGAGTTTCACGGTATTTACCGTTAAGCAGTCTTACCGCCTTATGGTATTAACTAGTTATTTTGTTAAAGATACGAATTTGTTCTTACTGCAAAGGACACGGTATTAGTCTAAGTAACCGGGCGAAGCACGCTTTAACGGATCAAACAGTCAAGTTCTGTCCGTGAAAAATACGCGGCTTTGTTTGAAGTATGCTTGTGAAAATAACCGTATTTCTACACCGAATTTCTGGGTAAGTTTTGTATGGTTTTGTTAATGCCAATACTGAACAATGAACAATGATTTATCACGGCGTTAAAAGCAAGTGCTTGACATGTCCCGTAGGATGGTTGGGGTGAATATGATAAAATCAAACTATATCTGGGTCATCTACTAAACGTCTGCCGAGATGAATGTTTTGATAAATTACATCAGCGAAAAATTTAAAAAAATCGGGCGTAAACGTTCAGAAATATACTGGGGTGCAGTGATCGTTGACATAAGGTTTGAGAAAAGTAAAATATGGTTGCTCACGTGGTTCCATTTGATACAGAAATCCTGTAGGAAAGCATACTTAGCGTAATCCACAATAGAAGAGTTTAGATAACAAAATGCTGGGAGCTAAGAGCAACATCTACTCGTTTTTTGAAAACGTCCAAGGTAGCGGAGGATACAACTAAGTCTGGGAGTACGTTCCAGGGTTGGAATACCCGAAGGGAAAAGTAATTCCGTCGACACTCTAGATGGATGTATTGTTTCTTAAATTTTAAGCGGTTACCCCTGAGCTGCGTGTTGTGGCTAAGTTTAAGCAAATGGCGGCATATGTAGTTGGAGTCACTCAATATCTGATACGCTAATATGAGATCACCGCGCAGCCCTCGATAGCGTCCGTTGAAAATTTCCAGCAAGTTCAGCCTTCTGTGGTAAGAGTGATAGCGCAGGCTGTTTATATTATTTGTTGCTCTTCGTTGTGGTGTTTCTAACGCCTCTAGGTCGCGCTTCAACCAAGGTTGCCAGGCTTGAATAGCCTATTAAACCTGCGGGCGCACGTAGGAATTGTGCATCATTTGGAAGATTGATGGATCAAATCTCCCAAATGCCCTTCGCAGCATACCGACGTACTGGTTGCCCCTTTTTGCAGCTACCTCAGCCTGTTTTGAACAGTTGAGGTCGCTGTGTACGATCACACCACGGTCACGTTCCTGGGAGCTGGTCTGCAATCCGTTTGTCCCAAGTAAATAGGTGTAGTTGTGTCTATGGTGTAATTGTACAACGCGATATTTGTCTACGTTGAATGCTAGGACGTTCTGAACTGGCCAGCTCGACACTGTGTTAAGATCGCGCTGTAGCCGTTTGTGATCCTCCGGTCCTTTGATAGTTCGCCATATCTTGATATCATCCGCGAAAAATAGGAAATCGAAAGCAAATGATCTCTCCAAATTCTTAGTGAACACCAAGAATAGACGAGGTCCAAGAACCTAGCCTTGTGGTACTCCACACGCCACCTCGATTGCATTGAATAATGATTCTCGGAATCTCACCGCTAACCGTCATTCGTGTGGCAAATTACTAGTCCAACTCAGGATTGGGTCTCTAATGCCGTAGTTCCGAAGCTTCTGAAGGAGAATTCGATGGTCTAAGCGAGCAAAGGCTTTTGAGAAGTCCAGGTAGATGACATCGACTCCTGCTCCATCATCAACAGCTTCAGTCCAGCTATTACGTGCAATTAATATGTTAGTATTACACGAATGCTTTTGACGAAAGCCATGTTGCTCTGGGGCTATAAAGTTGTAGCTTTCCAGATACTGCATCTGCGATGATTGATTCCATAAGTTTGGATAGTACAGGAATTAGTGTTATTGGACGGTAGTTTACAAGGTTAGTGCGGCTACCTCCTTTATGGATAGGAGTGATGACCCCTCGCTTCCATACTGGTGGAAGATGGTTCTCTTCTAGACATCACTGATATAAAACAGCCAGTGGTTCTGCTAGATCACTAGCTACCGCCTGCAGAGTCTTTGGTTGGATGTTGTCTACTCCAGGTGAACTGTGCATACGCAAGGATCACAACTTCTTCAACACAGCTTCCGCAGTTAAGATGCTACTGTTTAAACCCGACAGTGGAGTAATATAAATGATGAGAATATTTGGGCTCGTTACCTGCTGGGAAGTTTGGGAGTAATGAAGCCGTAGGAGATCAGCTGCTTCCATTGCTGATCGCGTGCACCCATCAGCCGTGACTAGTGTTGGAATCCCCCGCTTCACCGCTTGAAGGCCGTTAACCTGCCTGTACACGAGTTTGCGGTTTGTGAAGAACAGCTGCATTAACTCCTTTTGATGCGTGACCTTGTCTTTGCGGATCAGTTTCACACAGAAGTTACGATGTGTCACGTATGCAGTCCAGGTTTCGACATTCGAACAGTCCTGCTGATCTCGCCATGTCAAATGCCTCTGGGACATACATTTATGTGTTCTGCTCCTCAGAAATGACTTATGGTTGTTTTTGGGCTGGAAGAACTTCTGTTCCGGTGTGCTAAACGTCCTTCCCAGGCAACATCTGGGGGGAATTCGGTTAAGAAAGTCCAAGACGTATCATTAAGAAGCGTAGATAAAACATTATAGTGCGTGAAAGTATGCA
This sequence comes from Dicrocoelium dendriticum, assembly GCA_944474145.2. NCBI lineage: Eukaryota > Metazoa > Platyhelminthes > Trematoda > Plagiorchiida > Dicrocoeliidae > Dicrocoelium > Dicrocoelium dendriticum. Next base: position 31,098,816 of record OX104070.1, read on the forward strand.
CTTTATCAACCTCCTTTTCAGGAAACTCCGCATAGCATATATAGTCAAAGAGTAGAGTAACATGATCACTACGACTCAGTGATGTGCTTGTAACTATCCCGTCAACCATGAGTTTTTCCTTAACAGTTCGAAATCTTGTGGGAGGGGTTACGTGATTGTACAGAGAGTGGCTAGCAAGTAGCTCTTGCAAGCAGGCTTTAAACTACGTACCGTCGGTTGCTGGCGTTTCTATGTCGTACAGAGCTAGCACCTAATTGTAGCCAGAAGCGCAGAACATAAATAAATTGCAAAATCCTTAAGCATAAACTCTGGGGAACCAGGGGTTAAAGAGACCTTACTCATACCCACTAAAAGAAACCTACTCAGAAAATTTGGTTTACATTCAAGCAAATGATAAATGATTTTAATATTCAGTATGTTATCGTCAGCATAAGTACTACACGCTAGTAGAGGGTAAGAAATTCACCTGTTGACATGCTGCAATACCAAGAGATAAGTCGTTAACATTACAGACTACCAAAATGAAATAAAAGCAAGTACTAAGGTTATAAGTGCCACAAGATGCATCGGGTGTACAATCGAGTTTAGTGGGGGCAAGCAAACAGTAGACAGTAAAGTTACTTTGTTGCAAACTAATTGGTTGATGTATATGACGCCGCCTTCGGAAGCTTACAAGCGCAGTCGAATCGTAAGATACGATGTCCAGCAAGTTGAACAAAGTAGCCACAGGAGTCAGGATATACTTAACGTTTATGTACTAACATAATACCTGAATTTGCATTTTCCTTGCTTGGCATGTTGGCAGGAAATAGTGCACACTGTTGAAAATTTTGCTAAATTTGCGCTCTACTTATGAAACAGTACCTGACATTAACTTGCGGAGCAGTACGCTGCTTTCTTAATTTCCTAATGCACTTTTTAAATATGCGTCAAATCGTGTTGCTGGCTTTGTGGCTGCATCCGACATATGGTGCGTTCTGCGCAATGTTTGAATGTAAGGTGGAATTCGAATGGATCATGGGGTGGAAATTGAATTCGATAAAGGCGCAATATTTATAATGAGAACACACTAGTAGCATTGTGGTTGACGGATAACGTACTGGGAAAGAGCAAACGAGACGAACGAACAGTGTCAGCTGCAGCTAATCTCAAACGGCGTACTGAAAACTTTGCTCAAGGCGGAAACGGTACAATCGGCTTAAGTAGAATGTTCGTATGTATGTTTGTTGCACTGGTTTTTACTGACTATCATTTTCGTACCCATTAATCGCATTCGTTAGTAGGTAATTTACGAATACACAGGGGAAGATTTGTGCGAGTAAAGGAGAACACAAACGTTATTCTGGGAGTAGTGACTGCCATTACAGTCCACAACTTCCAAAATTGACAGAGTTGGATCACATTAATGACATCAGAATTATTCCACTAAGAAGCTTAACCCGGCAAGACATAGCTGGTCAATCCGCCGCAGGTAGAGTTAAAGGAAATTCACACAAGAGCGACGGCAGATTTAAACGCTTCACCAACCTTACGTTAGGGGTATTTGCCAAGAGCTCTAACTTGTCATAAGGAATGATCGGATCTTTAACAATATGGAATACTCCGGTAAAAAGCTTTTCCGTTATATTACCATTAATTAAATTAAGTCTTACCTGTCATATTTTACAATAAGTTTTAATCTGAGCCGATTAATTTAGCTGCATCTCCTTGAAGGCATATTTTGCCATTTTATCTCCAGAATGCACCCCTACAATCCAGCAAACACATGTGCCAACTGCGAACATCAGGAAAATATGTGATTCCGCAAGAAGTCAGTTGGCGGGCGACGTCGATGACAGAACCAGGAACGTACCTGCTGGCTCACTACCTCATAGGTCCATCAGATTCTTTGCTCTCCGTCAGTGTGGTGGTTTCTGTCAACTCCAATCTCCGTTTACTTCAAATTCCGCCACTTCATATTCGACGTACTCGGCCAACTTAAAGCCACTCACACTGATTTATCAGGGATATTTCAGAGTTAGATATTATCCTCTGGATCCAACAAGTATCACAGACGAACAGACTCGGTGAGTTTAGATTGTCTTCTGGATCTCGCTATATGGGAGACAATGCTGTGCCGACTGAACTTATGATGCACGGATAACAAATTACTAAAAACGATAGCTATTAATAGACAGTCGGATAAATTGCGTGATGGTCTCCATTAGTTCCTAAGTGGTTTACTTTTGAAAAGTCTGTAATAGTTTTTGGGTGTTTCTTATTTTGCACAATCAGTGTAGAAAAGAAATGTTCTGGACAAGACTCGATTGAACATGGGATGACATTGGTGAAGAAAATGAAATCTTCAAGAAGATGTGGAGCAGTGGTTTTCTAGTGTACAATACATACATACTATTCACTGCCTTCAAAAGGCCTAAAACCGACCGAGAAGTCGTACCAGAATGCCTTGGAGATAAACTGGTTTTTATGATTGCTCTATGATAGCAACGGTCCTCGCTTGACCTGATCCGAAGTAGCTCTTGAGACAAGAGTGACACGTTAGATTAAATCAAAGTACTTTGCAACGAACGTGTTAACTTAATCATCAAACAGATTTACGCTTGCTGGTATGTTGACTAGTTTTTATGATAAAGTTATTTTTGTTGCCCTCATACCACACCGCGACTGACGGATCTCCGATGGAAGTCCGGTAATATTGACTGACGTGCTTTGGCGAGAAAGAAGTTTCCATGTGCTAATACTACCAAATTGTATTGATGGAAAGCATCAGGCTCTTACAGTGCGGACTCATCTTTAGCATTTAATCCGCAAGCACATGTTTTCCACTTGTAGTCAGGCCGCCATGCTTAACTACCACCCAACTGAACACTTGTTCATCTCATAAGAGGAATCTCAACTTATCTCTAACTGTTGATGTGTGTGCTGCAGCTTACAATAACCTTACACCATTCCGGTGTCCGTTTCGTCTCTCAATATGATAAAGACGATCCGATGGGTGGGCATTCACCTATACCTGGCCATCTCAGAACAACCAACGGCCAGTTTCCGATATACCATACCGTCGACTTTTTGCACATAATTCATAATGTCTCTTTAGGTGGAAGAATTCCTTTTAAATTCGCAATGGGGTTGATCATTTAGTACTTCAAATACAGTTGCCAAATGCTTTGTTTCATACGATCTGCGCTAAGAGGGGAGTTGTAAACTAACAATCTTCGTTAATTGATAAAACTCTAACAGATAATGGTGGGATACTCTGGCCCTCCTTAATTATACTCTGCCTTCGAATATCCATAACTTTATCACTTGATAGCGAAATAAGAGTATGAGAGTATACAAGTAAATAAATGCTGTGTGTGGCTAATTTGTTTTCCTAAGCTTTGGTAGTCAGACATGCTTCTGCAGCCCCGTTCCAGTGTACAACCACTGAAATCAGGTTGAAGCAGTCTACTAGTAGGAACGTATTACCCCATATTTCCACCATTACAGTTGCGAACACTTCCGGGATGCAGGGAATAGTTTCTGATGCATTAAACACAGCCCCAAATACACTTTTCGTATCCAATGGAAACTTGGAGTGCCATGAGCAGTATGGGTGCTATAAAATATTCCTAGCTGGTCCGAGCTTCTCCGGCGTACATGTTGCTCATCAGTAAGTAAATCTACATAACAGTTCCTAAGGTAGCGAAGATCTGCGGGGTTAGGTACTCAATGAAAATACCGCAGCAGGTTCACAGTCCGTAAACAACAAATAGTTGTAAGGTATCTGCTAGTGGCTCGATCAAATACTTTGATGAAAAGAGCAACAAATGAGCTTACTAGTCGGTATCTGAGCTGCAGTCTATTTGATCTTGGATCCATCCTCTGAGCGCAGTAAGAAATGCACGACCAATCAAATTCATTGATGACTGTCACTTAGCACAGATAGTTCAACTGGGGTACCAGACTAGTCCTATTTCAAAGCAGATTCGCTGTACCCACATTTTGTCAGGGCACCCACTGCACCCACTGTTTGCTGCTGAGTTATCTGCGGGGTAATGGCTGATTATGACGCGTGGCAGTGAAAGCCGCAAGGAAGCTGTCTCGCCGATGCCGCCTTATCTTTGCACGATAGCCAGCTGTTTGTGACGGAATGTTGTCTACACAGGGGGTAGGCGCCTTGACCCTGAATGTTTGCTTAGGGCATTAAGGTTTTCAGGTAAGTCCCCCTTCTCTCCCTCTTCTTATTCTTTATTTCATAGGTCCTCATGGTTGTATGGCAGCGAAGCATCAGTTCAAATGGCTGATGTACTGCTGTTGATGCTGATGATGACCCACTGCAACCACTGCCGTTTCGTCATTTGGGGAGTTACCAGCAGTGCGTACTATATCGGTTTGCTGTGGGAAGAGCACCCGCGGTCCTAATCTTTTGAGCCCAGTACCACGAGAACTATACCATTTGGGGTATACAATGTATGAATTTGATGACAGACTTTTCACTTAGTAGATTGTACTTCAGCCGCCTTGGTAAAGTGGATGATGAGTTAGTTATAAAACCTGTAAACCTACGTGGAATTATAAGTATACACACAGATGTCCGTCCTTACATAGCAGCAACAAGAGTTGTTGCGGTCACTAGTCTGCGTCTATCCCAAGGACTTTTTCAAGACGGCATCCGAAATATTGGTTGATATAGATTTTCAGCGGTGGTCTCATTACGAAGTTTACTGTCTTCTTGACACATTCATCCGTTCCTAGCACACTAGTAGAAGCAGACTTTGTTTGTTCTTGGAGTTACTGAACGTAAACAAATGCCCCTCGCAACTTCAGAACTGAATACCAACTAACGAAAAGCTCGCTTTGCTCATACCATGGTATGGTAACTTGCTTTTACTGTATAGATTTTGATAATATCCACCCCTTGAATCCGAGCATGTATTTTAGGAAGCGTCACTGCCATTTGCATCACGTTGTGCGCATCACAACAAAGCTTCCGTAGGTCTCAGTAATGGATTTTCCACAGGCACCTAATGTTTTCACTGTTTTACTTTTATGGTGCACTGTCATTTGCTAGGCCAAGGCATAAAAGTTTATGCCATTTACTTTATTTCACTGGTTGACTGTTGCTTAAACCCTTCAAAGGACAGACTTGTCCCTTAAAGCTTGGCGTACAGTTCAAGTTGTCAGCCTAGATCTTTATGGAATACGGCGGTTCGGCAACTGCTTGGGTTTCAAAGAGTTCAGCTTAGCCACCTCTGACGCGCTCTTCTCTCATTTGCTAACGTTTATCCTTATGGTGAAGTAATACAGGGTCATATGTATGCAAGTAAATTAAAATGGTTCCCTCATGCACCATGTTTTTACCCTTGGCTTACTGACGGAAGCGTAAGCCTTTAAGCATTGCGCAGCTAGTTCCACTCTTCACTCAGGCCATCTCTATATGGAGAGTCCGAAGCAGGGGGAAACCGGAGGTTGAGTGCCGTTTTGGGGGAGAGTGGCTTGGAAACCCTCCACTTCGGACGGTGTCCCAGTGATTGCAAGAGTAATGGTTTGTTTCAAAGTGGACCCAAGTAAGATAGCGTATCGCAAATGAGACACAAAGCGAGTACTCCAAGACACAATAAGTACTTGGTAAACTTCACAACCTGCTGTATGCTGAAAAGAGAAGTCTTGACATTGCATAAGAAGCTCGTTATTGTAAATTTCGTGTACGAAGGTGTAGGGTTCTTGGATCACCGAGGCAGCGAAGAAGGAACAAAACACTTCACAGATGGCAAGTGGTCAATTGAGGTGACAGCCCACCACATCTCTCATCCGTTTGATGGAAGCGGGCTAGTCGTTAGTTCTACAACACAGTAATTTCATTAGTGTATTTCTTCGCATACCTTCCGTACGGCGTTATCCTTGTTCTTTTTATTCACATCATTTGTGAATGTCTGATACAATTGGTGGATTGGTACAATAGTAAAATTTATGAGAAATAAAGTTTTTCCGATTTTTTTGATTACCTTTCTCATTTACAGGTTGATAGAGTCGTACTTAAATTCTTAGAACCATGAACGACACGTGGGTTTTACAAGACAACTAGGTTTATAATACAGTAGATCTGGTAATAAAGCTGTTACATTTAAGTGTAGACACTTGTAGAAAGAGAAACGGATCCGCTTCGAAAGGTCGATTAGATCTTCGAAATTTTCTATTAATTTCTATAAATAACATGTCGGCTGATGTAACGGAGTCTGATGTGCGTTTCTAAACCGAAGAAAAGCCGCATCATCTTACATTCACTGTCAGGTAGGTCGTCTGACATGTCGATTTGAGGTTCTGAAACCTCCAGAGTGAATACTAAGTAAAGTTTGTAGACCGACTGAGTCGGATTGTTGACTTACTGAGTCTAGCCGTCAACTGACGGTCGACAAGTGATCTGTGTGCAACGATGAGCGTGGGTTTGATAACCAGGTTTTTTTTGTTATTTATAATCCCCAACTATTAGCTTTTTATGGTAACACAGATGCTAAATCAAACGCATAGAGTAAAGTAGCTATATCCCTGCCGTTCGCCATCTGTGGATTGTAGATTAGGCGAGGAATATCGTAGAAGAGATGGCAGTGACTGATAGCCATATAGATTCGTGGACATTGACTGAAGGTTACCAAGAAGCTCCGCAGTAAATATTTGATGGAAATACATGGCACATCCGCCTTCTAGTTTCGTGCCTCGAACCTTCCGAAAAATGTGATAGTTGAGATATCTAGATAGGGTCTAACCTGTCAGAGATGTACCGCGTTTCGGTGACAAAGATTATATGTAGGGCGCTTAACCGAGCAAGCGTGCTGAGAATATTAAAGTCATTATTTATCCATCTTAGATTAATTAAAATAAATAAACAGCTATTGCACATAGAACAGTTATCCGTGAGTCCCTTAGTACTTTTGGAAGAAAAAAAGGATAGGCACGGAATTTAAAGAAGTGGTTGATGGGAACGACTCTCTCAGTCGTATGCTCAAGTGTAAGGGCATTTTATGGCCTATGCTTGGTGGTAAACTTGGGAGGGAGGATAGGGGTGAAGTCTCGAAGTCAGGTTGGGGTTTCCTTATCATTGTGTTAGTCACGCCACGTGGATGTACTGTGGGAAGAGTAGAACAAAATAGACTGTCTCTGCTGAATGTATTAGTGGTGAAAGGTCTTGTGGAACCCCCTCCTTATATGTTAAAAGCGAGCTGTAGGAGTGATGAAATGTGAGGGGCTGCGTAGGTGGGGCACATGTTAGACGGTACTACCGTGTTATTAGTTTCGTCATTTTACTTTGTATAATATTGTGGAAGACCGGAAGCTGTTAAGTATGCTAGTATGTCGGAGGTTGTAGACGGATGTAACTGGAAGGCAGTTCTTTCTGGTTCCAGTGAGCTTGAGATAGTGCGTTACACTACGATGGTGAGTGAGTTGTTGCTACGGAGTCTTGGACGCTACCAATATTTAGGCGTCTACGCATTGCATGCAGCTCCAGTCGCCGATTAGTTATGGTAGTCATCGGGTGGTAATTTTGTGTTTACACCATTAGTTAAACAATCCTAGGGTGAAGCTCAGCCTTTGTGCTTTTGGCAGATTTAGCGGTCCCTTAGCAGCTACTAGTTGTCCAGTACTTACTATAGTTATTAAGGCGATCAATATTTTGCGCTCTTTGTACCAAGCAACCTACTTATTAGCCCTATTAGCCGCCTTGACTATTCGAGGGGATATTTAAAATAATAGCCTGGTGACACGCGATGTGTTACTGTACTCATTTTTAACCTTACACGACGTCTTACACGACGCGACGGTCAGGCGTACTGCCTATGTGCATTAGTGCCTCAGTGCACTACAAATCTACTATTAACACGACCCAGCTAGACTGAAGCAGTGGAATCTGACACAGGAGTTGCTGTAGTCTCTCTCGAATGCTCAAAGGCGTTCAACCGGTTAGACCATAACATCCTACTCTGCAAACTCCAGACCTGTATTGATGATCATCTCCAAGGCCCAATCAGAAGCTTTTTTCTACACTGGCGCTTGGAAGTACGTGCGCGTGAATAGCTGTCAGGTCCCATTCGAGTTGAATGCAGAGTATCACAAGGATCGTCATTAGCATCTCGATTATTGTTGATGTATATTAACGATATCACTCGCATCATTGGCTCGAAGTACCTTCTTTATGCCGAGGACATCAAGGTGTGGAGGGCGATCAATACACCAAATGATATCACAGCACTTCAAGTTGATCTGTATGAGGTATACGTGTGGTCAATCCAGCATCTACCTCAATTCAATGTGGACAAATGTAGAGCGTTCTACCTGAACGTTCGTCCAATCCTAAAACTCGGAAATCAGGAGCTTCAAACGTCTTCTGGCATGAAGGATCTGGGTTTTGGTCCAGGCCGACCTTGGATGCTCGAAACAAACTAAAACAGCGTCAAGAAGGGGCATCCAACGCTTGGACCTTCTGAAGCGTGCATTCGGATGATTCGACCCTTCGTTTTTTCCGCAACCTCTCAGCTCGTACGTACAAAGACATGTGGAATACACAATATAGGTCTGGCACTCATGGCTGAGGAGAGATGACATCGCCTTGGAGATACTCCACGCAGGGCAACCAAGCATGTCAAAGGTCTGTGTAATTTGCCATATGTACGAAGGCTACAAATGCTCGGAGTCTTCAACGGACAGTAGCGCGATTGCGCGGGGGCCTCATTTTGACTTACGAGGTTTTGAGAGATACCAACCACACGTGTCGCTACTTGCTAGAGCCCAGTCACAACAGCAATTTGAGAGGCCACCATCTCAAGCTGGCAGAGTAACAGTTCTTTGGAATGCCATCTTACTTATTTTTCCGTACGCGTTTGCAGAACGTGGAATGCCATAGCGGGATCTGTCATATGTGTTCCCACGCTGGCAGAATTTAAAGCCCGGGTTGACCGTGTCCTTATTCCGCTGCACCACCTTACATGACTCATTACCCATGGATAAACACAGGTGTGTCTGTAAGAGAGTTAACTAGCGGTCAAATCCCAGATTTTGTTCCACGTTTTTCACCTCTTGTATGTGTACACCAGAAGGAGACACGATGTTTGTCAACATCCCATTTGCCGTCATTGCTTATGGATTTACCTTGGATTTGCCGTCTATACTAGGTATACTTCATTGAATTCACTGGTTTAAACCCAATTTTGCTAACAGGTTTTATATATTTTGAAGTTTCACCATAACCATCCTACGGGACCTGTTAAGTATTAGCATTTTTATCTATATAAAATCATTGTTCAATTGTCTCAACTACCTACCCCACCTTTACCAGTTCTCTGTAATATATTAAATGCCATCTGCCCTTTCCTCTATCGTTAACACACTGGCGATCCCATTGCTGTCATCGGGCCTAGTGAAATAAAAGAGCGTCAAAGGTATTATTCTTTGTCTAAGATGTCTTCGTGCATCGAATTTAAAATATAGATAATAATCCTAGTGACGCTGGATAATAGCAGTGTGGATTTAGTCAACCCTATGCTCCACGGCCTGTTTCTTCTTAAGCTGAATAGTTCAGTTAGCGATTGCCACATTTAGGAGTGGGATTCTACCTGCTATGCTGACCCCCTGAATCCCTGTCGATAATAAACACATCCATAGTACTTATCCTTTCTTTCTGTTTCAGTTTGCGTCCAATCCACAAATGCTAAGATATAGACTGCACAAAATATTGGCAACGGATTCATCTCACTTTGCGTACCCTTAGTGGTAGTGCAATTCATTCGTATCCCTTTTTGGACCATACTTTTCACCCTCTATACGTCATGCACTGTGTCGAAATAAGCGAATATACTGTACAATGTGACTTACGACTTAACAAGGCTAAAGCTTGAAAAACCGAGGTAGTTAGCGGTTTGTGCGTCATGTTTTCTCACAGAAAACAGTGACTGAGAGCGTCCGTTATGTAGTTTGTGCGTCGGTCAAACGCCTCTGGTTTACCGTAACAACACCAGGGACTCCGAACAACAAAGCTGGTGATAAACTCCCTGCTGAGCTGACTGTTTCAGTACTGTTCGTCTACACCCACTTATCTCAAACAGAGTTAACAGCAACACACAGGTATTAGCCATACGGGTTGTGCACTAACCACCAGTATCATTTGCAAAATACTCGCCAAACCTTGTCTTTACTGGCCTTGGTGACCGTCGACTATCCGACCAACATCTGTGTGTGTAATTACATCGACCTTAGGGCCGGTCGTTTCATACTCTAGAAGAAATTGAAATTTCTTAATCTCGAGTGCATCTCAAGCACAATCCACCGTGAGAACATTTCAGTCACACGGTTAGATTAGACACACATTCTGCTGTTCAAGCATGCCGGTACGCCTGATGCAACCCATAATGCTTATATCTGTTTCCACAATTTAATATTTTCTAACTGAACATATAGGCCACCATTTGTTTTTGACTGTTGTTGACCTCAATTCAAACTTTCGACTCGAATCGGCTTAACAGGTACAGTAAAAGTTAAAGCTTCACTTTGAACAGTGATGTATTGGATTAAGGTCAACAAACAGTCAGAGAGCGAAGGAGTGGTGGGATGCTTCGTCTACAACCAGTTTTTCTTTAGCTGTACGGCTGTCTCATAGTTAGGAAAGAGGAAAAGGCAGGAACAGCTTTACTACTAAAGCCAATATCATTGTACTGTTGTACACTGCTTGCACTGACATGCCAACTGGTCGCATTACGAAGTAACTTGTCTATTCTTTACTATTGTGTTCGGGAGCATTTTATGGTCCCATTCTTTATGTAAGGATGAGTCTGGTTTATGCGTACTATTTCGTCATACCCACAGAAGTGACTAAAGGCACACCGATGACTAGAATTTTAAATGTCACAAGCCTTGGTTAAGTTGTTTTAAATTCATCCCGAAGAAAGTTTAACTGCCACGTGTCTCTACTGCTGAACTGATAGCCAAAAGTTTATTTGTCATTCTTCATGTTGCAGCGACACCAGCGGTATCTGTATTATTGATGTTTTCCACACCAGGTACCAGATATTTATCCAAGTTCGCTCCCATGTGCTATCTGGAAAACTGCGCGTGGACGAAGATCTGTTCGTCACTCTTTGTGGACTGATCCTTCAGTGTGAGTGGTGTTTTCTACGGTTGTTGATATGTGATCTACTTTGTTGGGTGACAACCACGCAGTTTACTCTGCCCGTCAGCCTGTACTCAGGTGCTAAACACACCCTTTCAGTAATAGTATTTTAACGATTGGCTTCCGGTAAGTAAAAATAGAGGAGCACTCGGTCCATGTTAGAATCCGGCTATTAAAAAAACGTTCCCAAATCCAGTGGTTTCTTATAACTAATATACGCGGCAATTATTTTAAAGCGCTGTTTCGGAGCAGTTCTCCTGGTCTGTTTAAAATAAATGTCCTGTGCTTTGCAACGATAATCAAAGATCACTAGTGAAATTTTCGGATCGGCGGCTTTATTTACTCAGTTCTCCGTACCTGAAGCATGCACATATAATCAGCCTTCTTCACAACATTCTTCAATTCTTACTGAAAGGTGAAGATAAACCACTGGTGGTTGGTCTATTCCATCTATTCAAGGCTACTTGGTACATTAACGTAATGTCATCAGACAGCAGTTTTTCAGCCGTCAGCCTCAGGAAAGGTTAAAGTAATTGGTACGAAGATAAACGCCCGTGATATTTCCATGGCAACTAAACTGCGTGACGACTTAATGGTCTTCATGAGAGCCTAGTTATTGGGGGTTGCGTTGGATTTCACCCTGGTTGACGATCCATTGCTCGCATTGGCTTCGAGTCAGCCGTTAGAGTAGCAGCACGCATAAAGACAACCGGCCAAGTTGGTTTTCCTTGGACTGAAATCCGTCTTCGACTTTATTGACCGTGATAGTTTGTGCTACTGCCGCTATGAAGGACGCGCCGAAGAAGCTTCCTACCATTCTGCCTTGTTCCTATCGTGGCACCCGAGGCAGAAAGTTATCTTCTGCATTCCCCACAGCAAGTGGGGGTCCACCGTGAGTTTAATATATCCCTTTTCTTCTGCAACTTTGTGATCAGGATGATAATACATGACTGTCCTGTCATTCTCTTTCAGCGTGTAACTTCTGCCGGTCAACTAACTAGCAAACCTATGGTAAAGGCGTAACATAGGGCTTCCGCGGATGTGGCCCAGTGGAAAATTAGCTGAATTCTTTCTCAACTCCAGATACTATGTAAAATGATGATGATAGGTGATAGCCCAGCGGCTAAGCAATCGCTGCTGAATAGGCTGATACTTACTGCTGCACATTTCGGCATGTACTGTAACGTCATCAAAATACAATGAGATGTTGCAGGACTGCGCTTACATACTAGCGACTCCTGCTATCACTGAAAGGCTACTGGATGTGTTCAGTCGGTTCAGGTACCTTGGTAGTTGTGGCATTTCTGGTCGTTGTATCACCGAGGAGGTGACCACGTACCTGCAAAACTAGTGTAACTTTTAATGTCTCAGCTGTCCAGGAAGATGTGTGACGACAGGTTGTTAGTCAAAAACAGGTTGTACAGCGTTGCGATGAGGCTGATGATACTCTGCAGGCATGCAAGTTGGCCACTTCGCGCTGAAGACGGTGATTAGGAAGCAATATTCAAACTTGATGGTACCATTTGGTAGGCTGATGATCCGATATTCACCAGTTGATGCTTGGAATGAAACCTTTTGGTTCCCTATCGTGGTGTCTGTAAGACTGCAATCATCAGCATTGGTTAAATCGAATCTACCCTATGCTACTTGAGCACCATGCTCGCCATACATTAAACAACCTTGTTGTGTTTCATTTGTCGAAACTGAAGTGGCCAGTCACAGGCCTCGTAGATAGGCATAAAGAAATTAACTGCGGGGTTTGGTCAGCCTGATGCCATCGGCGTAAATTGGGGCTTGGAGACCTAATCTGACATGTTGCAGTCCCGGAGACAGTGATGCTGTCGCATTCTGTCTTTCGCGTATAGTTGAAAGCACTCCATACAGAGTAATTTTATCTGCTTTTCATGACCTTTTTGCATTATGTTTGCGTTCTGCTTCACCTGCATTGCTACAGTCAAGTTCGGTTATTTTACCCAGGTGAATCGCAGCAGCTACATCCATAGTACCTCAGTGCCCGGAACATCGTTGTTCAACTGGGCTGATTTGATTTCCAAAGTTCCATACTGTTGTCGTATGGGGATGCGATATATACCTCAAATGGCAGTTGCTATTCGGCCTCGTTCAAGTTGCTTCATCTTTTGACAACATGAACTCTTTGCAATACAGTCCTGAATGTGCTGCTAAAAGCTCATCATCATCACCATTACACACGTTAGCTACAGGTGGGAAACACCTCAGCCACAGTGCCACAATACATAAAAGTAAAAAAGGGGGAATGCGACAGGTGTAAGCCAACTGAGCTACAGCTAACGAATGGGCATCGTTCCGGTAAGCTACCAGCCGGCTACTATGCAGCAAAAACAATTACTATGCAAAATTATATAAGGCTAAATAGCGCGATCGTGGTTGGAAGAGGAGGCTAAGAGGGAAGGGGTGGGTCAAAGAAACTCACAGCACGAACGCCACTGAGGTCGGCTCCTAGATATATCAGCAAGTATATCCAACCAAACGTGTTCATCCTCTTTCGGAACCCAACCAGGGAGCCGAGACGCACCAACCGAGGCCAGCTTCGGAGTGAGTGTCTTCATTACTCTCGACCAAGTCATCGCTTGGACACCCCTCCACTTCTTCCATCCACACCCCCGGCGCGCAAACAACGCACGTCGCAGGAGTCGGTAGGCTGGCATGCATAACACGTGGCCGAGCCATCGGAGACTGGTGCGTGAAATAACGGTGCTGAGCAGTTCAATTCCTTGTCCTGTGCCGTAAACAAGGCGTCGAACACGCTCGTTGCTCACGCGGTGTTCCCACCATATGTGAGCTAAATTGCGAAGACACCGGCGATCGAACGCAACTAGCCTCTTTGTATCCGTTTATCTAAGTGTCCAGGTTTCACAATCGTATAGTAGGGTCGAACGTAGTGCTGCATTGTACACTACCCTTCAGGGCAAGAGTGATGTCGCGCGGACGCCATAAATGGCGAAGGTTAGCAAAAGCGCCTCGAGCTTTTGCTATATGGTTCGTGATCTCATCTTCAATCCCACAGGCGCTGATACAACTTCCCAGGTAGTTGAATTTTTGAATGACTTCTAGCTGACCCACACCAAAGGTCAGCGATGGAAGCGGTCCATGCCAATCTTGGAGGAACTCTTTGCACTTCGATCGTGCAAAGCAAAGCCCAAATCGGCAGACAGCCAGTGCTAATCTGTCCAGTGCAGCTTTCCACGTTTGTGAGCTGTCACAGATTAGGGTAATATCATCAGCATATCCTAAGTCAATAAGTCGTTCTCCTGGGAGCAGATCCACACCTTCTATGCCGTGTCCTGTAAACGCGATTTCCATGACTTCATCAACAGCGAAGATGAAGAAGGAATGGGAGAGCGGACATCCTTGTCTTACACAGGTGAAGATGTTAAAGGGCGACGACAGACTGCCGTAAGCCCTCACTCTGCCATAGCTACGCGCGTATAATGCTCGGATAACATTTACATATTTATCCGGTACACCTTTCCTTAGTAGACAGCCCCCAAGTGAACGTCTATCCACCGAATCGAATGAACCTTTGATATCGAGGAACATGACAACGCTAGGCCGATAGAAGTTATAGTCAAAAAATTTTCATCCACATTCAATCAAGCGACGGTCAATCGGTGTGTTTTAATTCATACTACAATTAATTAAAAAGCGTTAAAAAAGTAGAAGTCGTGAAAAAAATAAGCATTATTTGGCGCTTCCAGCGAAACACCATCGAATTTTCACAGACATTATCTCCCTGATTGTCGGATCGAAAAAATGGCTTTCCCCGTGGGCTCATTACTGCACCACTTCCCAGACAGTTTATCTAACACTCTTACAAGTTCTCCTGCCCATGCGTCAGTGGTTGCTTTTGCGCTCGCTGTCGCGTATTTATCTCATTGGTTATGCGCCGTCAGCCAATAGGAGGTCGGTTTTAGGTCTGGAGGGAAATCTAATCATGGAGGGGCGAAGGGGTGCCGACCGCAAATGCTCGAGAGCAATTCATCCGCAGGGCGATGACGGATGACAGGACGCGGGTGAGGCTAGTGAAGCGTTGGGTCAGCAGATACATAGTAGGATGACGTTCAGACACTGTAGAACGAGGGGTCGGAGCATGCCCCATGTTATCCTTTTAATAGATCCTGTTGACGAAAAGAGCTGCTATTTGCTTCGCATTTCATCATAGCCTGTAGCCATCGTCATTGCACCCAAAGTTACCAAATGCCTGCATTGGCGTACCAACTACTGTTGCCTCCTGTGGCGGACGTAAACTTGCCTCCCTCTCTGGTGGTTTGAAATCCGTTTACTCTCATAATTTCGGACAGCTCTTAAAGACCTTGTTTCATATAACAACAAACAAAGATCCAACTATACAGCGCTGTCGTAAATTCAGGAATTTTATTGTTGCAGTACTCGTGAACAAGATGTACAGCCACACTTTTCGTGCATTACTTGAGGCAGTAGCATTGACAACATTCTCCATTGTCAATTCCGCTCTCAATGTGGAGAACTGCGACTAATGAGCCTTGTATGCTTCAATGACGACTGATGGTAGTTCGTTATGAGCTTACGTTTCGAGAACGCGCTCTCACAGCTGGCTATGCTAATAGTTCGGGTAAGCAATATGCGCCGCAGGCTCCCCAAGTGATATTTCGGTATGAGGCTTAACAGCACAGAAGATCATTAATGGAGTATTTTACTGAAGCTTTCACAAAATACTGCAATTTTCCTTCGGTAGGGATTCCGTTATTTTAACTCTTCGTTGAAATTACTAAACGGACAATCAAACTTATTATCAGGCAGATTTAACGGTGTAAGAAACGCAGATCTGTTCACTAGGTCATGCATTTTCTGAAATTAATGGCGTTTCATTAGTCAAAATGTTTATGAGAAACAGCATTTCTCGACTAAACTCTGCATCAAATCCCATCGATATGTCGAACAATTATCCACCGTCCATTCATTTCTTTTGGCCGATTCGACGCTTCATGTTTATCCCGAAATGAGCGTAGCTATTTTGCATTCTTCATCCGTTGCAATGTGTACCACTTCCGCTGTACTCTGCAGAAGGCAACTATTAACGCTATAAGATTATCAATGCTCAGCAGATCCAGCCCATTTCTTGTGACATACCTGTACATCTTTGAATTCTATGTGAGCAGATCCCTAAGACGCAAAATAAACGGAAACGACTGCACCGAGATGTGAAACAACGATTCAGCTGACCTTGTGATTGCATTCCCTCCTTCTGCAAGATGTATCATTGAGGTGATGAGTTCTGTGTATATCCTCCCCACAATATTTACACCACCTGCTCGAATACTCCATCTATATTTTACGGTCATCTGATACTCACACCGGTGACTTGAACCAAGACATTCAAGTAATATTTAGATGAAAAATGATTGAGAATAGCCGATATATCGTACGGACAGTGTAACAGAATGAACCTTCACGGAAGCTACATGAACACACAAAGTGGTTTGTGCGTGACACAGATGTGGACTTTGAGCTGATTCCACAGATAGGTCTCTGGATACCCATTCGTTAGTGCACTGTAACAGCATCATTGTCAGATGCTTGTCCACGACAGTCGTCAATGTGAATTCCATCTTTCTCCAACTTCTGCAAAGCCAGTGCAGAAATTTCTTCTGCCCTGTATCTGCTGGTCACAACGAAGCTAAGAAACGACTCCTCTACCCTCACTTCATTTGCACTCATCTGATTTTTGTGAGAATCTCCGGAGTACTATCGAAAATCTAGCAAACATAATTGCTTTTGTTGATTTGATCTAATAATTTCCTTCTTACCTGACTGTATCAAAGTGCCCACCAATTCATTTTGGACGTGATGCGACAGAGAAATGATGCGGATTTACCTTCCCAGCTGAATTGGCACTAAATGTTCGCAAAGAACAGGCTCACACTTGGTCGACAAATGTACAAATGCTGAAAAATCGTCTATTTTGCCTCCTTTGTCACTTTGGATTCCTTCTCGGTGAACACACAGTGTCATGCTTTGCTTGGTGAGAACCCTGATGATATCAAGTATCCTTGCTAAATTTCACACCACTGATTTTCTACAACTACTTGCTCCATTCTGTCAAATGCCCTTCCTTCAACTAGCCGGATCGCTACCTCTTTGCGGTTGAGCAATGACTGAGCACGCGATTTACCAGATTCGTGTTCATCTGCTTTTGGATTTAGCTTCCAGCAGTCGAAAAACTAGACAATTGCGTTGAAGACATTCTGCAACAAAAACTAAAAGGGCCTCTTTTGAAGGGGAATGCAACATGGGTGTGGCAATCTCTGCTCCCCGTTTCGCAAATTCCGAAAATAACCAATTAGTTTTTAGATTCACAACCTCAGCTTTGCATTCGTTCCTTGTAGCACTAATTCGTAACTTCATGGTAGATATGCTGGAAGACAGTTGATCCGAGTCGGACAAGCATGGTAGAATATTCATGAACAATCTAAAAAGCCTACTGGCGGAATCCATATAATCGTTTGATCTTGTTTTTATCGTACAAAAAGGTGACTGTTTTTCTACTTTTTTCACTTTAGAGCGCCTCTTCTGCATCAGCGCTACTAAAAGTTTCCGCTGCTTCCCTACTGTTAGTATATATTTCTGTTGGCTGGATGTAAACGTATGCAGTATCAATTACCTCTTCGGTCTTAATATGACCATCATTTTGCGATTTTACCACTTTAGTCATGAAAGTAATTTTGATGAATTTATGCTTGGTATTAAACAACCATCTGTACTAAAAAGGTCACCCCCTGTCACAGGCCGCCCGAGGCGGACCGCCGTTCTTGCCCTCTATGCTCGTCCGAGCAAGCATTTGCATGCGATGGGCCCATTGCGCGCAGGCCGACAGGCGAAAAACGAGTAGCGCAATGAATCGGTAAGTTACAAGTTGGTATGGCCAAACCGCTAACTCGTATATAAACCGCTTCACGTAGGCGAAGTCACTGATGAGAACACCGAAGCGTTCAAAGCTTTCTGACGTCAAGAAATAGCGATTACCTATGTACCAACATGCGCACCAAGACTTCAATGCGGCTAATAAGGCGACAGTCTTAATGCATGTTCCATGGATAGCGCCGATTGTATTTCAAACAAGGGTGACACTTACATAGAATAAGCGGGTGAAGTCAAAGCGGGAATGCGTTTCATACACCCATGAAGGGTGAACATACAGCTCTAATGAGTTCCCAACGCAAAAAAATAGTGTTTAACAAGTCCCGTACTTGGTGAGGGTGTGAACCACAATTGCGCATGCACCCATGCCACGATGAACTGTTGATCTACTGTCCTGTAAGCGCAATCGGACGGCCAGTTGCCTTCTCTGGGCTTATTTTTGGGTGCTCGCAGAGGCAAACAGTGAATGCGATCATAAACGGCTTCCTATGACCAAATAGGCTGTTAAACTATAGGTAACATCTTTAATATCTCTATTCATTGCCCATAAGCTATTACACTTCTGTGAAACCCTAACTTAGTTACGCGCACCTGAACGTTGGAGCAGCCAAAGTGACCGATTTACATGTCACCGGCCGTCTCAGTTGGACACACTTTGCCCCAAGGTGTTGAAAATGGTGATTCAGTGCAAATGCAGGGCGGAAGAAGCACTAGAGGATTGTCGCAAGCGTGGTAACAAGTTCCAATCGGAGCATGTCGTTTAAAGGAGTATAAAATCACGCCCCCGTCTATGCAGGCACAGCGAAATGTCTGAGGCTTATCAACTACGGCAGCAAACCTTTCTTTTGTGTCGTAAAGCTGCGATGCACGACAGCCTCCCCCAGAAACAGCGACTTGCTTAATGACCACTTTAAACGGAACTTCATCACGTGAGCTTCCTATCAGCCGACATGCAGAAGCTCAAAGTTCAATATCAGTAGTTCACCTCAAATACGATTACTTGACGACCTCACAAAGGTCAGCTTGAAATCTCACCGCACACCCATGCCTCCAAACACGGGTGCAACATTGGAAACACTGTCCTGCACAAGGCACAAGACTTCCTCAGTAAGTTTTCTGAGTTTAATGGTCCGAAAGCCTCGACGCCCTGAGACATGATCACGCTGCAACCTCAAGTGCATGGAAAACACGAGTATGCTTGACGGACACCACCTTGACACCACCTTCTCATGCCTGTGGCATCCCAACGCACCTTCGGCACTTAGTCCGAAGAGATTGCCACTTCTCTCTACTTCTCCATAATGCGACTTATGCTAGAGTACAGCTCATCCGCATACTGTCCTATCACCCGGGTCGAGATGCACAGGATTGAGCGGGTACAGCATGTTGCCCGCGAGATTGAGTTCCAATTTTACGAGTTGAGCCGTGTGAAGACCAGTGTGGGAGACTCTGGCTTTACACCCTATTTGATCGTCCAATTCGTGTTGACCTTACGATGACACGCCGGGTACCACATAACGGTGATTACCCCATGTTGAGACCGCTGCGGCATATGCGCGCGCAAATCATCACATGCTGACACGGATACAAGCTTGTAGTACCGGATTTGAAGCGGGTCCACAACCTTTGTTTTGAAGAGTGGCGAGTGTGTGGATCAACCCGCCGCAACACGTCGTTGAGGCAAAGTCGGTGTCGGAAAACAAGCAATTCCCAGACAAACACTGCCGATATAAAATACATCGAAAGCACTCTAACATAAACAGTATTTGTACCTGAGTGATAATGCATGCATCTACACAGGTATACCTCTTCTTCCTGCTTCAAACCAGTAATCAGGAACCGAAATCTGGCTCAACAACGAATTGGGGATGCGGAGAGCGCTTTATAATGCATGTCCGTCCTACTATATCATGGACCAAGTTGGGTGGCGGTGTCCTTTAGTACCATAACAGTGGTTTGCATTTCGAACAGATTACCAACCAGGTACTCACGTTGTTGACTGGCTTCGGTGCCGCTTGCAACTTAGACGCGGGGCACATGTTTGGTAGCCATTGTATAACCCCCCTCCCTCATGTGAACTGTAGATATGGCCGTAATAAAAAATGCATGGGCTTATGGGATTCAGCCTGGCGCTCTTACAATGTCTGTCCAAGTAACCTGATATGGGGTGCTTAGACAACTCAACGAAACCACCGTGTTAAGTTGATCCGCGAAGACAAACTCTAGCACCAGCAGAACTTAGCGGCGAAATTCAGTACAAATCCCAAGTTGCTGTACAAACACGTGTTAGGGAGCTGGCTACTTAACCCTCAGTTGCATGAATTAGGTTAGCTGCCTATTTCTTTGTTTGCGCAGTTATCTGCTTCTGTGCTGCATTTTGGACACGCCGTTTTCCTCATCCTCATTCTCCATCGCTCACAGCTAATTTCAGCCATCTCATTCTGTGGACATTCTGATTGGTTTCTTTTGCTCAGCGTTCCTTAGCTTTTTCACGTGAATGTATTATTCAGCTGACATATTCATTATAACTGTTTTCATTTTCCTGCTGTGTATCATTCTCACTAACAACTGTTCTGGCATTTGTTTACACGCATCACTTCTCCACACTGACTGGACGCTACTCGTCGTTTTTAATGGTCGCTTACCAGAAGGTTACCCCCAGGGATTAACTCCGCAGACACTTTTCTTTGCCGCACTTCATTGGCTCGTAATTTTCGCGATTCTCATTTGCTTGTTCCATTTTGTGTTTTCGCCATGCCTGTTGGATCTCATGCGTTTAGTAGCTTGGATTCGCCCTTGTTTGTAAAGCTATATAACTGGTGCGATGCTGTAATAGGAAATCTGTTCATCCCGGCTCATCTTGGACTTCTTCTTGCGGTCGTGGGGTGAAGGCGTACTGGGCGTCACAACAACACGTCAACAAGCTCCGCAGAGTGCAGCGTGGGATCGCAGTTTTACGTGCAACAGATGGTCTGGCGCACACTACGCGAGATGCGGCCAACATGCTTCACCAACACTTCATCAACATTTTCCAGAGTGACACATCATTTCACTCGCTTTTGACACAGCTCCAATCACCACCAGGATTGAACCGCGTATCGTTTACAGAAGCCAATTTGATGCAAAGGCTGATGTCATTGCGCGTGCCCAGTTCACCTGGCGTGGGCTACAGCAAACCAAAGGCACTGAAGACAGCGGCCATGAAACTTGACGAACCATAAGCTCGGTTATTTCAACCTTGTCTCGACGAAATGCAAATTCCCACAATGCGGAAACATGGATTAATCAAATCTATTTACAAAAGTGCTAATCGTGCGGAGCCCTCGAACTACCGTCCAATAATCCTCCTCCCAGTTTTCTCCAAACTAATGGAAGATATGATCGCAGACGCTCTCATGGGATACCTAGGGAGCAACAATATCCTAGTGTCACAGCCGAAATCAGTCTTGCACTATAAACTTGCTTCTAGCCCGAGCAAGCTGGACAGGGTTAGCCGATGCCAGAGTGGGAGTCGATCTCCTCTACCTGGACTTCTCGATAGCATCCGATCGTTTGGACCATCGTATTCTGCTGCACACGCTTCGAATCTATGGAATCGGTGACCCTATGATCGGTTGAATTGGCAACTTCCTCACTCAACATCACCTGAATGTGAGACTCCGCAGCTCAATTTCAGATCCAAGTGATGTTCAGTGTGGTGTTCCCCAAGGATCGGTAATGGAGCCAAGTTTATTCCTAATATTTATTAGTGACTTTGCTAGCGTACTGTAGTCGACGTTCTTACTATTTGCAGAGTATGTCAAGATTTGGCATGATATCAGGACATCGGGTGATCACATGGCATTGCAGAGTGTTCTCCACAGGGCTTATGCGCAGTCATCCGATAATCTGCTCCAATTCAACGTGGCAAAGTGCAATGTCGTGAGCATATGCCATCAGCTTGTACATGAAGACCGACTTGGGGACTAGCAGTTGCAACGTGCTTCCCAGGAAAACGGCCTCGGGGTGATGGTGCAGGCCGATCTTCGATGCTCGACACAGGCTGAAAACGCATCGAAGTGAGTCAGTCAACATCTTGGACTCTTACGGAGGGCTTTCGGAAATTTAGAGCCATCAATCTTTCTGCAAACGCTGAACGCCGACCTGAGGCCCCAAGTGGAATATGCGATCCAGGCCTGGCGCCTCTGATGCAAGCGCACCATCAATGCACTTGAAGCTCCACAAAGTAGAGCTACCAAACTCGTTAGACGATTGTTTCATCTCTCCTATCAGCGCAAACTGCAATCCCTGCGATGGTATAGTGGTGAATGTCGACGTCAGCAAGGAGACCTCCTCATAGTTTACTTAATACTGAGGAACCACATTCAAACATACCGCAATCTGTTGCAGCTGAGCCGAAATGATAACCAAGAGGCCATCATTTTAAACTGGCTTCGCACTACAGTCGACTAGACTGTCGACGTAACGTTATTTCACTCCGTGTGTCCCGTACCTGGAACGCCCTTCTGACTCACGCCATCTTTGTCCCTACATTAACACTATTAGAAAAGGTCTTGATGACACACTTTCCAACTTGCATTATTTGATGTATTTCGTTTCACTCAGAGGACGAAATAATGTAGACCAAATCATGTGCATAATGGCCCTCTCTGCAGCAGCGATGAGGATACATACAGAAGTGTCCAAGTGAGTAGCGTGGAAGTATGTAAACTGGATTAACATACCACGTCCTTCCAATGAAGCGACACACAAACAAGCGTTGTCGTGTCCTTTTTTAGTTATCACACACTTACTGAACTATAACATCTCTATACTATTTTGTGTCTGCACATCCCAGTCCCATTTCAAACTATCGCTGTGCATTAGTGCATTTAAATCGGTAGACGATTAAAATGACGATTTACTTATTCCTTGATCCTTCCAATTTTAATTTTTACTCCAACCATCCTAGGGGACATGTCAAACACATGCTATTTTACCCGTAATAAATCATTGTTCATTGTTCAACTGTTTAACTAACGCTCAGCAGACGGTTTCAGCCCAGCCTTACAGTTATGTCCTCCTTACCGGTAACGTCAACTTGCATGGTGTAGTGATTCCAGCCACCTTCATAGAGCCATTGAAAACCGACCTACAATAAGCAGTCGCTGATCTACCACATTATAATCACAATACCTCACCTACGAGATTCAGAACAGAAAGCAAACCGATCATGCTTGACCTTGTGTTTACTATTGAGGAATGTATGATCGACACAAGAACACTGAGTAGCCTGTCGGGACGCAGCGTTCTTGCACATTGCTTTTCCAATACGTCGGCGACACCGTTACCTAGGTTCGCGACTGCGGCTTTTTCGGTGACAACTTTATGAGATGAAAATGTCTGCTGCCGTATAGTACTAATCCATCATCTTTACGACTTGGGCCATTGAGCCTCCCTTGGTTCGCGCAACGGAAAGGAGATGGTGCACGTCCCGTCGTGAGCTAACCGAATGCAGTGTGGGAAGTAAAGAGGCCAATTAGCTAGGAGCAGTCATTCGCACCTGATAAGGTTGCCACAGAGAAAGCTGCAATCGTCAACTTAGGTAACAGTGTCTCCGCTGAAAAAGCAGTTAGTTGCTATGCGGTAACAGTGTCAATGAAATGGCGTTGCTTTGTTGTCCGAGGCCAATTAGTTGTTAAAAACGCATCGAACTGCACGATGCCGGACGGTGATGACATGCATGGACGATTTTGTGTTGTTAAAATAAGCCGCGCGGCAAGGTTTTCTCATCTGGTCGTGCGCACGAGACAAGACCGGAAGGGGCCCGTATGCTCGGCATTCTTTGGAATTGAAGAACCGAATACTGCAAGCCTGTGAGGTGGGAGACTATTGGAAGCACGTCGCCAGCTTGCCTAACGTGAATTGTAAAATCTGCCGCAGTCGGATAGCAGTGTTAGGGTCCCCAGAACCAAGATGACCACACGGGGGTGCTCGTCACAAAGCTCTGACAGAAACACACGTAGACTGTCTGCTGGAGTGGGTGTCCGAAGAAGCAACCATAACACTTGCAACACTTTGTCTGCGTTTGTAGGCGGAGTACGAGCTTGAGATCAGTACCAGTACCGTCGCCCGATCCCTAGACGGCCGGCTGGTAACAACGAAGAACTTGCACGTCGTTGTCGAGTCAGTGAACACACTAGAGAATAAAAGGCGACGGAACTCGTTTTTCATGCAACTGCTAGATTTTCAAACAGAAAGACGGCAACCGGTGTGGATTGACTACGCTAATTTCAAGCTGTTCTGCGTACGCATTTGGGGCAGTTCACCGCGTGGGAGCCGCGTAAAGTGTACTATGGCAAACAATAGTGGCCAAATATGCATGTTGTCGGAGCCATGGCAAACGACGGGTTTATTACTTTTTCCGTGTTACGTCCTAGTTTCCACAAGCAAACTTGCGCACAGTGGCTGCGACGGGTGCTTGATGCCAACGATTCCGATTTTATCGGACGGTGTTTGTTGATTTGTGACAACGCCCCGTGCAATGCAAATTTGGAAATTTATTTCCAAAAGGAACGCTACCGATCCAGGATGATGTTAGAATGAGCATCTTACTTGCCAGAGCTGAACCCTATCGAGGGAACCTGGAGTGTAATCAGAAGTTAGGTGAAGCAAACGATGAGGAGCAGGTATGCGG
Source organism: Dicrocoelium dendriticum (assembly GCA_944474145.2). NCBI lineage: Eukaryota > Metazoa > Platyhelminthes > Trematoda > Plagiorchiida > Dicrocoeliidae > Dicrocoelium > Dicrocoelium dendriticum. The sequence goes on from OX104070.1 coordinate 31,123,565, forward strand.
AAATGTTCCGAGGGAACCCTGATGGTGCACTGAGCAAGACCGACGGGCGCGTTCATCTTTTGGAGCAGGTAGTGTCGGAGGCGAATGCTTACGTCACACGGCATCACTGCGAGAAAATGGTGCAGCACGTGAGGGCTAAGTACGGAAGTGTAATTCACACGGCAGATTGGTAAAAATTTCCTTTGTATAAAATATTTGTTTGTGAATGGAATCGGCATTCTTCTTACCTCATCGCCAGGTGGGTTAGTGGTGCAAAACATGCTCTGCTCGGTTGGTAAGTGATGTGCAACGTATAAGAAGGAACTTGTTTCCGTTTCTGTGACGTGAACCGACTATATGAGAAATAGAGGGCTGGTAACACAGTTGGTGATAACTCGTTGGGCCTGAAGTGAGTTCACATCTTTGTGCTGTTGCTCGTTGCTGTATACTTATACTTAGCAATTGAATAGGGAGTCACTCGCGAGCTGACCAGGCAAACATGGTTTAACAGACTTGATCGCAATACGTTCACAGTCATGGTTTACCTTGGAAACGGTAGCCATTTTCCTTCTGATTACACACTATCGTACTGTAATTGAGCTCGGAACGGCTGTCGCTCACAGCAGATAGTGCACCGAAGTTCTCCTTGGTAACAAGCAGCTTGAGAAAAAAGACTGCTAACGTTTTGGACTGCTTCCTATACACCGGCATACCAATGGTGACGTTTACGGATTTTGTGGTTAGTCAAGCCAATCCGTAAACTCAAAAATCAGAAGGATGCGGTGCCCCGCACAACAAATATGCATTAGTAAGTGTGCTCTCTTAGGTAAAGTTTTGAAGTTATCCGTGTCTCCCTAGGTGATGAATGCATCCACAGTGTGCAACCTGGTCTCTCCTTCAATATGCCTGCCACGGGGAAAACAAGTATAAGCAAACAAGTACGAGTAGTTGGTTTCACCTCAAGTGATGCGCTCACACGATTGATAACGCAGATTCTCTTGCCTGCTGCTGTTCGATAAACGGGTGCAACATCCTTCCCAATCAGCCGTTCAGCCAATTTCATGTCACATTTAATGAATCATGTTCCGCGGGATGCATCGTCATAACTCGGACCAGTTGCCGATCACAGCAGCTAGTGCACCGAAGTTTGCTTGTCCGACTCGGATCAACTGTCTTCCAGCATATCTACCATGAAGTTACGAATTAGTGCTACAAGGAACGAATGCAAAGCTGAGGTTGTGAATCTAAAAACTAATTGGTTATTTTCGGAATTTGCGAAACGCGGAGCAGAGATTGCGACACCCATGTTGCATTCCCTTTCAAAAGAGGCCCTTTTAGTTTTCGTTGCAGAATGTCTTCAACGCAATTGTCTAGTTTTTCGACTGCTGCAAGCTAAATCCAAAAGCAGATGAACACGAATCTGGTAAATCGCGTGCTCAGTCATTGCTCAACCGCAAAGAGGTAGCGATCTGGCTAGTTGAAGGAAGGGCATTTGACAGAATGGAGCAAGTAGTTGTAGCAAATCAGTGGTGTGAAATTTAGCAAGGAAACTTGATATCATCAGGGTTCTCACCAAGCAAAGCATGACACTGTGTGTTCACCGAGAAGGAATCCGAGGTGACAAAGGAGGCAAAAAAGACGATTTTTCAGCATTTGCACACTTGTCGACTAAGTGTGAGCCTGTTCTTTGCGAACATTTAGTGCCAAATCAGCTGGGAAGGTAAATCCGCATCATTTCTCTGTCGCGTCACGTCCAAAATGAATTGGTGAGCACTTTGATACAGTCAGATGAGGAAGAAATTCTTAGAGCAGGTCAATGAAAGCAACTATGTCTGCTAGATTTTCGTTAGTACTCCGGAGATTCTCACAAAAACCAGATGAGTGCAAATGAAGTGAGGGTAGAGGAGTCGTTTCTTAGCTTTGTTGAGACCAGCAGCAACAGGGCAGAAGAAATTTCTGCACTGGCTTTGCAGAAGTTGGAGAAAGATGGAATTCACATTGACGACTGTCGTGGACAAGCATCTGACAATGATGCTGCTACAGTGCACTAACGAATGGGTATCCAGAGACCTATCTGTGGAATCAGCTCAAAGTCCACATCTGTGTCAAGCACAAACCACTTTGTGTGTTCATGTAGCTTCCGTGAAGGTTCATTCCGTTTCACTGTTTGTACGATGGACCTGCTATTCTCAATCATTTTTCATCTAAATATTACTTGAATGTTTTGGTTCAAATCACTGGTGTATCAGATGACCGTAAAATATAGATGGAGTATTCGAACAGGTGGTGTAAATATTGTGGGGAAGAAATACACGGAACTCATCACTTCAATGACTCATCTCACAGAAGAAGGAGGGAATGCAATCACAAGGTTAGCTGAATCTTTGTTTCACATCTCGGTGCAGTCGTTTCCGTTTATTTTGTGTCTTAGGGATCTGCTCACATGGAATTCAAAGATGTACTGGTATGTCACAAGAAATGGGCTGGATCTGCTGAGCATTGATAATCTTATAGCGTTAATAGTTGCCTTCTGCAGAGTACAGCGGAAGTGGTACACATTGCAACGGATGAAGAATGCAAAATAGCTACGCTCATTTCGGGATAAACATGAAGCGTCGAATCGGCCAAAAGAAATGAATGGGCGGTGGATAACTGTTAGATATATCGATGGGATTTGATGCAGAGTTTAGTCGAGCAATGCTGTTTCTCGTGAACATTTTGACTAGTGAAACGCCATGAATTTCAGCAAATGCATGACCTTGTGAACAGATCTGCATTTCTTACACCGTTAAATCTGCTTGATAATAAGTTTGGTTGTCCGTTTAGTAATTTCAACAAAGATCTAATAAAACGGAATCCCTACCGAAGGAAGATTGTAGTATTTTGTGGGAGCTTCAGTAAAATACTTAAGTAATGACCTTCGGAGCTTTTAGGCCTCATACCGAAATATCACTTGGGGAGTATGCTGCGCATATTGCTTACCCGAACTATTGGCATAGCCAGCTGTGAGAGCGCGTTCTCGAAACGTAAGCTCATAACGAACTACCATCAGTCGTCATTGAAGCATACAAGGCTCATTAGTCGCAGTTCTCCACATTGAGAGCGGAATTGACAATGGAGAATGTTGTCAATGCTACTGCCTCAAGTAATGCACGAAAAGTGTGGCTGTACATCTTGTTCACGAGTACTGCAACAATAAAATTCCTGAATTTACGACAGCGCTGTATAGTTGGATCTTTGTTTGTTGTTATATGAAACAAGGTCTTTAAGAGCTGTCCGAAATTATGAGAGTAAACGGATTTCAAACCACCAGAGAGGGAGGCAAGTTTACGTCCGCCACAGGAGGCAAGAGTAGTTGGTACGCCAATGCAGGCACGCCAATGCAGGTAACTTTGGGTGCAATGACGATGGCTACCGGCTATGATGAAATGCGAAGCAAATAGCAGCTCTTTTCGCCAACAGGATCTATTAAAAGGATAACGTGGGGCATGCTCCGACCCCTCGTCCTACAGTGTCTGAACGTCATCCTACTATGTATCTGCTGACCCAACGCTTCACTAGCCCCGCCCGCGTCCTGTCACCCGTCATCGCCCTGCGGATGAATTGCTCTCGAGCATTTGCGGTCGGCACCCCTTCGTCCCTCCATGATTAGATTTCCCTCCAGACCTAAAACCGACCTCCTATTGGCTGACGGCGCATAACCAATGAGAACTACGCGACAGCGAGCGCAAAAGCAACCACTGACGCATGGGCAAGAGAACTTGTGACAGTATTAGATAAAGTAGAAATCCTTACGGCTGAAGTTGAATGTCTTATGGTTTTAACTGTCTGGCAAGTGGTACAACGTCTGTGTAATCTACAAGAAGTGTACTTACCGCAAATTGATTGTTGTGGTAGCCAGGACCTATTAATAATTGCGAAAGATGGACACTCGTTGATTGCGTTTTAAATATTTACGCATGCTCACGAATTATCTAGGGAGCTGGTAACTGAGCATAATCATAGTGTGCGCTTGCAAGTCTGATATAGGTCAGAGGTCAGCTTAATTATGTTAGCTTATTCATCATATCACGATTAAGGTTGTGCCTACACCAACTACAGTAAGACCGATAGTTCTCGATCAAATCTGCATTTGGTCTTTTATGGATTGGTTTACTGTCCACAAATCTTAAGATTGCAACGAACATTCATCGATTGTGTTCCCAGAGGTAGGTGAGTCACTAGAACGTATAAAAGCACCGCTTCATCATACATAGTGACTAATATCCGGGGTATCAGAGCGGATGTGTACGGTGTTGCTGTGGTCCCTGGACCTATCCTTTGCTGTTGATAAAGCAGTGCGCCAGACCATGCGCACATACCAACTACCGTCGTTTGCGCTGCACACATGAATAAAATCTCTCCAGAGTCTGACCGTCCAAGGTTAGTACTTCAGGATCCCTTTCACAAGATCGAGTTCTTGGAAAAATGCGTTGTTTCAACTGCGAAACTGCCGCCAGAAGTCATTTGATGTGGTGATCATTATTGAGTTCCAAAACTTTATTAACACTATTAAGAAGCATATGTTATGGATTCGACCTGGTGAACACGGTAAGCTGGATAAGGCGCCAGCAAGATTATGGTTCGTCACGGTTAAATACACAAAGTCCGAAGTGGTCATGCCAGTCAAGCCAAATTCTACACTACGTTTGGTGATACTATCAGACTTGCCCTGCTTCCAGTTATTTTGTTTTCCCTGTTTGTCATTTCCTCTAATTCTCAGTAGAATTGAAAAGCACATTATCGTCGTCAAGATACGTATGTCACTGTTCCAAAGAAGCTGCAATACTGCTGGAAAATAACGACAGTGAAAACGATCAAAAATAACGTATTCTTTAGATTCAATAAGAGCGCTCAGTATCCCTGTGTTAAAACGTAGATACAAAATACATAGCACACTGACATAGGTAACAAAGACAAGGAAGATTTGTCTCCGTTTTCACTGTGCTTAGCAACCAAACTTCTCCACAGGCGGCTTAGCATAATGCACACTTCAAGTCAGCAGTCCGACGCGGAGGCGATAACAAACACACGTCGGGGACAGTTACAAGCCACTTACTGTATTACCTCGAATAGGGCACGCAGTGGGTGGTATGGACACCGGCACCAAAAAAGCTGACGACACCCATAATAGTATTCAGGATCTGTATATTCAACACAGAATGAGGCGGTATTATATGACGTTTTATCTTTTGCTAAGGAAGTAGCATTTAAGGACAAGGAAAGGAAACCAGCAGTGTTCACTTGGCACTGTTTTGCTCACGCTTCTGAACTTCAGAATATCTCCAGGGGACATCACAGTTTCCCAACTCATCACAATTGGTACTGTTTTGTATGGTCTCATTAGAACCACCAGGTTGTCATAGTTGAACAAGCCCCTAGTCGCCCGAACCGATTTCTTCAATCAGTGCAAGTATTTGGTGACAACGCCTCAGCTATTAGGACACAACGATGAACTAACATTGTTATGGGAGTGACTCATTACTGTCTGATGGACAAAACGTTTTCTGTATACATAAAAATGTTGGGTGTCTACATAACTCTTTGGAAGCATATTAGCACGCCGCTGCCAAAGGATAAACTCTGCTACAAAGGGATCTAGATTTGCAGTTTGTTCAAGAGCCAAACTAGCTTACAAACATGCCATTTTCTGAGATTGCAGTATAAAGTGTAAAGTTATAAAGTGTAACGTGTAAAGCTATAAAGTGTAAAGTGTTAAAAGTGAGTAGTAGAGGGAGTTACATGGTGTAAGTAGAAGTTCATGGTATCTATACCCAATCAAGCCACCAGAACACACCCAGACTAGCACTGTTCGTCCATTTCATACCTTCACTCAGTGGCATCTTCAATGCATTGCCGCGTAGAGGAAAGTCTCACGAGAAGTATTGTCGGGACGTAGAATTTGGAATTGGCCTGGTCAATCCGTGTCGCGTGACCTCTGTTCGTTCGATTTTCGGCCACCCAGTTTCATGCTTTCTCAACTGTAGTTGCACAGAATCGAGATCAATGCGGTGGTTCACTGAATTCTCCTTAGAGAACCATGCCTCGAGGTATTCTCTTCCATTTTTGTCCCTCCGTGAGCCAGAATTTCCGTGTTGTCCCAATCAACCTTGTGTCCTACCTCATCGAGATGCGCTGAGATCTGTGACGATGTATAATGGTATCGAAGTGCATGCTTGTGCTCTTGTATTTTTGTAGCTAGTTTTCTTCCCGTTTGATCCACAGTCTTTTCCACAGTTCCCGCACTGTATCCTGTAGACGACATTTCGGCGTTTGTGTGTCTCCAGTTTTCCTTTACGTCTAGACAAGATTCGCTTTAAAGTCACAGTTGGGATGTGAGCTACCATCAGGTTGTGCTGTTTTAGGAGTCTAGCTGTGTTTCCCGATACGTTTTTGATGAACGGCATGGCCATACGTTTTCCCGTTGTTGGTGCAAATGTGGTATTTGTGCTCCTTCGGTGTAGATGCCTTCGAATGAAACTACATGGGTAGCCGTTGCGAATGAAAGGCGTAAACAGATGCTTCTCTTCCTTTCCTTTCACCTCTGCAGTATGGCAATGAGATTCTATCCTACGTATACAGCACTCTCACCGAGGCTTCTCTACGCTGTTGCACGCCACTCAACGACGCACTGATGATGTCACCTCGATTGGTGACGAAACGTTTACAACAAAATTGCCAAGCTCAGCGAACAGTTCAACATCCATCTGTATACAGCTTAGTTTGTGATATTAAGGGTGCTTGTTTTTAAAGTTCAGGATTTGGTCGGTGTGGTTCGGACCCTGTTTCGTAGGATAGAATCACATTGCAATACTGCGGAGGTGAAAGGAAAGGAAGAGGAACATCTGTTTACGCCGTTCATTCGCAACGGCTACCCATGTAATTTCATCCGAAGACATCTACGCCGAAGGAGTACAACTACCGCATCTGCATCAACAACGGGAACACGTATGGCCTTTCCGTACATCAAAAACGTAACGGAAAACACAGCTAGACTCCTCAAGCTGCACAACCTGATGGTAGCTCACATACCAACTGCGACTTTGAAGGGAATCTCGTCTAGGCCTAATGGAAAATTGGAGACACGCGAACCTCGGAATGTCGTTTACAGGATACAGTGCGGGAACTGTGAGAAAGGCTGTGGATCAAACGGGAAGAAAACTAGCTACAAGAATATAAGAGCACAAGGGTGCACTTCGATACCATTATACATCGTCACAGATCTCAGCGCATCTCGATGAGGTAGGACACAAGGTTGATTGGGACAACACGGAAATTCTGGCTCACGGAGGGACAAAAATGGAAGGGAATACCTCGAGGCATGGGTCGCTACGGAGAGTTCAGTGAACCTCCACATTGACCTCCATCCTGTGTAACTACAGTTGAGAAATCATGAAACTGGGCAGCCGAAAATCGAACGAACAGAGGTCACGGAACACGGATGACCAGGCCGATTCCAAATCGTACATCCCGACAATACTTCCCGTGAGACTTTCCTCTACGCGGCAGTGCATTGAAGATGCCACTGAGTGAAGGTATGAAACGTTTGCCATTAAATTACTCAGCTCGGTGAACCAATCAAAACCTTCACTACCAGCGGAAGCTTCAGGTATTCCAGATCATTGTAAGCCTTACTTTAGTAACTCAGCTTTAGAACGATTCGAAATAACTAACCAACTACCTATCAAGGCTTATCAGACTAGGAGTCCGGCGGTCCACCAAATGAAGTTGGTATGGCACTACAATAGCTCTTCTTTTCACTGCAATTTCATTCCTCTTCGCATTTGAGGATTACGAGACACACTTTAAGAAAAGGTCATGTGTTATTCTACTATTATTTGCTTAAGAAACAAGCTGATACCACACCATATCTACAGCAGTTGCTTGTGTAGATTGCCGCACAGAAGATTCTAAAGTGAATGGCTTCCACTCCCATGAGCTTCTTCACTTACCGCACATAGAACAGTTAATCAAAATGCGATTCATGAGTGAATCGGTTGAGAACGCTGTCCAAGGGGGCTGTTCAAGTTGCAAATACATAACAACGAGCATCATGAACTGTGTTGATGTTTCCGTTTTTCTTGCTGCACCCTTAGCTTGAACTTTTCAGCTAGAGATAGAGGAAGTTAAGAGTGGAATTCGGGTTGTAGTGGCTCATGGCTGACATCCTGATCACTAAACTATTGAGATACGTAGCAACGACTAGCACAGCAGCTGTCCTAATAGAAATGTGTTTTCGTAATTCAAACACACGGCCAATGTTCTAAAACCTAACATTGATACACTATGCAGTCTTGTCGAGTTAGCTCGCTCGTACCTAGTGGAGCTGTAACTTCTCGTATTTGTCATCCTTCTCAAAAACCAGGTTTGCTGTTCCGAGTGACCTGCAGTATATCTGGTGCTAACTTAAACATAAAGTAGAAAGAAGTATTTGTCCTCTCCTTGATGATACTATACATAAACTGCATTTTCTCAATGGTGAAACGCAATTACAATCAACATTACCGAGCAACTTTGTAAAATAGCGCTTCTGTTTAATGTATCCTTTGATATTATTTTCATTACTCTTCGGACAAGATAAATGTGTCGGATCAACGCAACTCATCACCAGATGTTTATCACCCGTTTCACATTATCGCTATTTGAACTCTGCAATGAGCAGATTTATCTGATTGAAATGAAGCTTGCACGCTGAGAAGGCAAAATCCTTATGCGACCTCTTCAGTGAACCCGCTTGCACTTTTTACTTGCTAAGACGATCCTGTTTTCTTTTGAGGCCTACTTGATATCCTCGGTTCTACCCTTGTAAACTGTGAACTACTCGGTATATCCACGTGACAGAAGTCTCTCACGTTTGATCAAAACAACTACCTGGCTACACATTTACTTGTCCTCTTCACCTTCATATTAGCATGGCTACTTCAGTAGCAGAACGCACTGTCTGACGATGCACGTTCTACTGTGCGCATCGTTTCACTTTTACATGCAAGCGAAGACACACAGACCGTGTTGAAATCATTTTGAACTCTGGTATCCGCACCATCGAGTGTGCATCATCCATTTTAGACTCTCTCTAACAATACTGTTGCAAACTGCTCCTGTACGCGTCCGCTCACCTATGGGTATTTGTTGCCCCTCCAATGTCCAGAGCTATTAAATTGTACCAACCCACGAATCTGTTTCTGTATTAGTAGCAATCCGGCTTTCATCATCTGTCTAAATACTCTTGTACCTAGAGTTACTCTACTTGACCTGTCAATGACACAAGGAAGACAACTCCACTTTTGTTCTAGTGTCTTATAAGTAACAGGAAACGTGCTCATAATGGAAGGCGCCTTACTATAGGTTGCTTTGCTTTTTCTGGACCTTTGCTGTGTAACACAACAACCTTAGTAATGGACCGACATCCTCTAACACTAGTTTTGTTGTTTTCGTATGCAAAGCTGTTCACAGTTTTAAGCATCAGACAGACAGCAGCTTTGCATTCATAGGGAACCGTCACTCTAAATTTGGTTTACAAAGATAAAAATTATTTTATTATTAAGCTGCAACTTGTACTTTAAAGCTGGCTAACTACCAGAACATATTCCATTTCAAAGGGTACATTGATGATGATAACAAGAACAAGAGTAATTTATTCTCGTTCATGCACGAGGCCCGCTTGTAGTGGCATGATCAGCCGCATCATCGGGTGCACAGGGGTTGATGTTCGACTTTAGGAATACTAAGTGCCACGAAGGCTAGCAATGGAGTTTACTAGCGTGATTTTATACTCCCCCCGCATTCCACCTCTTCCTGGTATCGGTGTAAACCAGGGACAAGTGTAGCGCGTAACCAAGTCAGCCCACATCATTGAACTATTTCAAGATTACAGTGTTAAAGTGTCAGCCGCATAGTTATCGAAGTGCTGTCTAATTTGTTCATTGTGACTGTCCACGAGCTGCTCACGAATAAGTAGCCGAAACGTAGTCAAACTCTTCTGCCCTAGATATACTTGTTCATACGTCAGTGTTTGCGATAAAACGATATTACTGTGAATGAGCCCATTTGAATCCCGTTTTATTCCTACGCACAGGTTAGATCGCAGGACTGACGATTCAGACATCACAAAAAATTAAGGACAATGCTCCATCCAATATATCAAGTAAAATGCAATCTTTGTGAGCCATTATTCACCAGTAGTTCTATACATTATAGACAAGAAGAGTTTTATGAAATTTGTTCGAATTATGTTGCCATAAGCTGCTAGGTGGTATTCCTTCGCTCTCTGGCTATATCCGAAATGTAATTATCAAAACCATTTGCCATTTAGCCGTCTTGTCACAAAATATTTTCGAAAATACGCCCATATGACGACAACGGAAACTGTGTTGTATTCTTTAGTAACTCCATTCTCTGATGCTCGCAGAGGACTCTCAGAGCAGTATTTTGATGACAGCTATTTGAAATCTGCTCACGATCAATGTGGCTGCGATAAAGCTATTGCGTGCTAGTGCAGAACTGCTTCGTGAGTACACATAGAGGAAACGTTCCTACTTATAGTTATAACAGAATTCCACACATGCACTAACTGAGATGGTGTATTCGCGGTATCTCTCTCCTTGGTAGCAACGGACGCTGAAAGTGAAATGTGAGCCTCGTCTACATACATTGATTCAACACGCTGATGAGTCCTAATTCACAAGTCTAAGCTTGTTGCTTTTGTCAACCTGCCACGCCAACCTTCTGTTGACAATCCACATTGTCTAGTGTAAGCAGGTTTCGTGTGCAGCCTCTGACTCAATCAGAGCCTGTCGCAGGTGTTGTGAATGTCGGTAGTTACGTGGGGCCTTGGACACAAGTTAGGATGCGAGCTATGCACATGAGATGAAAACGGTTTTTTTATGGATCGTTGACAATCTTATCGAGACGAAGAACTATTTGTGAGTTGATAACATTCTTGTCACATTTCCAATGAACAATGTTTTGCTCTGCAATCCTTTACGCTTGATTAGGTACTTCACTGTAAGTTTCGAACGCTGTTCTTGTTCAGCTTGTTGTGTCTTCGGTCGTTTAGGTTGTGTCATTGTTGTGCGTTCACCGTTTGTTGTATCTGTTACTGAAATAAGAGTTATCTGGGTGAGTTCCTAGACTTTTTTAAGCTGTCTAACTGCAGAAAACCTTGGTCAAGGTGCCATTCTGCTGGTAAACTATGTTCCAAACACCTAAGGACGCCGTTATCACAAAAGTTGTTGATGGCGAAACGTAATGCAACTAAGAATAGTAAAAAGGTGTTAAATTGTGAGAAAGGGGAAAAAATCCGAATTGTTGAGTCGAATGACGAACAGTTTCTATAGTGTAATTAACTGCAAGACTGCCCTTACCCCTCAGTAACCTGGAAGAGCGACAACGTTCTCCTCATTCTTATGGTCACAGTCGCGCATGGTACTAGTTGCTGTCGGAACAAGTGCATGAATAGACCAATTTGAGGCCCCAGGGACAACTTGAAAGTAGTTTCGAATTGGTTGGTGGCCGTGCTGGTAATTTTAATCACCCGACCGCATAAATCTCGAAATAATTGCTGCCCAGGAAGCAAGCCAATAGTGTTGCTATAGCTCCCAGCTGATTAGACCGTTTATTTGTAGCGCTGCTCTGTTTTAATTGTTGTTTAACTTACGCTTGCATTCCGCCACCATACCTGGATACCGGAATGTTAACTTCTGGTCTATTTATCTGTTAAATAAATTCAAATTTCCTAAGATGGCTGTACCAATCTAGATTAGAAACACAGATATCGCTGTCTTATTCGCTGAGGGAAATCAGTTACTAGGGAGAGCTTCGTCAGTATGTACTGAATAGTACTTTCAAAGACACGGGGCTGCCTTGCTTGCTGTATTCAAAGAGTAGAGGTTGTAGGAGGCTGCCAACAACTTACCTGAGACATGAATAATTCTTCACGATAGTCCACTTCAAACACTGTAAAACCCTTCAGATGACTCCTAAATTAGTACCTCAGAACTAAAAGGATGATTTACTGAATGCTAGTTCATGAATTAGATAAAATCAGTCCTTATGGGAGCAGATAAAGACTGTTTTAACTAATTCGAAGAGTACGTTCATAGAGAGTGCAATGAATGAACTGGAGCTTTGGAACAGTAGTAATTTCCTTATTGTTCAGACTGGGTAGGCGGAAGATTAGTGGAGTATATTGAAACTATTTCTCAAGGACTTGCGTTTCATCATCGTTTTATGAACCAGCTAAATCCAAATGGAATTTCAACGTTCCGACTCCTAATTAAGATCGGACCATATCCGAGCTGTCGTCCAATAGGAAGAAAACGTGTACTCTCGACAACAGCAGCAAATTGCCAGTGGTTTTCCAAACCGTTAATTACAGCAGGATGCTGAGTAAATCCGTGAACTAAAGCTTTTCCGTCATCGTCCTCGGCCAGTGCCAAAAGACGTTATACGCTGTTGGAACCCTGCAATGGCTGGCTGTATCAGGACCAAAAGCGGTGCAGTAGAGTCTCTGGAAGCAGACGAGTTTATTGTCATACTTCCTACATCCAAGAGACGCACAACAGTAATAAGTACTAAAGCAAGATCTAATGTAAAGGAAAAATTCTAGACCGAAGATAAACGTCACAGAGAAATTAGAACAATCAAACCCTAAGCAAAATGCTAAAATAAGCAGCAAATGAAAGCGTGCCTACAGCTGGATTAAATCACAGTGGAGGAACTTGGCAGAGTGGGACGATAATGACTATAGGATCGCACATTTTACACTTGTGTGGTGTACCATTAGGATCATTCGTTTCCTTTTCTAACGTGTCCACCTACAGGATGGCTGAAGGACTATAAGCATAACTCAGGCACTAACTAGCGGATCGTGATACTTCATAAACGATGCCCAGCAGTCTCTATATAAAACTAAGGGTAGACAATTAGGTTAATGATATATTTATATTCCTTGAAGACAGCCTAGTTCATTTCTATTAACAAACAAACTGCAATGGGAACCATCACAGAACACCACGATGACAACGGACGAGAAATCGGGCGGAGGATAAGTTCAGCTATATTCTAGCTACTCGTCTTTTGCCGCTCAACCTATGCCATTTTCAATGAAGTTGTCTATGAACAAGTGAATTGTGCTACAATGTATTTTCATTACAAGGACTCTGTGGAAACGGTGGTGCAGAAACTGGGAAAGCAGCCGCTGTCAAGCATCAGCCAGAAACCATGACTCGCACAAGTAGATGACACGTTCAACATTTTGGCTTAAATTTGAAACCCAATGAGAATGCTTTATTTCTGAATGCATTTTAAAATATAATACAAATGTATGAAAACATTGGAGGGTCAATTTGAAGTACACGTTATGTGAATGGATTGCGCCGCGCAATCTCAAAGCAGACCGCGATTCCCAATTAAGTGAACGTTGGCCATTCGATCACTAGGACCGTAGCAGATGAACCAGAAACGAATTGGGCGTTGCCCGCCTGACAACACTGCACTCCATGACCCGTTTCGAGGTTATTTCCTCACATCAGATAGAGATAGTAGACACCGAACCCTGGACCATTGGGATGTTAGTTGTGACCGCCACCCTTAAGCCACCGGGTCACGGCGGGCAAACCTTGTCACAACGGTTAATGCAAGCTTGGAGGGTCAATTTGAAGTACACGTTGTGTGAATGAATTGCGACGCGCAATCTCAAAGTTCCAGAGACTGTGTAGAGACCCAATGTCCACTTTGGCAATTTGATTTGCCGCACGCAAACATGCCTACTGATAGTAACGTTTCGCGGATATGCATCCGGTGATCTTCGATGGTGTTCAGTGGACGCTTACTCAGCCCGTAGGTCAGCGTACTTTGATACACATTCAGAACACCTAGCTTCCCCAGCTGGCTGGTGTCAATCCGTTCACATCGACGTTGCGGACGTCCACCGAAATGCACCCGGACGTCGGCGCAGACAAGCGCATGGTCAGAGTCCACCGTCGTGCTCCAAACCGAGCGACAGCTTTGGACACAGCCACTCCAGCGGTAACTAATCGCGATATGATCGATTTGCGTCCATGGCTGACCCGAGGCTGGAGGCCGCTAAGTCACACTTTTGCGGGTGCTGTGTCGAAAGTTTGTGTTCGCGAGAAAGAGACGATCAAATTCACACAGCTGTAGCAATCGCTCACTGTTATCATTACGGGAGCCTACACCATTTTGGCCACCCAGATAAAGCTAAACAGAGGACAATTTTCCGACTTAGGCGTTTAGATCGTCAGCCAACACCACAGTATCCGTGCTTCTTCTGTAACGAATGAGCTCGTGAAGTTGCTGATAGAAATCATCATTTATCGAATCAGTGCTACAGTTTGCAGGGGCGTAGGCCGCAATGACAAACAGGCACCAATGGTTATCGCGCGATTTCTTAGCACGGAACGAACCAGCTAATCTAACTGCGCACATTCTACTATTGACTGGCATCCAAATGATCAGGACAGTTTCAGTCCGGGAACTCAACACTATGCCGACTCCAACTTGACTGGCATTTGAAGCTGCATCATCGCCAGACAGGCGCAATGAGAATGCGCCGCCAGTGTCGCATGTGGGGGATCGCAGGGTAAGCACGAAGCTGGAATCTTGCAGGCGGGTTTCTGATAACCAGCAAATATCGATTGATAGGGTCTCTGGTGTGCGGGCAAGTGCTGCCTGTTGGCCAACCTGTAGCAAAGGGCGCAGCTTGAGGCATGCCAGACACGAGGACTCCAAAAGGAAACGGATGAACTAACGTTGTCTGCTTGGTTGAACATGGACTTGTCGACTGGATTGGAGCGACGCCCTGCGACTGTGTGTGATTTAAAACTAGAAGACAAGCGACTATTGAAGCAAGGTGGGGGAGGGCCAAGGATTGTGCGATTGAAAATGGGGGGATAGAAGTAAAATAGGAGCGGGACGATAAGGATGAAAAAACGCCAGAATGGGGAGAAGTAGACGGGAAACCCTGAGCAGTAGCATCCATACCCCTATCCACGCTGCTCGATGCAGCAGATAGGGCGTCGTTGATTATCAACTGCGATGGCGAGAGCAACAATAAACTGTTTGAAGAGAACTTCATTGTATTGCGTGGGCAGAATACTGTCAGGTTGCCCAGACCTAGACAGAAGAACGATTGGGGTTCTCAACCAAATCCTTTGGTTCAAAAACCTTACCGCAAGGCAGCGGGGTTTTGGCACTGGACTGCAGAATAAGAAGCCACCCTCATTACAACCCCCAACCTGGAGGACCGGGAGGCGGAGTTTGTCTGGACTCTAACCATTGACGAATCTGGTTTGCTTAGCTCTGAAGGTGCAAAAGCACCACCCAGCATATCTTTATGGATCTCTGAGGCACGCGAACCATCGAACCAAGGTAAGATCCAGCCTCTTTGTGAGGGATGCTCGCCGACGTATTCCGGCTCGAAGCTAATACAATGAGGCTCGCAAAAATCTCAGGGCCAAACTACATGCAAACATGAAGAAAGACCATGAAGCCTGGTGCTCTCATCGTGCCTCTGAGCTGGAAACAGCCACTGCCGTTGGTAATCATCGTAAGTTATTCGGTCTGATCCGGGAAACAGGCAGCAGACTTGGCGAGAACGTATGCCACGAGAATGGACAGCCAATCCACAGCCTGTCAAAACCCTTGGAACGTTGGGCTGAACACTTTACAAGGCAATCTAACCAACCTGAGTCATCGGTTTCGTTTTCGGGCGTTGAGCGCCCTTCCCTCTGGTCCGTCTTCTTGGATCCGCCATCACCTGCAAAAGTCGAAAGTGAGATCAGGCTGTTGAAATTGCATAAGGCCACAGGGGCAGATAGAGTTCCCCCAGCCCTCTTCGCATTCGGAGACCTGCTCTAATAGATGATTTACACGAGTTGCTAGTGAAAATTTGGGAGCAGGAGACTGAGCCGACGGACTGGAGCCACTCCGTCATTGTCCCAACTTTCAAGGGAGGCTCCTGTTCGGAATGCGGCGATCATAGAGGGATCAGTCTGATCTCAATTGCCTCTAAAGTGCTTGCATCTGTCTTTTTTCACAGACTTACTGGCACGCGTGAAAGCCAGATCCATTAACAGCAAGCCAGGTTTCGTCGAGGTCAGGGTTGCCTCGATCACAACATCTTGCGTCAATTGTTGGAGCAACGCCATGTTTATTGGCGACCCACCGTTGTCGTATTTCTCGACATCTAAGGTGTCTACGATTCAGTCGATCGGTTTGCCCTTTAGGACTGTCTGCTGAGGAAAGGTGTGCCTGATAAATCCGTAAACATTATCAAAGCGCTGTACGCGCATGTTTAGGGCAGAGTGAGGGTTTATGGCAAACTGTAGCCACCCTTCATTATCATCAGCGGTGTGAGACAAGGTTGCCCGCTGTCAACTTTCCACTTTAACTTCATCATCGATGAAGTCATGGAAACTGCGTTCTCTAGGCACGACCTAGAAGGTGTGGAGATACTTCCTGGTGAGCAAATTCTTGGCTTGGAGTATGTGGACGATATTGCCCTAATCTGTGACAACTCCCAAACATGCCAAGAAGCACTAGACCGGTTAGTCCTGGTTGTCAATCGTTTTAGGCTATGCTTTGCTACATCGAAATGCAAAGCCCTTCTCCAAGATTGGCAGGGACCTACCCTTGCGCTGAGGCTTGGTGATGATTTGCTAGAAGTCTTTCATGAATTCAAGTACCTGGGTAGCTATAGTAGCGCCCGAGAGATCGAAGATGAGGTTACGCACCGTATAGCAAAAACTCGAGGTATTTTGCCAATCTCCGCCACCTGTGGCGCAGATGCGACATTCGCCCTGAAGGGCAGAGTGTATAACACAGTCGTCCGTTCAATCCTCCTATATTGTTGTGAAACCTGGTCCATCAGGTCGACAGACATAAAGAGGCTCGTCACATTCGATCATTGCTGCATTCGCAGCTTAGCTCATATCTGGTGGGAGCACAGCGTGAGCAATGAGCGTGTTCGGCGTCGCTTATTTGTTGTAGGAAGAGCGAGTGAACCGCTCAGCACCATTACATCACGAACCAGCCTCCGATGGCTGTGCCATGTTGCGCATGCCAGCACACCGAATTACTTGACGTGCATTGTTTGCGCGCCGTGGGTGCGGTTGGAAGAGGAGGAGAGGAGTCCAAGCGATGACTTGGTCGAGACAGATGAAAACCCTCACTTCGAAGTTGGCGTCGGTTGGTACATCCCGACTGCCAGGCTGGAGTCCTAACGACGATGAACACGTTTGGTTGGACACATTTGTTGATATGGCTAGGAGCCGGTCCCAGTGGCGTTTGTGTTGTGAGTTCCTTTGTCCATTCCCCTCCTGCTTAGCTTCACTCTCCAATCACGATCGCATTCGTTAGGCATAACACAACTTTTTGCGGAACAATAGCCGCCTGTTAACTCTCCGGAACGATGTCCATCCGTCACGGCGGACTCAGCCGGCGTGTCACTATTTTTTATCTTGTCCTTTGTATTTCGGCACAATAGCTGGAGTGTATTCCACCTGCAGCTAGCGTGTATAATGAATGAATGAATGTATCAATACAACCTGGTCATATCGACAACCTAGTCTTTTATGCATCTAATTAGAGTAGTTCAGGCCATATCAGAATCCTTCATAATGTAATGCGACGTAGAAGGTTAAATATCTTTGCTAGGAAAGACAAACTACAGACTACAGTTTACAGAAACAAACGTAACTCGAACAAATACGGAATATTTTTTAAGTACACTTTAGCTGAAAGTGAGAAACACAGCTATTGTGCTGCAATACAAAAATGGTAAGATGGTAGACATTACCGACTAAGAAGGCCATACAATGCTAATACAATACAATATAATACAACGCTACTCATGGCGTTTGAGATTGTTGCCTAACGGGGAAGCTAAGGGAAGGGGATAAAACTCAATCTCAAACCTCACTGAGTTCGGCCTTTGCCTAGTAAATATGTGGACCCAATCAGACGTGCCCATCGTCTTTCGGACCCCAGCCCGGCAGTCGGGCCACACCAGCCGACGCCAAGTTCGAAGCTAAGGCCTTCATCACTTTTGACCAAGTCATCGCTTGGCCTCTTCTCCTACTATTCCGTCCAGACCGTGGTGTCGCAAACAGCACACGTCGCGGGAGTCGATGTGGTGGCATGCAGAACATATAACCCAGCCATCGGAGCCTGTGCCTGAGGTAACGGTGCTGAGCGGTGCATCCGCACTTCCTGCACCAAAATACGCGACGCGGTACACGTTCATTGCTCACGCGATGTTCTCACCACACAGTAGCTAAGCTGCGAAGGCAGCGGTGGTTGAATTTAACAAGTCTCTTGATGTCCATCTATTTGATGAACCAAATTTCACAACCACACAAGAGTAGCAATCATTTTAATTATCCCCATGATGTTTTTCCACGTACTTCTGTGCAAAGGACTGAAATTACCGAGCGTACGCCAACGAGCACACACGCGATAGTGGCCAGAGTCCTCGAATAAATATCCATTAATTATGACACATAAACCAGCATTCACGTTAAAACATGGTGGAAAATAGGCAGCCAATAAGCAGTATGGAAAAATGTAGTGAATTCCAGACATGATACATAACCCGAGCTATCAGATCATCAGCATTCTGCCAGTTAATAATGTTGAGTTACACTGCTAAAATGCGGCTCAATTTGTACACTTGTTCCTGTTCACGAGTAGATGAAAAACAGGTTCAGACCTTACGCGAATAGGGACTCCGTTTAAAGTAACTGCTTGTATTATTTTTATAAGAAAAGCTCCTCGAGGTACACTGAAAAGCATATTCTAATCCTTTCTGGTGCAGTCACCAGAATAGCGCATTGATATACCAAACAGATTATTCTAGCATCATTTACCAACCGGTGGTAATGGTTTTGCTACAAACAGGAACAGATAAATTGTTCCAGACCAGATACTGCAACTGGGACTATTGGCCTAAATACTTTTAATGTCAAAACTCACTTAATCGTGCATTTTCCAAGTTGAAAAGTTCATAAATGATGCTACCTCCAGTGCCAACGCAACTTTCGGTCATGCGATTCCAATGCGCCCGTTAGTGACCCATGTTGGCTTCAGCGTACCGTGATGAGTTTCAGGCAATTATGCAACAAACACCAACGTTTACTTTCATTCCATATCCATCCATTACCCTTAATTCAGCTGACTGTGGCGACTACGGAGATGACAAATTGGGTAGCGGTTACGTGCGGCGGATGTTAGGATTACCAAACTTGTGTCCAACCCTGGAGGCGAGAATTAGAGCAAAGCACTTGGAATACAGGTGAGCACCTTAGTTTGAGGTCTATTGGAATATAACAGCAGCTTCAGCGGGTGATGATTTAAAGGGCATTTAATCAAATAGAAGTGATTTGCTAGTATAGCGTATAGGTATCAAAGTGCCCGCGAATCTTGTATATATGCTTAATGGGATGTATTTTGCAGTAGTGAAATAGAATCCATGCAAAAGTAAGTAATAAGGGGATTATTCCTGATGTTCTTTCGCAAGATGATAGGAGAAATTTGCTAGTTTTTGATCAGTGGTAACCGCATTAAAGTAGCCATAAAACTTGTTATTTCGGCTTTTTAACAGTCTCTAAAATTACCATGTACTTCATCCTAGTAAGATTAGTTTTTAGCATTATTATATAGGGTTTATTTGTATTTGTATAACACAAGCACTAGAGTTTAACCAGAGTTTCCGGTCTGCACATTTAACCTGGGCTTCTTCATGTATGCCTATAGACAAACCTTTCCTTCTTGGTTTTTATCTTTCAAAGTACTCGCCTAATGACTTGGTTGCTACTACTCGTCTATCCTAGGACGTACGTTGTTATTGATGGGTTTTCTTGCTACTCTAATGAAAAATTTGTATGAATCAGAACTTAGACATCAGTAAGGATGGAGAATTTTGTTTCATATTAGTTTCGGCTGATGACAAACCCCCCGATCTTCTTTGAAAAACTTGTTTCATCCACAGATGGACTTTGTTGTATCAATTTAACTTTCCGTATGCAAGTATGCTATAAATTTAGCATCCTTTTTTCTTAAATATTCATATTCACTAACCCAGGTTTTCTCGATAGGTTCTAACATATGATTGCTTCATCACATAATATGAGGAGCAAAAACCATTTGATTACTACCACCAGCTCCCGTTTATTTTGCTAGGCTTCCCGTGTCGTTATTCCGGTAATTTTTACTTCGTGCTCACGTCTAGCATACAGTGGCGTCCAAGTACGGCTTATGCTTCACTCCGGGAAAATGTAAAGCGCTGCTCCAGGACTGGTAGATGCCTGAAGCAGCGCTCACCATTGCTGGACATCTTCTGGAGCAAGTCTCTTGCTTTACTTATCTAAGGAGTTGCATCACGGCTGATGACGGTGTTTGAGATGAAGTCTCACGACGGATTGCAAAGGCCCGCCTTGCATTCATCAAACTGAGACACCCATGGCGTTGTCGTGATGTCAGCCTCAAGCTCAAAGGCAGGGAGTACAATGCTTCCACCCGTGTGGTACTCTTGTACGGCTGTGAGACTTGGCCTATTCGCTCGTAAGACATGAAGCGGCTGTCAGGCTTCGACAATCGCTGTCTACGAAGGATTGCTCGGGTGTGGTGGCAACACCACGTAAACAACGTAGACGTCCGAGACCGAGTGATTGGAGCGAGTAGTGCCAGTGTTCAGGACGTTGCTCTGCGACATCGCATGCGTTGGCTCGGGCACTTTTTGCGCATGCCAGCCCATCGCCTTCCACCTCGAGCGCTATTTGCACTCCCAGAGAGCAATTGAAAAAGTGTCGCGGTGGACAGCCAATGACATGGAGAAGGAGCATGGAGAAGAAGACCTCAACTTTGGCGGCAGTCAAACCAGTCCGTCTTCCAGATTGGGGACCACGAGATGAGGAATCTGTGGTTGGAAACATTGGACGTCATTGGACGTCAACAGACATCAGTGGCGGCAATGTTGTTCTGGCACTATATCCCCCTTTAATACGCACAAAGAAGTAATAAAACGAAAACAAAAGATTCAAAATGACGGGTGTGAAGCCAAAAAATCGGTTTCCAGTGTTTTATCGCAATTCGTGTTTCCATTTTTTCTGCCATGTTTCTGGTGGCACAATCTCTGTTAACAGACTGTTTATATATATATATATATATATATATATATATATATATATATATATATATATATATATAAAATTAACAAAGCATCGTTTCACCAGAAACCAAGAAAAAATGACCACTACAACGCAAAACCGAAAGGTGTTCTGTCCAGGTGTTAACGCGCAAAATTTCACTAGCTTAACAGCTAATTTGTCAAGTAAGATTACTGTAAATACAAAGTTTCATTTTTAGTCGTTTTCCTGTCATGAAGACGATACTTGTGCTCTGTTCACACACTACCGTTAGGTACAGCTACGCAGATCCTCTTAGTACTGTGCACCCGCTCATCGTGCCCTACTCAGCGATGCATAGACACATATATTGGCTACATGGGGAGTAACTATAACACTAGATTGGTGACTAATTTTCTTCTGGTCAAGCACAATTATCGCCGGTGACTAGATACTATGGTTAGCGACCGTGGGACATTCAGTTCTAATTTCGTAATTTTACTCACAAAAGTTGTCTGTTGCGAGCTACTATAGGGTTGGTGGCCAATGACGCTACTGGATTACACTGCGTGAGCTCTACAGAATTTATTATTTACGTCGAGATGGACCATAGGCTACTATGCTTCTTGGTGCTCCTCAGCTGAATACGGTCTTTTTAGATACAATACATGCAAATTACTGCAACGAGGCAAGGCAGCAAAGACAGCTAGCTCGTGGTGCATCAGTTACTTTAGTTTCACTTTCGAGAACCTTCTTTTAACTTGCGACATTCACGACATCTTTACACCGCGGTACTAATCAGTTGTCACTTCTTTTCCACCTTTCTCCAGATCAAGGCAACCCGCGCTAGTGGAATACCAATTTCTTCACTTAATCAAGCACTGTTACTCGTATGGTCAAGTGAAATACGCCGTTAAAGTGAGTTGAACTTTTCCAGCGGCGTTTGCTTTTGCCTTTGCTGCATGCCGAACACATGTAGTGTTCTGTTTCAAATCTGTGCCTCATGTGGAGCAAGCTTGATCTTGACCAACTATTATTATTAGTTTATTATTATCAGTTATTATCAGTTTATTATTAGCAGTTTACAAATCCAGTCAGTCAACCTCCAGCAGTACACTAAGTAGAATCTATCTGTGCACAACACTTTTGTTCACGATCACTTTCGTAATTACATGCTATGTGTAGAAATAGCTGGGCTACGGTTTGGACCCGGGATGTCGGAATATCAGTCGAAATCTCTATTCCCAAGCCATGAGTTTGCGCAGGAAACGCTTATCACAACAGTCAGTGACTAAGAGGAGTGGAGTGTTGCGCGAAGCCAGCATTCAAACTGTATTGGCTTCAACTGCGGTCTCAGTGACCGATTTTACTCAAGTTTACTTAAAGCTAATCGGCACTCAATGTGGGCTTATGTTTCGCGGTCCATTCATGTAACAATTGCTTCAAAATGACCACTTAGTTTCCATCTGTTTCTCATTGCTTTCTGATAGCCGTTTGTGACATTCTTTACTTGAGTGGCACAATTTTTCAAAACATCTACTGACCCTCCGATCCTCTTTCTATTAGTTCACCACATCTATATACAGTCTACGGAATCGCAGTCCCCGAGTCTCAGATTTACACCACGGTCATTGTGTCCAACAGTGTATGTATAAGGTTACATTATCAATCTTAAATGATTACATTCGTAGAGGATACTGTCGAGTATAGAAAAAATTCGAATCCAGAATCTCAAGACTCCCAAGTCAGGGTGGAAATGCAACACGTGGTGTTTTGTTGACCATTTTAGGTATTCTGAATGCGTGTTACCACGGTAAACTGAGTAGGTTTCTTCCTAAAGAGAACCGCAAACAGTTCGTGCATCAAAGGACTGCAATTCCGTTGCAGAATGCATAATAGGAAATCGAAAGGAGGGGCTACCCTACTCCGCGCGGACGTCGCCCTAGATACTGATGTGAGTTGATGTGGAATCATCTTCCAATATTTGTTAGGTTAACGAACACATATCAGTGGATCGCACTGCCGTATTAACTTGGCAGCATGATGGTCTATGTTAAGCCTTCAGTTGACCATTAGGCGCGCTATTTCGAAAGTGCAGCGCGGTATCAATAGAAGTAGGGTGAACAGTGTGTGAGTGACCCGATGGTTGAGGGGAGATTTGTCTTATGTACGCTGAAATGTGTATTTCACTTAGCAAGGACACCACAAACCGACGCTCCACTTCCACACATAGCTAATATACTTCTTGGCTTTACTTCTCCGAATAGGCCAAAGGCCGAATACCTGCCATTGTAGGCAATCAGGTGGCATGGAACATGGCACCAGTAGCAGCAAGAATGTTTGCAAATGCGTGGCTTTTAACATCGTCATGGATCAGTCCAAAAGCGGATATTGCGGCGGCCAGTTAAGATTTACTTAGTCCTTGTCTCTATCCTATGCGATCTTGAGTTCACCCAAACGAAGTAAATCATTCATTTTTCAAAAAATACAAAAAATAGTTAACCACTACAAACCAATACTGAAAGGTGTTCTGTCCCGCTGTTAAAGCAGAAAATGTAACCAGTTCAAAAGCATGTGTATGTGCGTATGTGTACGTTCACACGATACAATCTGTGAGGCAAAGCGTGATGTATAAAAGAAGGGTAACCATCTACTAGTCTTGCGATGATCGGTATTTAATGTAAATGTGTCCCTACGTTAGCATGGTCTACTTGCAACCTGATTTGGTACGACTTTTTCGCTACCTTCCCTAATACCTTTACTGAATAGCATTTTACTTACTTTGCTTCTTGTATGACCCATCGAGTGTGGGTTACATGCTACAATGCAATACGTAGTAGGTTAAGTCAGCTTTAAACAGTGTACGGTTCGATTGTTCCAAGTGTGTTGCCCATGTTGTTCACGGAGTATTGCAGGGTTGCTTTTCCGAGTTGATCACACACAGGCAAATAACAGCAGTGCTTCATGCCTCGTGCTACAACGTCACGACATTGTAAATACGGTCGGTGTTATTACAACTAAAAGTCATGAACTTACACTCACACCATGTATTTGTACTGCAATAAAAACTATCCACACATTGCAGATCCGCTTGCCTACCATTTCTGCTTCACAGGAGGCTGTCACCGACAAACATTGTTTATTGGGTGTGGGTCCCATTGGTCTGACGATCGAGGAAGCTCAACGATGTACAATTCGGTTCTCCTGGCAAGTTTACTAGCCCCCCCATAAGACACATTCATTCATATTGTGACCTGGTTGGATGTGTGTACCGGCAGTACAGCGGACACAAATCTTCTTACTAGCCATTGCTGTAGGCTTGCGATTCACAAATGCTTTTGAGATTCCTTTTCGTTCGCTTAAACCCACTCTCTGATTCACACGGAACCCCACCACCGACAGTGGCATAAATGAAACTGGGTTGCACCCCCTTGACTTGCTATCACACGCTTTGCAGACGATCACTTGGAATGCACATCGTTTTCCTTCGATGTGATCCTGGTAACGATACACAAGGACGCTTTAAAAGCTGCCTTGCACTAGTGCCTTACAGCTAAACTAAAAAGTCATTTTCCAAATGTCTTACCAATCCATCCATATAAGATTAACCTCTTGACAACACGTGCTAAGACAACTGGGGACATTATGTCTTGTTGCCCGCACAGGGGTACGCCAGGAGTAACAGTAAGACAGGCAACGTGTAACTTGGGATCAAAATAGGGAGGCACCGACCTGGGTAAGGCGCCTCTATTCAATACTGGGAAGGCAAGGCAATCTGGTTTCTCTATTCCATGATTCCGATGGCTCTATATTTGTATCACACATCGTCCTTTATATATATATATATATATATATATATATATATATATATATATATGGGTTGCTGTAGTGAACTGCATTTTAGCTTCCAATGCGGCAGTGAATTCTTCATTCTTTGATTGTCATTCACTTTAGTGAATATACTAAATACGATGCACTCGCACTTGATGATTGTAATCCTTCTAAATCAAGATGATGTCATAATGTTAGGTGCCTGTATACAGTAGTAAAGGGTGGAAAAATTTATGTATAGATCAAAAATGAATAGATTACAACAACAAATTAATCAGCGGTTGATGCAGGCCCATACACCTCGATAAGCTTTCTGAACAAAGAATTGGTCAGCTGCTATCATGAAAAGTTGTAGGGATACATCCATGCACATAGGTAGTAAAAGTTAATAATCATGGAGACGGTTAGTATCAGATTGGTATCTAGTATTTTTGTGCTTTTCTGTAATCATGCTGCCTACCTAATACCAATGAAGATTAGATGTGCATCTTGTCCAAAAATGATTTTCTGCGGTTTCCCAATCTTTATGAAGATTCCGCATAACACAGGTACCAAAAACACCACTGCTCAGCTTGACGTGGGGCTTGTCGCGGCTCTTAAGTATTATTCGTGAAGCAGCAAAAACGATGCTTAACTCACTTATAATAAGCAAATACATGACCGCTAGTAGGTTTGAAAATCGCTTTTATAGTCACTTATCTAAGCTGCGAGATTTATCACTGTGGTTTTTTCAACAATGTACTCCACTGAACTATTTGACAGATAATTCAAAGATGAATTGATAATGCATACCTAGCTGAGTGTCAGGTTACCAGGATACTGCTAAGGTAATTGTTTTGTGCACAAGATTCCAAAGACTGTGTTTAAAGTTAGTTTCTGCATAATGGGAAATATGAAGTTGTTCCCCATCACAATCTCATTTAGCCCTAGTCTTCACACGCAGTAACCATATGATTAATAAGCGCTAGACTGTCCAATTCGCGCCGAGTAACTCCACTGTATTGACTAAAAAGTTAAGTTATGCTTGCCCGTCCGTGCCTAAGACTGTGTTTCGTGGTCCAGTGCATCGAGTTGGAAGTTCGTGACACAGATTACGTCGTGTGGTAGTCCCTGTTGCCGTGTGCTTCATTACTGTTAACATTCGACAGAACCTCTCTCACCACTCCGCTCTACCTGGAATGAAACATGCTAAGTGATCAGCTGTTAAACTCAGGATATGCTCGCTATTTAGCAAGCTTGGATCAAGGATAACTCCTGTTCAAGGACTAGTCAACAATTTGGCACATTGTGTTGGGCTTCTGTATGTGCTACACATCGTCGCGTGACACAGTAATGTTCCATATTCAGGATGAGAAACTAATGCTTTTTACAATTATGGAAAGATCACTCAGGTTTATACGCCGTTATTATTCCTATCAGTCTTAATGTTTATCCAAACTCAAAAACAAGGCGGCAAACGCTTTGGATGCAACACAGATGAAACTAGTCCCTTTATGTTTGGAGCATTCTGCTTAATTTCCATTTTTAAAGGTGGATACAGGAATCGTCAAAACTATCGCGCTGGATAATTATCTTGATCCACATCCCTTGGAAAATGATGTTAATTTACTTACTAGGGTAGAAAGTCTTTCCTTAAAAGGTGTCGAAGAGAATCTATCTGCGGCGGTGGATTTGTGATGTTTCACACGACGACACACACAGCTAACCTCGACCTCAAGTGGAGACGATGCGTTTACAATCACTTAGGAGCAGTTTGAATTCCCTTATGGGATTCGCTGGTGCTAGTGGGCCGTTAATTGCTGTTCTAAGTACTTAGCCGAGTATAATTCGATAGTGACAACAATAGATTTATTCATTGTTGGTTTCACCTGACGCATATGTACACGTTGGCACTGCGCTGTTAGTTTGGTTCGGAAGGTGAGTTTGCCTGAAAATTCTATAAGTTGCCGTTTGTCCCATCTCGACGACACGCCGTATCAACAGGTCTCGTAGTCCTTCCGAAGGAGCCTGCGTATTGTGTGATACTGAACTCCAGCGGGAATCGTTCCACGGATCTCATTGAGCTGGAAACATCGTGCATGGATTAAGTGGTTGACAGCACTACTAGCGAGACCACAAAACAAGACCGCAGATTTGTGTGTCGTACTACGAGTGTGCACTCAATGCCTCTGAGTGTTTGAGCATCAGGCACTCTTGAAGATTGAGTTTAATACCTCTTTAAAGGCTTTGAGAACGTCTGGAGTGAAATGTTTGGCTACAGTTAGTCGTCTCCCACGACTCTTTTGGATGCCACTTAGACGTAAAGCTACTCTCATGCCTAACGCATTATCCTAGGTGAAGTAGGCACTCTAGTTTGACTTACAGTCATTTACACAACTACGCGTACGGTAACAAACGGCTGGGTGCTTAACTACTGTTTATGGCTGACCAGGTGATGGAAGTCGCCGCTTCACACACTGAAGCAAACATCTTCAAAAGATTGCACTCAAAAGCAATAGACTGAGATCATCACAAAGCTGAAGTGAGTGAGTACCGTTGTCCACCTTGTGATTACCGCGAATATGTTGAACACAGAAGTACCATTTGTCTAATTCAGTTTTGCAAACTTACATATGTAAATCACTGTCAAACACCACCAGATATTTGTGGTGCCTTTCGCGGTGAAGATTGGTGGAATGACGTTAGGACTGAGCATGAATTTGCTCCTAGTTACAATCTACTTAAAAAAACGCAGCTACAGTAAACATGAATCGTTTTTGGACTCCGCAGATAAACGATCCTATTGAACTGTCCCTTCAAGGCGATCGTAGTCTGCCGTCGACATGAATTCAGTCGCGCAGTGCTGTCGTCGACCGGTGGCCGAGTGGTATACGCGTTTGGTTTGCAACCATAAGCTCACCGGTTCGAATCCGCGTAGGGCCGGATGTCTTCGCGGTATACTCAGCCCACGCGTGACTGATGGTGGTGGCGTGGCAGCGAAGCGCCGTTACGGCGTGCAGCTGGCGATTTATTATTTATTTATTGGTGCTGAGTCTGCGCATATGCTCTTCATAACTATCAAGCTTGGGTTGTCAATGGCACCTGTGTCTCCCGAAAAGTCCGTTGTGAAAGTATTGCAGAAATTTGTTTGCGGTAAAATGGAAAATACCATCGGGCTTGACTACAGTAAAACAGTTTGCATGGAAGAACTAATACCAGTGACAGATGTTTTGAAACTGCAAGCTAGGACTACCATTAGAGTGGCTGGAAATCAGCGTCATAACATTGAAGGTAACCATATGAATTAGAAGCAGCACGCTAGCAAAGTCTTGCTAACATGATCAGGTGGCGCATATTCGAACCTGCACTACTGATCCAAATGATAAAATCCTTCGCTTAAATCTGCGCTTTGTTAGGAATTCCGAAAAGAGCTGGTTACAAAGTATACAGGATTGAACAAAAGTGGCATATAGCGCTCGGTTCTTGCTACGATGGAACTGGGTTTGGATGACCCAGTACTCAAAACTACGGCTAAGGGTAGGGATATTGCAGAGCAAATAAAGATATTATAATGCCTTCAAATTAGTTACTAGCAAGTACTGTGGATATACCTCTGCACGTTTCCTGAGATGAGCAACCATGCAGTGCGTCCAACATTGCCATGTGCTAAGAGACATAACCACTTAGCTTTTAAGATAACGGAAACTAGTCCTCTAGAATCCCCGGCCATTGCGGATTATTGCTTATCACAGGCATATTCACCAAGTAATCATTGATGCATTTCATCAGCTGCCGTTTAGCAGTACCACGGTTAACTCATCTCTGGCCCGTAACCTTGAGGTTTACAAGTTTGACTTGTAAGTTGAGGGCGCCTGTTGCAGCCTGCGTACGGGACCGCGTGATCCTCGCAGTATCTTTAGCCCACATGCGACTGGCGGTGGTTTTGCGGCAGCAATACGTTAGTACTGCGTCACTGCGCACTGAAGATGCCTTTCTTTCACCTCCGTGCGACCAATACCAACCAAACCATAGCCTTCAGGCGCATGCGGATTGGCTGCTTTAGTGAATCTTTTCCATATCCATTACTTCACCCAGGATCAAGTTCATAAGGTGGCATGTATGATTAGGTAAACCAACCACAAGTCAATCAGAAGAGTGCTGACCAGCTTTTATTTTTCGGCAATTTGAAATTGCCAGTCAGGTTTTATTGAACGTATTCACGATGTTCGTGAAGCTGGGGGAGACACCGACTTGCTCTGGCCCTTAACTCCAATTCACCCTGCTCGTTACACCTTTACTTTACTGCGAATCTTCAACTATTTTCACAGCCTTTTCTACTATCCCAAGCGCTGTGAGATGCGTCAGCGAAAAGAGGAATAGTATTCTGGCGTACAAAGCACTGCTCATCTTCTACACTGCGATGATTCGCATCTAACTCCCTGCTTCTTGGTTGCTTGTGACCACTTTGCTTTAACAGGACCTGACTAAATCTCCTTTCCTCCAACTTCTTTGACTCCTAGCAATTATTTCTTACAGCGAACTAGCCGTGAATGCGGTCAGTTGAAATCTGAGTTGTAAATAAAGTAGCGGATTAGGTAGGACATCCCAAGTTGGTGCACCAGGTGCACCTTAAACCAGAAATACGGAGAGTAAAAGTCGAATAGGTGGGCAACGAGATAGCCATAGACGAACCAAAAGGTCTAGCACAAGGAGGACTTTCGGAAGCCGCAGATGGTTTTGTTGCAAGTGGATGCCAGTAAGCAACGCTCAACCAAAGCTAAGGGCAACTGTGCGCCGCGCATCATCCAAGAAAAATTTCTCAGATGGCTGGAGCCTTTAAAGGTCCAATCCAATATAGATCATGAAAAATCGTTGTCCGAAAATACAAAATATCTCACCTAACTCCCCTTGCCAGTGCATTTTTGACTTGTTCACATTCAGACTGCGAAAATGCATTCATACTTTACGATCTTCTATCATCCCATGCAGGTCACAAATCGCAGGCTTTTCGCAGAAAAACAAGCGTCTTCTTCTACATGTCTCAGATCAGGTACGTCTGGGAGATAGATTCGCACGGTGTCTTCAGTATATATTTAATCTACTTTTCAAAATCAGTAGGCAAATTAGTTTAATTACATGATGCCTGAAAAAAATTAGCCGGCTACGCGATTACATGTTTTGATCAAGCTTGGATGTTCTCTGTAAGACAACTAGCCAGATGTTAGGGGAAAATTGAAACAGCAGTTTAAAATGAGCCCACAGGAGTATCAGGAAGACACATACATTAGAAGTAAGTAGGTCATGGGACTAATCCCAAATACCACAAGAAGATTGGTGTACAACTGTGTTCTTATGTTTTCTATGGCCTGCTTGGAAATTCTTTCACTAGTGTTGCATCTTTTCATTGCGATTTCAATCCGTCAGTACTGATAACTTTTCCAACGTAACTTGGGACTATTTCTTGTAAGCGCTTATGGCAGATGAAGCCACACCGACCCCTGGTCTGCCTTCAGGTGACCTCTTTAACCACATTGCTCGTCTGAGTGGTGTTTGCAACCGGCCAAAGTCGGAAAAGTGCAGAGCATCAACCAGCTCACTGAGTCAGGTAACAGCACCATGACGATTAGCAGGAATCAAGCAACTGTGCTTTCAAAATGGCTCCAGTCGAAGGATACCAGCAGGTCGCGAGAATGTAGTAAACTAGTCAACTTAGAGTTAGCCTACTCGCACTGTCCTAAATAGTAATACCAAAGGGTGAAGATCTTTCCTGACAAGATGTGAGAGACCAAAGCAGCTCTCATGACGTCCGTTGGTTTTGTACTGTGTGTTCGCCTATCCCGTTCATCAACTGTATGCTTATCGTAGTCGAAAACTGCGACCGGTTAGCAGCAGATGTTTAACGACGTATGAACTCTAGGATTGTCTCACTGGAAGCGTGTGTATGCCAGGAAAACGCTGTGAACGCCAAGCAGTGGGATAGTGCAAGGTTGTCCCCACCCCAAAACTATACTCGGTAAGGTCCGTATCGCTGTTATCACTTTCATCTTTGGTAGAACGTCAGGTGAAAATGGACCGCAACTGTGATAGTCAAATGGTATTCAGGGTAGAAAAACTCAAGCACAAACCGAAAAGTGTGTCCCACTAATTTCCGTCGGCCTTAACAACTATCACTATCAAGCATTTGGTAGCCAAACATCAGCCTTCTGCATCAACAGCTCAAAGTCTCTGATCAAGCCCCTTTCCCCGGGGCATCAGTCACGCATGCGAAGATTGATGCAAACGTCGCTCTGGATGCTACTCTTACAGTATCCACCGTTACAAACACTTCTAACACAAATAGGGAGACAAACAGTAGGAAGCCAGGACCAAGGATCACCCGACCTTGCACTGCAACGAAAAGGTATCCGACGATATTGCCTTGACCGTTGTGGGCACAAACATTCCAGAAGCTGCCGCCATTACATTGCGGGGTAAGTTTTCTGACGACTGAGACCAATGGAACTGTTTGCGCAGCTTGAGGAGCTTTAAAGCCAGTCACAAACCTAGTAGGGGTTACTCCACCGACTTAGTGGAGTGAATGATGAATCCACTCTTGACGTAGAAAACGTTAGGTTCTCTATAAATGCGCTGTAACACGGACCCTGTGAGGTACACATCAATCCTGATGCCCCTTGGATTGCGCGGGATTCAAAACGATTCACTTCGGATGGACACATCAGGCAAGATCGCCTAAACAAAATCTTCATCCATGGCGCGCCAGCGCTTTCTTCCAAAGACAGTTAAAAGAATCAAAGTCAAGATTCGGAACAGTGGCGCTTTAATCGCGAAACACTTTCCATGGATAACGTTGTCGCGCGACCGCTTAAAAGTCCAAATCTTCCAAGGATCCTATACTTATGGTTCAAGCAGAGTTTCAGGTAGTTAGCGGATAAATCAGAAAAGCCTGCCATCCGAACTTTGGTTATAGGTTGCAGTTGCTTTGAAAAGACCAGACATGTAAGCATCGGTCAAAACAAACCTACCGGCTATGACCCATGAGCTTTAGTCGATCACCTATTCACACGAATCTGATGTATGGGGAATGGAAAGTAACTTTGACAAGGAGGATATTATTATCCCAATTAAAAACGAATAACGGTTGATCTCATATTGGTTGGTATTCTCCCACACATGACTCCTTTAACCCCCTGTGAGCACCTAGACCGCGAACTTAACCTGCATGTATGCCAATGTTCGAGACCTTTTCAATAAGCTGGCCGAATCAAAATATCGCCAAGTTTCGAACACATGCGATATCAACGGTGTCACTGCGACGTGGTTACACGATGGAATGACGGACGCTGAACTTTCGCTACCGGGCATATCGCTCTCCCCAAATTAAAAACTCACAAAAGGCGGAGGGGTAATTCTGTAATACAGATACGACCTGAAATGCGAGCCCATGGAGGATTCAGACTCGCCGCCTACAGTTAAAAAGCAGAGACATTTAACTTCTAGCTTGGCTTACCGTCCCCCAAATTCTACAACCGAAATGGATTGTCACCTTACGACTGTCTTAGGTAGCATTCTAAATGGAAAATACATTCACATCCTCATAATGGTTGATTTTAACCTACATCAGTGCAAAACCCTTGCCATGATCGGAGAAGGATACATAGCCTATCTGCAAGATCGGGTCCAATTGTTCCGTTTTATATCCACGTTATTTTTATCACTTAGTTCAGAAAAGGTAACAGGCCATCTGTGCTGGTAACTTCAGTTCACCGCGCGGACGTAAAAATTCCGATCTCCTACTCTTATCAGATTTACTAACACACTTCTCATCACACACGTGTGCTTACACTCATTTGATCCACCTTCATCAGCGCTATTTAATGCATTCCATCTCTCGGATCTAACTTGTGTGGATCATCAGTAATTTCAACATCGCGGTTTCTGCACTGTTTCCGCGGAGACGGAATCGAGGAATTTTCCGAACCCCAGACAATAAAGCAATAATTTTAGTCTCAAACGAAAGAACGACGAACCCTCAACCACAGCTGTCAACCGCTAAGCGAATCAGCAATCTGACATTTTGTGCCTCTATCGCTTACTCGCTTTAGTTAAATCGCAGAGCTAAACGAGCAAACCATCCATCCGCCCAATCCTAGTCTGCCAGCTGTGCACACATTGAACGCGTTGGTCTTAAAAATACAGAGAGAGATTGACAACCACACCACGAACCGGAAAGGCATCGATCGACGCAATGGTTTTTTACGACCAATTAACAGTAGTATGCGGCTTTTCTTCATGTCATACAAATGTACTAACCGGAATTCACTGTGTGGACTGCCGAATCAGATTCGATTCTAAATGTGCAAAGATCACAGTAAGCCAGCTGAAGATAGCTAATAATAAACCAGATGCTCAATGGTTCTGTGAACGATGCATGGTTATTCTACTAGTAAAGATTGTGAATGAACTAGCAATGAAACAGGAAAGACTGCTGGTAATCATTGGAGAAATGAAGTAAATATAAGTTGATTCATTTGTGGAAAGGTTGACAGTGAGCAAACCCCAGAACTTTCTATTAGGCTCCGTTGCAAAACAGCGGAAGAATGCTGGGCAGAGCATCAAAACTGTGTCCCGTGTCTTTATAATTCAACGTCACCAGCTTCACAAATACACCTTAAACAACCACAGCCAGCCCAATTGGAATAAGTACTGTCAGGACCTCATCCAGCCTCCAAATTGTTCCAAAACTTCAGAAGGACTTCCACATTGTTAATGGTTTGAACATGATTTCTGCCAAGACCAACCGGAAACATAGGTCTTCACTTACCTCCACTGGTCCTAAGGTAAATAAAGAAGGCGAAGTTGAATTTCAACGGCCTCAATCGGTTGTCTGCTGACCAGCTGGGCGGCTGACATCAATTCGAGCTACACATAGTGTGCCATCGATAATACGCACCAACGTTCCAGACTCAACGTCAAATTCCTTGCCGGACTTAATCACCCGTATAGAAAATAGCCACCTTGATAATTAACCTGTCTATTTCCGCTGACCCTTCCCATATTTGTTCTCACCTCAGTTGTACGACCCAATCTCAGTGCGCCAACTAACCTAGTCTTAACAGTCTTGTACCCTCCTACTTCTCCCAGTCCTCAGTGCCATTTCCGATCATGGTTTGGCAGCGGTTTCGCTCTCTTCCATTTCCTCAAGATCCCTGTTGGTATTATTTTCCCCTTATCCATATAGGCTCCTTCATCCGGAACCTGGCCTTCTCTGTTTTTGCGCTCCGTTTTTATTCCCACCTCTGTTGTATGGCTTACCCTCATTGCGCCGCACTAATTTATACTCGTGCGTATGCTCTTCTCCGCTCCGACAAAGCTCCTGCGTCCTGGCGGCACGCGGACCATTGCTAAGTGTTTCTTGGCTATCAATTCTATTAGTATGCTCACCTTACCTCTCTTCATACGCATCTGCTCTTTACCTCATGTTAGCATTTGCCTTACATCCTGGGTGTTGCTGTATGAGCTTACTTCATCCGTTACCCATCTGATCGTTCCCGGTCTAACGACTCCGAATGCACGGCCCAGTTTTGGTCTCCTGTGATCCTTTTCTTTAGATTCTGATGGCTTTCAGACTATGGAATTATAAGCGCTTCAACGTCATTATTCTCACTAACCACTCATCGCACTTCTGTCCGCATGCATCCGTTCCTCGCCGATTCTCTGCATTTCCCCTTCCTCTTGAAAAGTTGCTTAACGAACTGGTTACTCCCTGCTTTCCGTCTCAATCTAGTTGGCGTTAGTTTCATCTAAGCTGCCTCTCGCATTCGGACGGCTGTCATCATCATCAGTTTATCTATGTTTCTCTCCAACAACCGTATTATTCGCTCAGGTTTGTAAACACGCTTTGTTATATCGGTCTTTTGACTCTGCGCGTGCAGAACCTTCTTCCTAGGTAGTAGTTGCAGTCTTACCCACCTCAGAGACGTGATGTAAAGAACACAACTATAAATCATATCTACTAAACAAAATTACATAGGCTTCAGAGCATCATATACCTAGGCACCATTGCATGCCACCAGTCCTTCGACAGTACTTTTTGATACATTGCAGTCTGTTTGGCTGCCTTTTGTTCTTTGCCTGTTTTTCTCAAGATTTTCACAGTTACATCGATCGACGCAAGAACGTTCATCCCCTGGGACTGGCTAATCCATTCTCAATAGCCAGCTAGCTTGAACACTTTATCCTTTTTCCTGGATATGAAGAACAATCCATCTCTCTGAAGAATTTACTCATCGTTCCAAGTGGAGTTCTTTTCGCCATTCTGGAGATGCCACTTTTACGGGGTCTAAACCAATGGGTTTAGCTCGCCTCCTACTCATAGGATCACGATTTACTCACCTGGAATAATATATTTTCATGGATCTTCTGTTCCACAACGAATGACAGTTTATTCTATCGTGATTACCTTCACTGCCACGGACAGCTTTGCTTATTCTCACTGACGTTCAAACAATTGGGTTCGGTGCCTTACATTTTCGGAAGAACATTCTGATTCTCCATTCAACTGGAGCTTTTCCGATGGCATTTCATGGACAGCTTTGCTGCTCCTCAATGGCGCTCGAACAAATGGCTTTTGTGATGGCCTTTCATGGAGTTTTCACTTGACCATAGAGACAATTACTCCTCATTATTACTTTCATTTGAAGGAATTCTGGTCCTATTTTGCGGACTAAGAACTTCGTAACGATCCCACATTGGACAAAGGAATGGCATTTTCGCCTGATATGGACGTATTCAGCCACAAGGACCAACTGCACTCACCACCCCCGTGACAAGTCCAGCGTGGATAGCTAGATTTGGTCTGCACAACCTGGACAAATATAGTATAGAAGAAGCCAGCCTCTATTAACTTGACATTTTTACTCGCCTGCACCACACATCATTCGACACTCCTCTTGCATCTTCAACCGGTTTCAACGACCACTGCCGGATCATAACTAAGCCAATCCGTCAACGAGCGAAGAAATTTGGCCGTCGATCGACTGCGAATACCCGGGTGCAATCGGTTTGTATACCTCATCGCCAGCTTGCACTACTGTTCAAAATAACACACGACAGTGTTCCAGGACGCGGTGGGTTTTCGCCCGGCAAGCGTTACCCCGAGAAAAACCAAGAAAATGTCCGCTTGAAAACACTGCGACGTGGCGGATGTGACTCGCCACTGAATAAAGTCACAGCCCACCAGTTCACAAGCGCGCAGTCATCAAACTTCTACATGCAACTTGTGCAACTGATTTCGCTATGGAGAATGATTTGATGGAGCACCCAACATTCCGAGCTTTTCATGGACAACGATTGCAGCGAGATCTTACTCTGCCTCATGTGCGCCTGGATTACCACATGGCGAAATCACGGCGAACTTGAATATTGACACAACTGTCATGACTGCTTTTTCGCGCCCCAGCGCCATCATGTTCCTGGGTCGGACTACTACCGGGCAAAATACTCACTTGTATAAACTACGACCATTTCGGTTATACCTTTCATTAAAACGAAATGTTTTACTATTCCAAAGCAGCTATGGTTGTATGCATATTTGATCGCGCCTTCACCGGTGTGCCTGGTTTCACCGAGAATATACCCTTTATTTAATTATTTCTAAAAGGAAAACAACTCGCTGAAGTGAGCCATTGGAACTTCTTATGTGACATCATAAGTGTTGCAGTTAAGCCCGCCAAATTGACATGGATCGCGCGTTACCC
Organism: Dicrocoelium dendriticum; assembly: GCA_944474145.2. Lineage (NCBI taxonomy): Eukaryota > Metazoa > Platyhelminthes > Trematoda > Plagiorchiida > Dicrocoeliidae > Dicrocoelium > Dicrocoelium dendriticum. The sequence continues at coordinate 31,160,292 of OX104070.1, forward strand.
AAACGCAAAGCACTGCGGTGAATCGGGCATCCTCCTTGTTTTCTTGACTTACGCAGGTGAAGCAGTAGCTATCTAATTGTCGAGACCGCGCCTCCGGAATGTGTCATGTTCAATCCGCATCTTCCCGGATATTTCGTGGAGCGAGCGCAAACAGGCGAAGCGTGATTTGGAAGAACACCAAAAGGGATCCGTAGCTAGGACCATACTTGTACACGGTGTTCCCAAGGCTGGAGGTCATGAGGAGCGCGAAACAACCGCCCACGAACAACAGCACTTGGCGATACCTTCGAGAGACCCAGTCCCTGTAAAATGTCATAACGCAGTCGATCTCGATGTTACACAGATCGCCAAATTACAAAAGAAGTGGCCTGAAGACTGTGAAACTGGTGTTATAATTCAGGCAGATGTCAGCTAGGATGTTAGATAGCTGGTATGCAGGCTGTAGTAGCCTTCCTTCCTAGCCCCGGATCAAAGCAGCTTCCCTTAAGCAAACACACGAAAGCAGCCACTTATTCGGACTACCTCCAGATGACATTTCGGATAACTTCACTTAGCTAGCCAATGAAACTTGCAAACACACCCTATACACTACATATACATCGAAGTAAAGTCAAGTTAAAAAAATTGCTTTATGCATCCTGCATGCTTGAATATTCAGCTACAACACACACGATTTCGAGAATGTACAAAAAATGCAAATCAGTGGCAAAACAATACGACAAAGAACGGGTAGATAAGGACAAATACACAATCAAGTTGAAAGTCGACTGGTTAACCCAAGGATGACAGAGTTGGGGTCTCGCAAAAGACGCTAGAGATAAGGGATGACTGACGAGCAGTTAGCTTGTGTGTGGGCATATATTAGCTTGTACTTCTGCCTTTTAGATGAACCTGATAAACATTCAGATAAGACACTATGTAGGGGATAACTTGCCTCGGTCAGTATCTTAAAAGCAAGCATTTTACAATAACTGATGTGTATAGAAATAAGTTTTGGTAAAAGCGGATATTGGAACACCCCTAAATCGGGCTAACTAGTTTAATGATCGGACAATTAACTTACTAAAAAGACCGGGAAAGATTACAGGGGAACAGCACGTCCAATGGGGAAGAACACAACCATTGCCAAAGGGAACGACCAACTCAGGAGGAACGCAGGAGGCTCTTAACCGCGAGGCCTTCTGCCCTTTGTGCAAGTTTCAGCTACTTCAAGCGTCCAAGATAAAAAGTAACTTAACGTCACACCTAGATATTTTACTGATGTGGAAGACTGTAATCGGTCGCCATCAATATATAACTTTTGCACAGCGTAAGGAGCTCCTCGTACCTGGCTCTTTTGTGTAAGGAAGCATTAAGAGACAGATCACGGGATTTGCACCAGCCATTAGGATGGTTGAGAAGCTCGTGTAGTCTGAATGAACAACCGGCGCCTTGGTGATTGATGCCGCGGACGATATAATCTGCATATTGTAGCAGTCACTTTAGTTGGAGCTGGTATAGAGCTGACGTAAGAGAAAGTAGCAAAGCATAGATTTAATGGCGACATCTTTGGACCCGACAATGATGAGTTCCTCAGCACCCCACCCAAAAAACGATTAATTGCCGACCTTTCACCGGTCGTCAATCAACTTACCCAAAACACATATCCCTACACTCATTGCCAAGAACAGAGAAACTTGTTTGCATGTACACCAATGCATAAATTCTACTGAGCAAAAATGCTGAACTGCGGCTACGTCATGCATCAACCGCCTGAGATCTCAAATGCATAAGGGAAACATGGCTGCGTTCAGAAATCACCGACGCTGAAGTCGAGATACATGGCATGTCCCACATTCGAAACGATCGCCCTGAAATGGCGTGGGCTAATTTTACACTGCTGTAATGACCTACACTGCGAACCGGTGGACGATCCAGAAACGCTTCTCAACTATTCGTTCTGGTACAGTCTGTGACTAAGGCACAAAGACACCTGCCTTTTGGCAGTTGGTTCTCCTCCCCCAATGTCCATCCCAGAGATGGGTTCTGGCCTGACATTCGTACTGGGGAGGGTACTTCGATAACCATATAGCCATGTTCTCATATCCGGCGACTTCAATATTCACTATTTGGAAGTTCCGGCTTCGCGCAACCAACAATGCAAGACAGACGTGCAAGAGCTTATTGCAAGCATTTCGCTCTTCATCCATCTCAGTTCCCCACCAGATACAAAACAGGAAATAAGCCATCTGTGCTTGCTCAAGTGCTCACGAACGAAGAGATCATGATCGAGAAACCAAAGATAGAGAGCCCTCTGCGGCGAAGTGATCGCGTAACAACGCTTTATGAAAATGTGTATTATGCGGATTATCCACAAGAACATAGTGACTTATTTTGAATAATCACACACTACGACGCACTCACAGAACTTGTTGGGGTTGCCAGAGGATTTTTCGAACAATTGCTCCAGTGATACCGCCTGGACGTAGTTTGCTGACAAGTTCAGAGATCTGATTAAATCAGCATCTGTAAACAGTCCCATTCGTTCTACAAGAGCACCATTAATCATTAGGAGCAGAACCCGAAAACGCATGGCGTTAAGAGACGCCGCGTGGCATGTGTATAGGCTGAATCCTAACCCTGAAAACTGAAGCTATTATCTAGTACGTTGCAATTACTGTACTACACTTATCCGCGTTGACAAATTAGTTTACCAGCAGAGCTTAGCAGAAAGGTTTTGTGCTAACATCAAGCTTTGTACATACATGTGAACAGCTTCCGGAATGTGAAGTGTGGTGTTCCGCCGCTTACCTCAGCAAATGGATGTGCTCACACTGCCGAGGATGCAGCCAACGTTCTACGGCAGAAATATTCTTCCATATTTCGAGCGCCACCAGCATAGATCACATACCTGTCTCATTCCCCCAGACGCCAGTGTTCAAACACGGTATTTTAGTTTAGCGACCGTATTGAGGAAGTTGAAATCGTTGCGCACCCATAATTCCATCGTATTGACAACATTCCCCCAAAAGCACTTCAGCTGGCAGCTACGAGGATAGCTGAGCCATGAGCTCGATATTTCCAAAGATACCTGAATGAACAGCATGTCCCGAATAGGTGGCAACAGGGCATCATCACCCCAATCTTCAAGGGTGCTAGCCGTTCAGAGCCCGTCAATTATCGCCCATTGATTCTACTCCCAGTACTCACAAAGGTTATGGAATCAGTCATAGCTAAGGTGTTAATGGGCTATTTTGAATGGTCTAACATTATATCACAGGAACAACATGGTTTCCATCAGCATCGGTCAAGTACTACCAATTAGCTAATCGCGTGGCAAGCGGACCGAAATAGCCGACAAAGGGATCGGCAATGCTGTCATCTACCTCGACGTTTCTAAAGCTTTCGACCGCTTAGATCACCGAATCATTCTCCAAAAGCTGCAAGCGTCATCATCATCAGTACACTTTAGCTGTGGGTGAGAAACACACCTCAGGTAATGTGCCGCAATACAAAAAGATAAGATACTAAAAAATTACACTACAAAAATATAGGTTAAATATTATATTATGCATTTTGCATGAGATCGGGATTGGTGGGGAATGGACCAAGAAATTAACAACACAAACGCCATTAGAGCCGGCTCTTCGTCATATAAGCAAGTGTGTCCAACCAAACGTATTCATCATCCTTAAGACCCTAGCCAGGCAGTCGCGTTGCACAAACCAACGCCAACTTTGAAGTGAGGAACTTCATTCCTCTCGACCAAGTATTCGCTTGACCTCTCCTTCGCCTCTTTCAACCGCACACACGGCGAGCAAACAAAGCACCTTGCCGGATTCGGTGTGCTGGCATGCGCAACTCCTGGCCCAGTCATCTTAGAATGGTGCGTGATATAATGGGGCCGAGCGGTTCACTCGCTCTTCCTGCAGTAAATACGCGACGCCGAACACGCTCATTTCTCACACGGTGCTCCCACCAGATATGAGCTAAACTGCGAAGGCAGCGGTGATCGAATGTGAGGAGCCGCTTTATGTCTGTCGACCTGGTGGACCAACTTTCACAACAATATACGAGGATTGAACGGACGACTGCGGTATACACTCTGCCCTTCAGGGCGAATTTCGCGTCGGCGCCACAGGTGGTGGGGATGAGCAATATACCTCGAGTTTTGCTATACGGTTCGTAACCTCCTCTTCGATTCCTCGGGTGCTACTATAGCTGCCCAGGTACTGGAATTCCCGAAAGACAACTAGCTGATCACCACCAAGCCTCAGCGCAGGGGTAGGTCCCTGTCAATCTTGGAGAAGTACCTTGCAGTTCGATGGAGCAAAGCATAGCCCAAAACGATTGACAGCCAGGACTAATCGGTCCAGTGCTTCTTGGCATGTTTAGGAGTTGTCACAGATTAGGGCAATATCGTCCGCGTACTCCAAGCCAAGAATTTGCTCACCAGGAAGTAGCTCCACTCCTTGTAGGTCGTGTCTAGCGAATGCTGTTTCCATAACTTCATCGATAGTGAAGTTAAAGTGGGAAGTTAACAGCTGGTAACCTTGTCTCACACCGCTAGTGACACTGAAGCGTGACGACAGTTTGCCATAAACCCTCACTCTGCCCTAAATATGCGCGTACAGCGTTTTGATAATGTTTACGTATTTATCAGGCACACCATTCCTCAGCTGACAGTCCCAAAGTGCAACCCGATCGACTGAATCGAAGGCACTTTTGAGGTCGAGAAATACGACAATGGTGGGTCGCCAATAAACATGGCGTTGCTCCAACAATTGACGCAAAGTGAAGATGTGGTCGAGGCAGCCCCGACCCTGACGTAACCTGGCTTGTTCTTTATGAATCTGACTTACACGGGTGGCAGTAAGTCTGTGAAGAAAGACAGACGCAAGCAATTTAGAGTCCATTGAGATCAGACTGATCCCTCTAGGATTGCCGCACTACGAACAGTAGCCTGCCTCGAAAATTAGGACAATGACGGAGCGGCTCCAGTCTGTCGGCTTAGTCTCCTGCTCCCAACGTTTCACTGGCAACTCGTGTAAATCATCTATTAGAGCAGGTCCCCGAATTCGAAGAGGGCTGATGGAATTCTGTCTGAGCGTGCGGCCTTATACAATTCCAACAGCCTGCTCTCACTTTCGACTTCTGCAGGTGATGGCGGATCCAAGAAGACGGACCAGAGGGAAGGGCGCTCAATGCCAGAAAAAGAAATCGATAACTGAGGTTGGTGAAATTGCCTTGCAGTGTTCGACCCTACGCTCCAAGGGTTTTGACAGGCTGTGGATCGGCTGTCAACTGTCGTCGCATACGGTCTCGCTAACACCAGGTCTCCTGCTGCCTGTTTCCTGTATCAGACCGAATAACTTACGATGATTACCAATGGCAGTGGCTGTTTCCATCTCAGAGGCACGATGAGAGCACCAGGCTTCGGGGTCTTTCTTCAAGCTTGCACGTAGTTTGGCCCTGATATTTTTGCGAGTCTCATTTTATTCGCTTTGATCCGGAATACGTCGGCGAGCATCCATAAGTTTTAGCGACTGTGTAGAGACCCAATGTCCATTTTGGCAATTTGATTTGCCATATGAAGACATGCCTGCTGATAGTGACGTTTCGCGGATATGCATCCGTTGATCTTCGATGGTGTTCAGTGGGCGCTTACTCAGCCCAGATGTCAGCGCACTTTGATACACATTCAGAACACCCAGCTTCCCCAGTTGTATGATGTCAATCCGTTCACATCGACGTTGCGGTCGTCCACTGAAACGCACCCGGAGATCGGACCGAGAAAGTGCGTGGTCAGGGTTTGCACTCATGCTCAAACTCGAGCGGCAGCTTTGGACACAGCCACTCAAGCGGTAACTAATCGTGATGCGATCGATTTACATCCATGGCTGGTGGGCGCAAAGTCACGCTTCTGTGGGTGCTGTGTCGAAAGTTTGTGCTCGCGAGAAAGGGACGATCAAATTCACACAGCTGTAGCAATCGCTCACTGTTATGATTACGGGAGCCTACAACATTTTGGCCACCCAGATAAAGCCCATCAGAGGACAATTTTCCGACTTAGGCGTTTAGATCGTCAGCCAACACCACAGTATCCGTGCTTCTTCTGTAACGAAGGAGCTCGTGAAGTTGCTGATAGAAAGCATCTTTCACTGAATCAGTGCTACTGTTTGCAGGGGCGTAGGCCGCAATGACAAACAGACACCGTTGGTTATCGTGCGATTTCTTAGCACGGAACGAACCAGCTAATCTAACTGCGCACATCCTACTGTTGACTGGGATCCAAATGATCAGGGCAATTTCAGTCCTGGAACTCAACACTATGCCGACTCCAGCTTGACTGGCAGTTGAAGCTGCATCATCGCCAGACAGGCGCAATGAGAATGCGCCGCCAGTGTCGCATGTGGGGGATCGCAGGGTAAGCACGAAGCTCGAATCTTGCAGGCGGGTTTCTGATAAACAGCAAATATCGATTGATAGGGTCTCTGGTGTGCGGGCAAGTGCTGCCTGTTGGCCAAGCTGTAGCAAAGGGCGCAGCTTGAGGCATGCCAGCCACGAGGACTCCAAAAGGAAACGGATGAACTAACGTTGTCCACTTGGTTGAACATGAACTTGTCGACTGGATTGGAGCGATGCCCTGCGACTGTGTGTGATTTAAAACTAGAAGACAAGCGAGGATTGAAGGAAGGTGGGAAGGGTCAAGAATTGATGGATTGAGGACCCGGTCCTTAGATGGATCGGAAATTTCTTGCTTCCGCGGCGGCTTCAGGTTCTGGTTAGAGGTTCATTTTCTGATCCTGTCGACGTAAACTGCGATGTACTACAGGAATCAGTGTTAGGACCGCACCTATGCCTGGTCGTTATCAATAACCTCACGCGTGTCATGGAGTCGATGTTCCTGTTTTTTGCCGCTGACATCAAGATATGGCGGGTTATTGATTGTCCGGACGATCATGATGTGCTGCATAGCGACTTAGACCTTGCCTTTGAATGCTCAAAGGCAATCTACTTCCGTTTAACGCGGACAAGTGCAAGGGTGTACATGTACGCCTCAAGCCCTCTTACGTATATAGGTCTGGAAACCACATGCTGAAAACCGCCGCACAGGAGCGTGAGATTGCGGTGGTGATGCAAGAACACTTAGGCTGTTCGGCGCAGTCTTTGAAGGCGTCCAAAACCGCTAACCGACGGGTTACTCTCTTACGGAGGCGTTCGGGTGGCTCGACCCCTCCATCTTCCCCCAAATTCTCATTGCGTATATGAGGCCCCATTTAGTGTACGCGATTCAGATCTCGCAACCCTGGTTAAAACACGATCTGGTTTCACTGGATACCGCGCAGCGAAGCGCAACCAGGAATGTTAAAGGAATGCTCCACCTGCCGTACCATCTGAGACTGCAAAATTTAGAAGTGTACAGTAGAAGTTATCGCCGTCTCCGGGGCGACCTCTTTCTCGCGTTCCAGATTTTAAAAAGCCCGATCGCACTTGCCGCCACCTCCTGAAATAAAGCCGCAACACAAAATTGAGGGTCTTCAACCGAAACTGGCTACGCAATACAGTCGGCTGGAATGCCGCCAGAACTATTTCTCTCTTCGAATTTGTCACTCCCGGAAAGCTCTTTTGACTTAGATCATGTCGGTGCCCACGCTACCTGTTTTTACAAAAACGACTCGGCGATGCATTACAACACCTGCATTACCTTATATGATTTCTGTTCACTTATTAATAACAGGACGCAGACAAATATTGCGCTTTCCAGCGCTCACGAAATCGGTGTAAACGGATACATATGCGTGTGTAAACAGATACACATGTATGTTATTGAACGTGTCTTGAATTACAGTGGATAGATACTTACTAATACTAGGGTGATTCCACTGGTGTGAACCTTAATTTGCTGGCAATTTGTCCTATATTTTGGATTTTCACCATGATCCTCCTGCGGGACCTGTTAAGCTACACCTTTTTTATCCGTATAAAACCATTTTCCCTTTGTGTTCACCAACGGTTATTGATTGTGGAGTGCCATTTGGGCAACAAGGCTCATACAATCATCAGTTTCTGCTTTATCTGCTATTCACAATATCTAAATATGTACCATGAGATGGTTCACACCAGTATACGCAACCACCGCTTAGCCTACCTTATCAGTACCACAACTTGGTTGTTCGTCGCCGAGGACCTCCGGAAGGCGCCTAGATCGAATTTGTCAAAAAATTCAATGGAGTGATTACTGATGCTTTAGAGAGTAGAGCTTGCAATGGACCTAAAACGGCTTCTTTCGTACGGAGCGAAACGACAGAATGAATGGCAATAAACAACGCAAAATAGCGAACGTATACGTTAGCTCCAACGCCAGAAACTTAGGACTAATACGCTGCTCAACGTAACCACCGCATTCAACTGCTCAGAATAGCCAAGGCCGCAGGTCAGCAGAACATAGTAAAAGCCTTTCGCGCTAGCCACCAACTGCTGTACAGGCACATCCGTGGCATTCGTAAGGTAATGCAAAAATTTCATCTGCTTCGAACAGCATATGACCCAATAAGAACGCTTACAGAAGCAGCAAACATGTTGCGGACGCAATATTCCTACAACTTTCTGAGGTTCTTACCATCAGGTGATCATCCATCTTTTGTTGCTCCGCCGTCGGGACTCAGTATCATCACTTTCATCACGGAAACTGTCTTGCAAGAGCTGACGTCTCGGAACAACCACAGCTTCCCTGGTATCGATAACAAAAGCCCAATTGCAGTGGAACCAGCATTACGACAACTGGCACCGCTTTTGGGTTAGTTCTTTCAGAGCTGCTTAGATCAGAACCAAGTTATTGCTGTGTGGAAATATGAAATAAGAACCGCGATTCACAAAAGAGTAAGCAGCACTGTGCCTTCAAACTACCGTCCAGTATCTCTTCTTCTTATACTGTGCAAGATCACGAGATCCATTGTTGTCCATACACTGGTGTGCTGTCAGGATAACATGGGCATCTCTATCTTCCGACAGCCTCTCAATGCGTACGTTTGTCCCACGTCTAATGTGCAATACAAGACTGACCTCCATGGCTGAAGCACTGCTCCAATGAACTGGACCAACCTCAACGTTGAGCTTTCAAATACGTCGTTAGAATGCGAAATCGCCCATACGAACAGAGGCTGAGATGATTGAGATTAATTAAAATCCTTTCCACTGAATACGAGGCAACCTGATAACTTCATAATTGATTCTGCATGGTCAAAACAATGTACGCCGCTCACCACTGCAACTCAACATTAACAGAACTAAGTGAAGTCACTCTTTGAATCTGGCTGAACAGTACAGCCCTCGAGAGTAGCTTTGAAATTTCTTTTCTATTCGTGGAGATCAGCTAGAAGACGTTCAAAAATTTTGCTACCTGGGCAGTTGTATCAGCGCCTGTGGCATGGAAGTGCTGTCACAAACCGTATGGCAACAGCTCGAGGCACTTTTGCTGTTTGCCACCTATGGACCTGTCACGACGTCACTCTCTCCCTGAAGAATAGAGTTTGCAATGCAGCCGTAGGTTCGACCCTACAGTATGGTTGTGAAATCTGACCCATTAAATCGCCAGAAATATCTCAGCGGAGCTTAGTAATTATGAAGTACACCGTTCTGACAGTCTGCAGCTCAAACAAAGCCTACGCAGTGATCTTGAAGCCTGGTGGCCCCAGCTTGCTTCGGAAATGGAGGCCACCGCCCTCTCTGGCAATACTCGCAAGCTCTTCTAGCTTATTTGATCCACTGGCCACAGAAAGCCTATTGTCAGTAATAGAATATGCGAAGCGGTTGGTTCGCCGATTGCCAACATACAGCAACGCTTGGACCGATGGGCCGGAGATTTTTATTCCCAGTTCATTTGGCCCTTACCGTTCACTTATATTCCCTGCGAACCCAGCTTCCCGTCCTGGATCATCACACTTGATCCAGCCAGAGAAGCGGAAGTTTGTCTTGCGATTCGACACTTAAAAGCCCTTCAAGTCTGCCGGCTCAGACAGACTTCCTCCGGAGTTGTTCAAGTATGGAGGCTCAGTTTTCATTAGCCGGCTAACCTCATTGTTCTCCAAAAGCTTACATGAAGAAAAGCTACCTTCTTCATAGGGCGAGTCAGTTATTGCCACGAGTACAACGATGTACCAAGCACCCGGGGATTAGTCTCATTTCGGTTGCATCCAAGCTATTGGCATCCATTTTTACTCCCTAGACTAACTCCCATTCGCGAATCGCAGTACCGGGAAGAAGATGCTGGCTTCCCACCTGGCCGCGGGTGTGTGGATCAGATATTCACACTCCGTCAACTCCTGGAACACAGCCACTTTTTCAGTGTCCTACCATTATCGCATTCCTGAACATCCGTGCCGCATTCGACTCGGTTGATCAGCCTGCACTATGGGGTTGTTTGCTGAAGAACGGTGTTCCGGAAAATTACACTGCCGTCATACGCGCACCGTATTTCCATATCTCCGGCAGAGTGCGGGAGTATAGCATGCTTTCTTCCTCCTTCACTGCCAACAGCAATGTGCGACTGGGCTGTCCTGTGTCTCCTTTCCTCTTCAATTTTGCGGTTGAGGACCTCCTGTCGAGAGCTCTAGACGGTTAACAAAATTTTGGTATACGACTACTACCTGGTAAGTGAGCGACCGACTTAAATTATGCTAATGACATCGCCTTGCTTGGTGACGACTCACAGAGCATGCAAGCCATTCTACACCGTTTGGCGATTGAGGCATCTATGTACGCAATGTGTTTTGCTCATTCAAAGTGCTGCTACATGATTGGCACTCACCCGTTCCCGTGCAGATTAGTGAAGGTACACAGATTTAAGATGTAGATAGTTTTGTCTTCCTGGGAAGCTGTGTGTGTGCTTGTAGTATAATTAGAAAGGAAGTTTCTCTTCGCATCGCCTAAGCTCGGTCTGCGTTTGTCAAACTGCAGCACTTGTGGCGTCGTGGGGATGTCTCCCACTTAAAAAATGGACGTGTTTACAATGCCACCGTTCGGGCTGTGTTGTTATATGGAAGCGAGTCATTACCAGTTCGCGTATATGACATGCGCCGGCTCTCGACCTTCGACAACGGGTCCTTGGGTAGGTTTGCTCGTGTGTGTTGGCAACAACACATCTACAATAGTGAAGTCAGACGCTGTGTCTTAGGGAATGCGTGTATTCCCTTCAACAAGCTAGCTTCGCTGCGCCAGTCCTGCGTATATCAGCTGAGCGTTTGCCCTATCGCGCTCTGTTTAGTTGTGCAGGACTCAAATGGAAGAGATCACGTGATGACCCCCATCCACCTGGCAACAGCATATGAAATCGTTGATTTCAAGTTTTGCTATCATTGTATTCACACGGCTGCCTGGTTTGGGACCAATGGACGAGGAGTGCCGATGGCTGGAAAAAATTCAGGATATGGCTAGTAATCAAAACCAGTGGAGGATCTGTTTACGTAACTGTTTATATTTGTACGCTTAATGCGTAACGATTAAAAAAGAGAAAAAAAGATCAAAAATGGCTTTTGCGAAATAACAAAAATGCGACGTGTTCTTCTTCTATTGCTGCACAATTGCTATAGTGTGTTGCTCGCCTTCATTTAATGTGCCATGATGATGATACTGTGTTAAACCTATCTTCTTCCAGTGATTTTCATGGATTTGTTCGGCTCTATGTCTATTCAAGAGACTTTTGCTTATCCTGCAACTACTACAAAAAGTACTCATGAGTAGGGGATTTTGATGTTATTAAGTGAGGCTCTTCGCAGCCAGTCTCCAAATCAGGCTGAAACTTCAGTCTAGTGCTTTTCCGGGCATGTGGAAGACTATCTGATTTGGAAACTGCCTGCGAAAAACCTTACTTAATTACTACATAAAGTGTTTTGCTACTTTCGGCCACTGGTGCCTTCGCAGTTTGGCTTATAATTGGTGGGTACACTGGGTGAGCAATGAGCGCGTTCGACGCCTCCTTCGTGGCACAGAGGGAGAAAATGAACTGCTCAGACTCATTAGTTCACGCACCAGGCGCCGATCGCTGGGCTTGTGTTGCACGTGCCATCCCACCGACTCCCGCAACGTGCGTTGTTTTCGCGCCTGTGGTGTGGATGGAAGAAGAGGAAATGTATGCAACTGATGGCTTGCTCGAGAAGAACGAAGGCCCTTAGTTCGAAGTTAACTACGGTTGGAGCTTGAGGTTCGAAAGACGATGGACACGTTTGGCTGGATACACTTGCTGACATGACTAGAAGCCCACCCCAGTGGGGTTTGTGTTGGGCGTTTCTTTGTCTACCTCCCTCCCGCTTAACCATTCCCAGCAGCCACCATTTCATTTCATAGCATAGCATCAATTTTACATAATACCGACTGGTGGCTGTCCGGAACCATGCCCATCCACTACTGGTGGCTCAGCTGGCACGCCACAGTTACAGGTATTTTTCTGTTCTTATGCATTGTGGCACAATAGCTGAGGTGTTTTCCCACCAGTAGCTAACGTGTTTAATCATGATGTTGCTCTATGTATTCTATTTATTCATCTGTTTGTGTGTAATACCAGTGGAACGTTCTTCTCGAAGCGTTCGTTTATGCACCGACAATATCTGTATCTAAAAGACCATTGGATGGTGCACTCAGCCACTTAGGTTTTGTTGTTTAACTCTATCTCTCTGTTAAACCCCTGTAAAATACCTTGGATTAATTAACTGTCACCCGTTGGTGATGTGATTCTACATGGAATGCACGAGTACGGTATTAAAAATGAGAATTCCTTATCTGATTTTACAAGTAATCCATGTTTTTCGACAGCACGACGAGAGGCTTATAAAACAGCGCTTTTTTATAGCTCTAAAGTGTTGGTGAAGATTCATCGCAGTTAGACTAGGACAGAAAGCCACCACGCATCCAGTAGAGTGATTTTTTAATGTGTGGTGGCCACCTGAGTATCGCTGCGACGAAAATGCACAAAACCCAGTTATTGTTCATTGTTTAGTCATAACTACCTTCTGCTTCAAACTTCGGAGTGCAGAGAACGCGTACTTCTAACAGGTTTACTCTATCTGAATTACATTTTCCACCTTGCGCCTCAATTAAGCGACAAACGTCAGCAGATGGATGATGAAAAATTGCTGGGCGAACATCTTAATCAAGCTATTGACAAGACGGATGCTTATAAATACTTGTATTGGTTTAGTACCTTGTAATCCGGTAAGCACATGTCCCTGTTCTGTTAGATTAGCTGTGAGACTAGCCTCGAAGCATACACGCGTTGTATAACTATTATACGTGCGGTCTGGCTCAGGACTAACTAAACATGGCCGAAATGTTCTTTCCTTATCCATTCGTGTGTTATGTCCAGGTTGTTTCCGAAAGGCATACGCATGATGATGCTGTGTTATTGTACCATGGGGGTCTACAATGTACTCGTGAAATGTGCATTTAACACAATGTGAGCCCTTGAGTGTTATCAGGCGGTAAAGTGCGAAAAACATCGAGTAGTTTTAATTTCCACTAAAGTATGTGTCTTACTTTGCGTCAGGTTAGCACACATACTTCGCTTGGTTCCGCGCGAAATTGCTTGACGCTACACGCGTCTTATTTCTTGAAATACTGAGGACTCACAGCCCGTTGTCTCAACAAATTCCTAGTTTTGAAGTCATTAAGCCATGTCAATTTTCTAATGGATCAAATTTGACACGCCACAAATAAAACTTGTATGTTTTGCGATCTCATCATTACCTACAGGGTGAAAAATTTACTTACAGCTACGGGTTAGAAACCAGGAGAAAATGTCGTCATCTTCTGAAGGAATGTAAATGGTGTTTCAGTTTCTATAAGTAAGCTCAGCTGTTCTTCATTTAGTAACCCCCGTACTTATTTTGCAATCCGGCACATCAGTACCGAATCCCAGTCTTTTTGCTTATACCGATTATTGATCTTAATGCATTCATTTTCCCGGGTCCAGATAGTAAGCGCAACGACAGAGCACCAAGTCTGACATTCGGTAGCACGGTTTGTAAACTGCACACGCAAGTGTCTATATTACAGTTGCTCTTGCACTCCCTCTAGTACAACATTGACAGCTACGATACAACAGGAACTTCAATTTAAAGACATGATTACGCTGTTGGCTATTTTGTCTTAATTATGAGACTCATATCATTACAAATTTACTCAGCGATTCCCCATATCACTTAATTTTCAGTGTATTGGGTGCTTGTTTATAACCAGCACCATTCCGTTCGCCACCGACTTTTGGTGTAGATCCAACTGAGCTAGTTAGAAAAGTTACATATTTGAGTACCGCTTCGATACCGAAGATAAAATCCAGTTGGATAGAGGTGCCAACTCATGCACCTTTATTTCAACACATGTAGTTAAACTAGCATTATTGTAATGTTGTTAAGTCTGTAAACTACGTTCAACTGGCTTCGCATATTAAATGTCTGGAGATGACTTTACGGTAGCGGAGACTAGCTGTATATGCGACTTGTTTGCACGGCTAAACTCCGGGAACTCCTGTGGAGTGTTAGCCGTGCTACCAGGCTGCTTTGACTAAGCCATTGTTTTCACAGGTCAGTCCAATAACAGCATGGAGCGTTTTTGATAAATTCTTAAGGGTGGCGAAATGATGACTTGGTCATGGGGTAATAACGCTCATACGGCGATTCTGCTATTATGAAAGACACGCATTTCAGCTTATAGGTCCGTGTACTATCTTTTCACGGTAAGCAGCGTTTCGTTCACCTCCCTTCACCATCACTGTAATGTACTGTAATGTAATGTAATGCACTGACCTTGATCTTAGGTCAACCCAACTTTGCCACTTATTCGAGTTATCTAAGTAGTCGGAACAAATAAGTCTACAGTGTACTATCTGTGGATCCATGCTTAAGCTAACTGCCTGAAACCCTCAATAAATTCGTAACCGATTTCTCTATCGCCATCCTGGTTGACGAAATCATCGCGATACATACCCGAAAGAAGGGTTACATGATACAAGCTGTTTTCATCACTGCTACCGTGGCAATGTTTGCGCAATATAAGATTTGGCGTTGTGAATAAATTAACGGCAGGTTTATCGATGACACGTAAAACTATTCGCTAGAAGGGACGAATCAAAAAGTATTGCGGTCATTCCATGCTATCATATAATGAACTAAAAAAATACATGAACACAAATTTCGTGTTTGTGTGAGTGCAAGGATGTAGTTCTTTTTATGCTACGTTTTCGACCCGCCGATGTCCTGCGTTCTTCACAAATACATGACGGATGTTCTGGAAGGGAAAATAAGTAAACAAAACTAGCCGTAAGCCACAGAGTGATCTGTAGTTGTTACTTTAGATTGGACAGGTAGGTTTAGCAGTAATTTTGTCAGGCGCCATCGATACCATTCTCGAAGGTGTTAGCCAGGGTCCATTCTGGCCCAAACATATTAACCGCGCTCTTAACGATTAAATGCTCGTCAACCACAAACCAGAACTCAAAAAGTGCGCAGCAAATTCTGGTATCTCCTGGAATTCTGTTCTATATCCTAGAGTATGGGTTAGAATAGAAGTTCCCTGATTTAGGTAGGGAACTTCAGAATCGAGACATTTGACTCCTTATTGCGTATCAGGTGTTTATTGTTCAGACATAGGATCACCTTTATCAAAACTGGGCGTATAAGCCTTTGTGATACTGAAACGAAAACATAGATTCAGCTTCATTCCCCTATGCCAGCCTGGGTCAAGTCCAAGTTCAACGCGATGCTCTTTGTGCCATTTTTGAGGAATAACCGCATAGCTTTCTCGTGCGACGTCGCTGGACCCTCCAGAAATTAAGTTGCACTGATTTTCGTAGGTTTGATTGGATAAATAAACCGTATTTTACACTCGGGAATACATATGCTTTGTAGATCCGGACCCGATATTCGGTGGGATAAAACTAATGACACAATTATCCAATGGCGTTCGTGACCTGCGAAACTTGAAAGTAATACTGCTCAACACGATGTTGAGCAAGCTGCCTTATTTGCTGGGGCACACTGTTTACAGATGAAAAAGAAGGCGTTCCAGGTGCACTCTTGCATTACCCCACTACCGATGGTTTTCGATCCGGAGTAGTGTCATACATTTTTCTCCGTCTGTTGTCGAGCACGTGTGTTAGTAGCCACCGATGAGGTTATCTAGCAAAAGATTATTGCATGTCCAAGAACAGGAATACAATGTTGTTTCCGTTGTATAGGACGGCTATTGTGTGCACTAAGTTGTCCGCCTGGTATGTCATGTAGTAAGGACATTACAAAACACCGTACTGTAGCCTGCTGAGGATCTTTTCTTCGTTCAAGAATAATAGTAGTTCATCATTATTTATTAGGTCTATTGTTATAAACGTAACAGGGCATGTGATTTGTGAAAAGCCATTTTTAACCTCTTCGGGACATTCATTTTCTGCTGCGGGATAATAACAAAGTCTTCAATTGAGCCGGAGATACTTCGTTGTTGAAGGAGAACGCATAAATGTCAAGCAGAAATAAAGGCCAGTCGCTTCCACAAGTTCTTAACAATCAGTGGGGGATTCCAACAAGTGCAGTTTGAGTCGAGGAAGATAAAAGCGGGAAAGCTGGTCAGCAGCTTTTGTAAAAGTGCATTCTATTGTACACGGATTTTTACTGGTGTACAAAATAACAAGCATTGGTATTTCCGACAACATTTTATCCATCCTTTGGCAAAATATACACTGACCGTTTTCTTAATATCAGCTGGCGCATCGAAGTATGTCCAAGAAGGCATAATAATGGCATTGCAAGGGTTACTGCGGTGCTAAACTCCGGTTTGAAATAAGCTAACTAGTGCAGTTTTTGCTAAGGTTTTTCACAGCTTCATATTCTTCAGAAATGAAAGTGTTGTCATTCTGACGACCGAGTTCTTCTACAACCTTTGACCACCGTAGAAATATCGCGGTCTACAGCTGGCCTGAATCTTCCCCAAATCTTATAAGGTTTGTGTACAATGTTTAATGGGATGTTCCCGGGTTTATGCTTTGTTCTGCGAGCACATTTTAGCAACGCTACTGAATCAATGTAGAAGCCAACGAAATAATAGAACAAGTCTGTTCCCTGTTGAGGACTTGCAGCTAGAAAGAAACTTTCCCAGTTCACCGACCGAATTAGGTCTTGGAACCAGTTCCATTTAATGAAACTGAACAAACAATATGGTGTGAAGTATTGTGCTTCTGTCATGTGTGCTCTTATGTAGTATTTGACTGCCTGATGATCGCTTCCAGGATTTCTTGAAGAATGAACATACTATTAGCGGGTATGCCAAGTGTAAAAATAAGATCCAGTTTACTGTCATTTTAAGAGCTTGGGAGATTTGTTACTGTCAGTCATATTCGAGTAGGGGAAATTTTGAAATTCAAAGGACCAGTTCCTTTGGACTATGTAACGAATCGCCTCCGAGTATCTTAAGTTTAAACGGTAAGCTTGTGGTAAATTTGAATACAGATGTCAACATTTCTAGATCCTCTTAGTTGCAGTTTGGAGCACAGAACATCTGGTGGAAAGACAACCTGAACTGTTTTCCGTACTACGAAGTAAAAGTATGTGAGACAAGCCGCACAGACCTGTTGAGCGAAGTGGACTTTAATTAAGGTACCATTTTATTTGGCTCGCGATGATCAACAAGGCATCTCCCATCACTTCGGTCGTTTTCCCTTACACTGCATACTATGCATCGTGCAGCAGAGGGTTACATGTATCGCCCAAGTCTTCATTGAACTTGCGGGAGTAAGAGGCTAATGTAAATAGATAATAATAATGTGTCAGCTATACGCCGTAACGGCGCTTCGCTGCCGCACGAACACGGCAATTCGCGAGCGGGCTAGGTATACCGAAAAGACGCCCACCCCATGCGAATTCGAACCGGGGACCTTATGGTTGCAAACCAGGTGTGCGGACGACTCAGCTACCGGCCGACAGAGGCTAATGTATCAGGACAGAAATAGTAGATCGCGGTTGCTCCACTTGGCACGTGTGGTGTATGCACTTTCTAACTTTTCTAAGTTCTGAAATGTAATGTCGCACTGCAAAAAGTTTCTGTAGCCGATGAATAGAACTGCTTTTCCTATGTTCACCACCGCAAGCAACTAAGCCTCTGCGTATCTACCTTATCCAACT
Source organism: Dicrocoelium dendriticum (assembly GCA_944474145.2). NCBI lineage: Eukaryota > Metazoa > Platyhelminthes > Trematoda > Plagiorchiida > Dicrocoeliidae > Dicrocoelium > Dicrocoelium dendriticum. The sequence continues at coordinate 31,178,432 of OX104070.1, forward strand.
GTCATAAGGGCAGACGATTTACAGTCGGTCGTTTACTCGTAACAGTTTGGTATATTCAGTGGTTTGAAAAGCAAGGGAAAATATGTTAGTACCTACATGAATATATTATTGTCTCTTTAGTACCTCTAACAATAACCGATTTGCAGTTAAATACCTAACTTTTATTGCGAACAAAAGATTTTTAGGGGAAAACTGAATAACAGAATTTCATCCTCTATAATCACGACAACATAAAGCTGAAAATAATTATTTTTGAACGCACGTAGATGGCTTACTCAGGTTTATTGCGACAGCCTCGCTGAAGTGAACGAAACAGAGGTTAGTGTGGTGCGACTGTATCCGACGAAGCGTGGCCAGTAGATGTATTCCTATTGAGGAAGTAAGAGAAGTGTGTGGGCGGGGAGGTTGACAAGGGGAAACGATTCTGCTCAGTTCCATTTTGAGAACACCTTGACACCTGTTCCTTTATACGGGAATAAGCGTCATATTGCTTCTACCTATGTAACTGGCTCCACAGTCACCTACGATATTGTATGTACAATGTGATTTGGTCCAGGATGACAGCTCACTTCGTTAGTAGTGCCAGTGAACCGCAAATTCGGTTGGTGACGACCACCTGAGCGATATTGTAAACGCTTAGTACAGCAAAGAATAACCGCTTCTTTTTCCAGTATAATGAAGTTACCCATTAAATGCAAGTCGATATACGTTTTTTATTGGCTGTAGTGTGCCCGAAATGATCCAGCGTCGTAGTTGACTGCTTTTCTGTAAATCGACCATGGTAGACATTTGCCACAAGTGTGCCTGTAATTAACTCTAGCTCATTCATCAGCTTGTCGTCTGGCAGGACTAACTAAAGTCTTCAAAAATGTCCATTTGCATTGTACTGATGGGAAGCCAGTGAAGTGAAATACTACTTGGACCATAATGCTTTTTTGTAGACAGAGCTATTTATGAGTTAATCCTCCCTGGGAATGATAAGGATGTCCACGTACAGCCGAGAATACTGTTCTGCTTCATTGGTTACCCGCAACTTGTTAGTAACATAGCGCTTGGCTGTTTCAGAAGGTTTGTCTTATGCTATCACCAACACAAACAAATCCGTTAGTGCCAGGCATAGCGGGCTATCACTTCTCACCCATCAATTTCGTGACACAGCGTGTTCGGAAATGAGAACTTGACTTTCACTGTACACTATAGCATGGATTTCTGCAGAACCTCAAGTGGAATTTAGATCAAATAGCCAGAGAGTTGAGCTGGCTTGCGTAGTTATCAACAATTCGTTGAAGCCTGGCAGCTAGTCTACATATAAGGAACAATTGACCTTGTCAGACAGGTTTACATTATCAAAAGTTGGGATAAATTGTGATGGATATTAAGGACTGTACGGATTGATCAATACCTCAGCAAATAAAGAACTTCGAACCACCAGCAAGCCCCAGTGCCTTTATGGTGCTTTCAGCATTGAAAGAATTGGCTTTAGTGATATCCTGTTCTTGCGTATCTTCAGAGACACATAGACGCTCGCATTAGTGTTATTATTCAGCATAAACAATTAAAATTGATGCTACCTGTCACAAGAATGAGCAGAAGGGTTTCAAATCAAAAAGCGATGTGGATTTCAGCACTAGTTGTGCTCCTCACCTTACTACCTTGTGCACATTTGCAGGTTTCATCGAGATTGACACTCAAGGTATCGATCATTTGACCTTATTTATGACTATAACTCCAAACCCCGTATCCGCTTCCATTACAAATACCTTCATAATACATGGTTACTCCCATAGCCGGGTTGTTCACGCTCATTTTACACTTGCTGGTATAGTTTGGACGTTATATAAGTAAAGTTGTTTTTAAACCAAATAGCACTGTCAGGACCGGGTGGTTAAATTCCTTTCACTGATCAAAGAAGCATTTGAAGTGGGTTTATATAGTTAATCTATCTAGCATTCTAGAGGGGCTTTTCGTCATTAGCTAAGATGAAATGATGATCTTGATGCTTAACCTTCTAGGAGAGGCATGATAACCAAGCCTTGTGACAGTGCTTTGAAGTGCTACACTTCAAGTTGTGCACCCGATAAATTCGCTGCGCACCTGCTGGAATCACAAGTAATTGGTCCCTACTTTTGGTTGTTCGTCGAATCTAGTGGCCCGATTTCACTTCTCAGGAGCAAGAGTGAAGTTACAAAATCCAATGTCAAATCGAGTGTTGCCTGAGGATTAGTAATGTCCACTAAATTTGGTAATATTTCTGCACCAATGAAATGACCAATGTACTCCACCTGAATGACACGAGGGTTATCCTCAGAGCGATATTTCACAGATACTTTCTTAGATGAGAAAACCTAAAACCAGAGCACCCGTTTTAATTCTGAATGTTGCCTTAGTTTTACTTAAGTTTGGGTAGTTTCGGTACATTAAGGAAACACTGGAATACATGATTCAGTATGGGATTATCAGGGCAATTTTATTCGACCGCTAATGATTTGCCTTAAAGTCTTTACTGTTAGATGGGAGCATTTACTTGAATGGTTACGTTAGGAAACGAACTGGCACGAATCCGCTTCTCGAGGCTCGGTTTCTTCGGTGCATGCCTTTTGAACTTTTTAGTCCCATACAAGCAACATCATTGATAACCGGGTTGTTTGGATGTAGCAATATAATAGTGTTTTGCACCTATATCCGTCGTTGAAAAGGGTAAAGTTTAATATGATGATCGGTAGAGCTTAATATAGTGTTTTATGTTCAGCGTCTGATGTTAAATTTGGCAACTTGCGAATTCCATTGCCTAATAGGCAGTGTATTCATCGTTGCACAGGGCTTCTCTTTCGTTAGTGTTTCTTCGTCACCGATGATCAAAGCCTTGTCCAAATGTTGCATAAACCGTTTACCCCAATCCCGCTCCTGTCATGAGACCACACGTTAATCGGGTTAAAAGTTGAATTCCTGCTCGTTTCATAGTCTATCAGCAGGAAACGGAGTAAACGACCAGGGTACATCAGTGATTCATACATTTCTACGAGCACAATAATAATTTGGTTGTCTTGTGCCCCACCTCCCCTAGTGTCCTTGGTTTAGTTATCGTTGAAGTTCCAATGGCAACCGAAGATCACATCTATCAGCTATTTTAACGACTGGTTCTCGAACGAGTGAGTCTAGGGTTGGACTACAGTGTAATAAACAAACTTTTCTGGTTACCGTAATAACGCAGATTTGTCTAATCAGGATAATAAAGTAATATATTTTTGAAGTTAATTCGCTTGGTTAGTCATCAAACTCTACATCCCTCAGCAAAAGTACAAGAACGACACTTGTCGTCTTTAGAGATGATCTGTGTCAGTTATGTGTATTGCATTTCTGTAACAGAACATTTTGTTTTTGTATAAGCCTTTTAGATATTAAGCTAAGGTTTACACATCCAATGCACCATGGCAACATGCTCGCTTTGTAACTTGTATAAACTTCGGTACCGTAAAACCAGCACCTCACTTCTAATGGGATTTCGCACAGCTGGTTCATTAAACAATGTTAGTTGTAAATTTCAGTTCTCTGCTTTTTCCTTAGTCAGCAGTTTTTCGATTATCGAAGCAAGTCTACCGTGCGTTGTCTACCACGCACATCAAGTGGGAACCGGTTGCTTCATAGGACTAAATGATATAGTGCTGTGGGATGCCAGTAACCGTGCTCATCATGTATGGAGCAAATCGATCTCTTCGTGTTGCACCGGTTCAGTGATTTGCATTTTCCATTAGTCGCTTTCCAGATTCCTTTCTCCTCAGGGAACCACCTCTTGCGCACAATTACATGTGAACACGACTCAATTGGATATATGTGTTTACGTAATCATATTATAACGTTCTCTTTGGTCAACGCAATCGAAACCTCTCATGTGAATAACATCTGAGTGGTTTAAACACAAGCAATGAATTATAGCCCACTTCATCAAACATCCTACCACAAAAAGACAAAAAGTCAACAGACTTTATGGCCAGTTTCGAAAACAACGCACGATGAGCATTTTTTATTATTCACCTCGCTACTGGTTGTCGAGGAACGTAGGTCTAGCCGAGGACTCATGTACTTTGTTCGCTTGAGCTTCTTGGAGCTATCTAATACGTATCGATTTACAAGCATGGCCAACGTATACGTCACTTATAAGCAAAAGAGAATTATTTTAGCTAGAGTCCAAATACTACAACCGCAAAATTGATCGAATGCTCACCCTAATTTCTGAGATGTACAAGTTGACATGCTGAGAAAGTAATTAAGTTTACCCCAGAAGTTAGGTGCTGCTGCAAAATTTGCGTACAAATACACCTCACATCGAGTTATGTTTAATCGCAAGGTTGATATTGTGTGTAAAGCAAATGTCCCTGTCCTCATAGGTTGCACACTGGTCTTCTGGTCTGATGTTCATCTATCTACAGATCATCTTTAGGTAAATAGCGACAGTCTTAGGTAGCAGTAGGGACCGAAAGTACTTGAAACATTGTTGGTATATGTCATCTTTCACCACTCCAATGTGTACACTTCGGTAAAAAGCATCATTTGTGACAAAGGAACTTTGTGGAATCAGTTCACCCCCGTTGGACTTTCGCGGATTAACTTCCTATGCAGCCTTCTGCCAAGAAGAATTCGGTAAAGGCAGATGCCACATGGACTGGCTGACCATCCGTTAGATATAACAGTAACAGATGTCATTGACGACGGCTGCGTGCTCTGTCAGCTAGATTTTCTACCTAAGCGCTCGTTGGACTGTGTGCCTTTAGGTCTTTCTTTGATGTTAGCAAAGCATTTGGGTTGACCACTACTGTAGTCATTCATAGGAGTAACGTTTGCATGACGCATTAAGCAGTGATTGTAAAATGCACCCACCACCTTATCTGCCTCAAGCGGTATGCTTTTTCTTTATGACCAAAAGAGACCGTACCACATGATCATTTGCTAGTGCTTACAACCTAACACACACGTAAACTACCATGAGTTCATTATAAAATAGTCCGGAACAACGACGAAGGAGCTTCTAGCTCATTCGTAACTTTCTTTGTCAGTAAATAAGATATGAGCAATACAACTTAAGCCTGAAAGGTAAGTCTTGGAATACTAACGCTATTATCCCAGTTCAAACATAGAGAAAACTCCTTGCCGTAATAATTGACAAAGCTATCTGCACTTGAACTTCCCCCTTCATAATTTATGCCCTCCACGCAATAGATCGGGCATTGTTCCAGTAATTAAGTACAAAGTTTTCTAGGCAAATATCTTCAATTCAATCCACTTCTGCAACGAACACTACGTTACATTTGTGAACCGCGTGTAAAACTGTTATCCCAAAGGTAGAGTGAAGAGACATTGACCAACATGCTGCCGCGACGGTTTCTCAAAAATAGTAGCAGCATATCTCGGAGATGGTAGGGCCAAAATCCGAAACCTGACGTTTACTGCGAACTTTTAATCTGCTTTTGCACATGTAGCAATGCATAACTTTTCGATGCAAGGACAAAGTGCGTTTACTGATCTTTTAATCCGTTATAGCAAAACACAACTATGCCCATTCCTTATTTGATCAAATGATAAGAATACGTCGATGTAAAAGGTGCTCATTACAATCAGCGTAAGGAAGAAAAAAGTGAAAGCCTATGGAATTCACTTGTCGGGAACTTTGTCAGGAAAGCCTAGCAAGCTGCACTGCACGCTGAACATTCGCTCCCTTATATTAATGACATGGAACTTCAGTGGACTAGGATAACGGTAGTCATGCACGACGCGGTAGCATCTGCTTGTGATACTATCAATGGTCACCACACCAGTCCATGGATATCCGCGAGGTCGGCGAACCTGTTGAAATCCAGAAGAAAACTCTCGACAGGCACTGAGCACGACGTGACCAGCCGGATTATAAGGCGCGAACTAAAGCGGAGCCTGCGTGCTGCGAAGAAAGCCTGGTGGACCAGTCGTGCTCAAGAAATGGAGGAATCAGAAGCAGTGGGCAATTACCACAAGCCCTTCCAGCTGATCCCTACCACTGGTTCCAGGAAAGCAGGTGTTTGTAAGGCAAGCGGAGACAGCGCAAGTGCACTGATACACAATAAAGAGCGCCGGATGGCTCGTTGAGCAGAATATTTTCAAGATCAGTTCAGCTGGCCCCCTACCCCTGGACCTCTTCTTACTCAGGTGATGCAGTAAGAGCCGTGGACGGTTAATTTTGAGTCTCCGTGAAAGTATGAGTTTCGAAACGCGATCACAGCCCTCAATCGTTTTCGTGCCGCTGGCCCGTATTCCCTCCCACCTGCATTAGTTAAACATGGAGGCGAACTCCACTGCAAAGCACTGAAATCCCTTTCGGGTTTTTTGGAGCACCCGCCGTGTGTCTTGGATTGCGACACGCAATCTCATTAGTGGCGGCGGTTGACTTGGAAGTCAGCCTCTGCCAAAACGGTCACTGGGACCGTCACCGAAGTGGAGGGTTTCGGTGTGGCTCTCTCCTATCTCTGCACTCCACGACAGACGGTTTCGTCTTGATTTAGACTCATCAGGTAGAGATGGCTGAGCTAGGAGTGGAACCCGAGGCATAGTGCTTGGCGGCTATCGCCATGATCACTAGGCCTCGGGTTCCACTCCTAGCTCAGCTATCTCTACCTGATGAGTCTAAACCAAGACGAAACCGTCGGTCGTGGAGTGCAGGGATAGGAGAGAGCCACACCGAAACCCTCCACTGAAATCCCTATTCGAAACATATCTGAAAAGAAGTGTCCCAGCTAACTGGAGTGAATCGATTGTAGTGGCAATATACAATAAGGGCAGTCGCACAGACTGTGCTAGCCACAAGTGTATTAGCCTGACACCAGTTGTTCCGAAAGTACTAACCTCGATTCTCCTTCGTCGCCTCACTGTGGACCAGGAATCCTGGATTAGGGCAACGCAGTCAGGTTGCCCCCAAGACGGGGCTGTATAGACCAGATATTCACTTTACGACAGGTGCTATAGCGTGGCAAAGCACACCGCAAGCCAACAATAGATGTGTTCCTCAACTTCAAGAGGGCTTTCGATTCAGTCGATCGATCCATTCCGTTCGAAATACTTGCGCGGAAAGGTGTCCCATGAAATATGTGAACATATTGCGTGCTCTGTACTCGCAAAGTACAGGCCGCGTCAGGGTCTACGCTGATCTGGCGGATAGCTTTCCGCAAACAAGTGGCCTTCGTCAGGGGTTTTCAATTCCCCCTTTTTGTTCAATGTCGTCGTGGATTGCTGCATGGTGTCTTTGCTACAGCTTCTCACGATGTAGACGTTGAGGTGTTACCTGGTGAAAGGCTAGTTGATCTTGATTATGCGGACGATATTGTTTTGCTTTTTAACGATGTTGGAGCGAAACAATCAGCCCTAAATAACCTGTGTGAAGTGGTCCCATTACTTGGTATGCGCTTTGCACGTTCAATTTGCAATGTGCTGCTGCAGGACTACCATCTAGTTGATGGACCCTTGACCCTCGACAGCGAAAAACTAGAAGTAGTTGATCAATTCAATTACCTTGGCAGATGTAATGACAACGATGGTTGTATATCAACTTAGCTCAATTCCCGGATTGCGAAAGCGAGAACTGCCTTCTTGAACCTGCGACATCTTTAGGAACAGAAAAGAGTTGCCTTCCGTCTGAAACGCCACAGTAAGAGCCGTCCTACCCTGCGGGATTGAGACTTGGCATCTTCGATCTGAAGATCTGAGCCGACTTCAAGTCTTTGATCATCGTTCTCTACGGCGCATTGCTGGTGTCGGGTAGTACCAACGTGTCCGCGACGCTGTTGTGCGTAGGCGAGTGCTAGACAGTGATACTCAAGCAAGTTCATTAGAACAGCGGATAGCACTGAATAAGCTGAGTCAGCTTGGGCAAGTACTACGTTTGCCTGGTCACCGCTTGCCGAGGACGGCCTTGTTTAGTTTATCAGATGTGGGGTTGTGCAAAGCTCGAGGTGGACAAAGGTTGACTTGGCAGCGGGAGATCAAGTTACTGACGATCATCCTGGGTGTCGTCGGTCCGTCTCACCTTCCAGGCTGGAGTCCATATGACTCGCCTTGTGTTTGGCTCGGGAATTTACAGGACATGAGGCGCAATCGGCATCAGTGGCGCGTCTGCTGCCGTCTCCTAGTCGGACTGCTTGTTTAACCTGTGTACGCGCTGAGTTATCTGCGAGGTAATGACTGATTTTGAAGCGGTGCAGCGAAAGCCGCAAGGAAGCGGTCTCACCGATGCCGCCTTATCTTAGCACGATTACCAGCTGTCGGTGCTGGCATGTTGTTGACAAGGTGCAGGTGCCTTCCTTAAGGCATTAAGGTTTAACAGGGAGTCCGAGTTCTCTCCCTCTCATTATTTGTCGTTCTGTAGGACGGTATCGTTGTATGGCAGCAAGGCATCAGTTCAAATAGCGGATGTACCGCTTCTGCCGCTGCTGCCGCTGCTGCTGCTGCTGCTGCTGCTGCTGCTGCTGCTGCTGCTGCTGCTGCTGCTGCTGCTGCTGCTGCTGCTGCTGCTGCTGCTGCTGCTGCTGCTGCTGCTGCTGCTGCTGCTGCTGCTGCTGCTGCTGCTGCTGCTGCTGCTGCTGCTGCTGCTGCTGCTGCTGCTGCTGCTGCTGCTGCTGCTGAGGATGATGATGATGACGATGATGATGATGACGATGATGATGATGGTGATGATGATGATGGTGCTGATGATGATGATGAGGATGCTGATGATGATGCTGATGATGATGCTGATGATGATGATAGTGATGATGAGGATGATGAGGATGCGGATGAGGATGATGATGATGATGATGTTGCTGATGATGATGATGATGAGCATGAGGATGATGGTGATAATGATGATGATGCCAAGTACTAATTACTTGTTAAAAGCAACAAGAGAAGATAGTTTTATGTAGCTGCATCTAATGTCACTCAGGGATACATACCCGTTATGTTGGGGTGCGCTCAATATACTTTCCTTCGGCAAGGTTTTTGTCCAGGAAATTTTTAAATTCCGACACCGACTTTACTTCAACAACTTGGTGCGTCAGGTGATTCCATACATTTACCACCCTGCGTTCGAAACATAGTTAGTGAATGACCCGCTTTACATCCAATACTACAAGCATGTACCGGTGTCCCCGTGTGCTGCTTGGTTTTTTCAGATAAAGCAGCGGCTTCAGCATGGAGTAATCGCCCAGATGTAATACCCGGTACATTACGATGAGATCAACCCGCATTTTAGGATAAGCTAACGTGTACAGCCCTAGTTTCTCGCACCAGTCTTTGTAGGGCATACCACGTAAATTTGGAATCAGCTTGGTGGCGACATGCTTCATTCGCTCAATCTTTTCTACCTCGCCCCGCGTGATAGGACAAGAGGCGGGGAACCATGCTCTAGCATTGGTCGTATTATTGAGGCGAAGAAGCGAAGGGCAATCACTTCGGACCAAGTGTTGAAGTTGCGCCTAAGCGTCCAAAGCATACGAAGGCTGTTTTGGTAAAGTCTGTTCGTGTTGTCCATGTACTTTAGGTCGTAGCGTGAGAGTACACCGAGGTCGCGCTCGAAAGGCGCGGGATGCAACGGTTGACCGGTCACCGTGTAGGTTCGACTATGATCAAACTTACCCAGCCTAATGAATTGCGAAATGACAGGGTTGATCGGAAGGTTGACCTCTGCAGATCACGTGGAGAGGAGATCGAGGTCCTGCTGAAGCAGGTCACAGTCATTGCATATGCGGATTACTCTCCACACATTCGAGTTATCTGCGAACAAGGCACAAGGTGATTGGAGTAGCTGAGACACATCGTTTACGTAGATCAGAAATAAAATCAGCCCCAGTACAGTGCCTTGGGGCAAGCCACTGCTCCATGGATACCAGTCGGTCCAATGGTTGTCGACCTGGTCCCTCTACCTTCGATCAACAAGGAAATTCTTGATCCGTCGATACAGCGATCCGCCAACACCGCACACCCTCAGCCTGTCGAGGAGCACTGCATAATTCACCTTGTCAAAAGCCTTATTGAAGTCAGTGTGAATGACTTCGACCGACTTGCCTTGGTTCAGCACTTGTAACCATTCGTGCTTCGTCAACATTAAGTTGGTGATGCACGAGCGACCTTTCACCAAACCATGCTGTGTGGGCGCCAAGAGGCTTTTCGACTCGAGAAGCTGCTAAAGTCTCTTCTTTACCATCTTCTTGAGCGTCTTTGCCAAAACAGTGGTCAGGCAGATGGGCAGGCAGTTATCCACTTTGCTTGGGTTGCCACATTTCGGTATTGGATTTACGATTGACCATTTCCAGTCACCCGGTAATAGTCCAGTGGATAGTGACCTGTTGGACAGTTCAGTTACAGAAGGCGAGCTGATGGCCGATGGGGAATTCAGCACCATTGGGTGGATTCCACCAGGCCCGGCAGGTTTCGTCCCGTTAAGACTTAACAGAAGCTTGCGTACACCTTCAATGCTGCAATCCAGGCAGTCAATTTCAGCTGGATCGAAACTCTTCGAAGTCGGTACAGACACCTGGTCACTTGCAAATACGGAAGCGAAGTGAGCCGCCAATGCGTGCGCACGCTCTGTGCTCGAGGTTAGGTGCTGCCCATCTGAACATTCCAACACTGGCACGTTACCTGCAGGCCTCAGGCGCCGCTTCACGTAGGCAAAGATCCATTTGGGATCAGTTTTTGAGGCGGTTGCAAGTTGTCCTCCGATGCTTGTGTGTCTTTTGTTTTCGCGTTGTTGCAGTGATGTTGCTGCATCTTGGACGCTTTGTAGTCCGCATCAGAACCAGATAACACGAATTTGTTCCATGGTCTGCGTCGTCGTCGGGCCAGTTTGCTGTACTACTTGTCGAACCAATGTGGTTCGACTGGCCCAACTTTCCGATACTTGTGGATTACAAATAGTGCGCACAATCATTTCACTCCCTCCTTAATGATAGTCCAACAGGTTTCAATAGACGAATCTTCTGGTAACGAACAGTCCATTTGGCTCGCTGCTCGAGTAAGGCGATTTAAGACCGCCTTCCAATAGTTGTAGGCTGGTTCCAGCGGAAGTGAATACGCCAGCGGCAGTTCCAACCTTGCTATGATCATCGAGTGGTCACTCGCTCCCGTGAGGCTCCAAGACTTAAATAGCATGCATACATTGCTCACAGCTGGTCAAAAGCAGGTCTAAGCATGATGGAGCCGCGCGCGCAGTTATGCGCGTCAATTGGTTGATGTACTGTATGACCCCGGTTTCAAATATGAACACCGTAAACTTCCTCACAACTTCACAATGGCCTGGGAGAAGTTCAGCTTCAGACCACGGTATTCGGGGTAAGTTGAAAGTGCCCATGAGTAGGAACATATGACGACTCATGTGATTGCGGACATGCGGCGACCAGTCCAAGCAGCGGCTCCGTGGACTGCGATATACCACATCCCCGAGCAGCTCGCAGCGTCTGAGGTGAATCGAACACCATAACTGCTCACATAAACCATCAGCGCTTCGGAAGTTGCTCACTAGTCTCCCACATAAAGCAGACCTTATGTAAAGCAAATCGCCACCACGATCATTTGATGGTCTATCACAGCGGAAGCATGAGTAGCCGGTGATTTCCACTTCTTGGGCGGTTACGTCGGAGTTTAACCAAGTGTCAGCAAGGCCTAATACGTTTAGCCGCTGTGACGTTACAAAGTAGCACAGCTCATCGTGTTTGTTCATCAGACTGCATACGTTAGTAAAGGCTACGCGCAGACCGCGGTAGGAACCGCTCAGCGCACCTGAAGCATCAGAAACCTGTTGATCCGGATACGCTGAGGAATCCGGGTGACTACCCGAAAATTTACAATGCGGGGTTTTGATTCCCCATCGTCCGTGCGTCGCTTTAGTTCAATCATCACAGTCTTGAGCTTCTCTCTCTCTGCTGGGTCTAAGTCAGCGCGCACATGGATCTTCAAACCTTTCAGCCTGGTAAGGCGGGCCTATATAAACTTAGGACTTGCCTCTTCGAGAAAAGTCACCCTCATAGGTCGACTTTTGCCCTCGATTCTCTATCCGAGACGAGCGATCTGTTTCACTTTCAGTCAGCCCTCATCCAGTTCGAGCAGTCTATCAATCAGAGTTTGCAAAAGCTTGACGTCATGTTCATAGCGCACCTGAGGATTGGAATCACAAATTTCGGGTGCGTGAAAGACCATGAGGATGCGGCGCCTCAGGTCGCTACACAATGCTCTCGCTTTTTGGTATTTGCTTTTTTCATTCATTATCACCAATTCGCTTATTACAAATTAGAGTTTAGTGTCAACTGAAGAAGTAGTAGGTCTTAAAATTGCGCTTGCTCCAGGGAGCAATTCGCTGCCCTACTAGGTGTTGGCTGCCTTTCTGATTTTGGTGTTGGACAAACCGAGTTGCGCTTTCTAGCGCACTTCGCTCTACGCATCCGCGTATCAGGCTTTTCGGTATCTTTCATCCCAAGTTTAGACTGATATCGCTTACAACTGGTCTACTAAAAATAGTGCTGAATGCCTTGAATTACTCGAAATTGGTCCATAGGCAGACGAAGGCATGAAATATGAAATTTACGCTGCATAAACTGTACGTAAACGCATTTGCGCGATGCCCAATGACAATGGAGCAACTACAGCGAGGTGTCCGCTTTAATGATAATGATGATGGTGAGGAGGAGGACGATGCTGAGGATCTTAAGTGTGTTGAGAATGATGATAATAATGATAATGAAGTTCATGCTCATCACGAAGGTAACCAACGAGGTCGAGGATCAGGAGGATGATCATGACTAGGAGGAGAAGGAGGATGTGGGTGAATAGTGTGGTGATGATGAAGAGGATAATGATGATCGTACTCATGAGGAAGTTGATTGATGTTAATGATAAGGTTGATGCTGCTGCTGCTGATGATGATAATAATAATAATAATGGTGGTGATGATGATAATGGTGATGATGATGACGCTGATGATGATGATGATGATGAGGAGGAGGAGGAGGAGGAGGAGGAGGATGATGATGATGAAGATGATGATGATGATGATGATGATAATAATAATAATAATAATAATGACGATGGTGATGATATAATAACGATGATTCTGATGATGATGATGATGATGATGATGGTGGTGGTGGTGGTGGTGGTGATGATGATGATTATGATTATGATGATGATGATGACGATGCTAATGATGATGATGATGATGATGATGATGATGATGATAATAATAATGATGATGATGATGATGATGGTGGTGGTGATGATGATGATGATTAATGAACAATGAACAATGAATTTATACGGGTCAAGAAGCGTTGCTTTACAAGTTCCGTTGGATAGTTGGTGGGGAGATGAACATAACAGTAATGCTGATAAGGATAGTAAAATAGTTTATAATTAAAATATGAAAATGAGGACTTATCGTTTGCTCCGCTGTGGTCCTGCGATCCTCTTAGATTCACAGCACCCACAGTCAACAACAAATAATTTCATGGTATACTCCAGGTGTAGGATGGAGACGTAGTGTTAAGTGACAAAGTGTGAGTGTATGAGTGCATCGTCCAACCGCCTATTAAATATTGTTAGTGTCGGTGCAGAGACGACCGATTCTGGGAGAGCTTTCCACGGGTGACAGACACGGATGGAAAAGAAATTTCTGCGGCACTCCAGACGACTGTATTGTTCTGCGAGTTTTAATGACTGGTCCCTCAGGCTTGTATGACTGCTGAGTTGCAGTAAAAGGCGGCACGCATGATGTGGGTCTCGCATACGCAAGTATGCCATAATCAGGTCACCTCGTAATCTGCGATTGCTTCCACTGAACACCCCCAATCGTTGCAGCCTCTCCTGGTAGGGAAGATTACGAATTCCAAGTACGTTCTTAGATGCCCAGCGTTGTGGCTGCTCCAGTGCATTAAGGTCGTGTTTCAGCCATGGATGCCAGGCTTGAATTGCGTATTCGACATGGGGGGCGAACATACGCACTGAGCATTTGTCGAAATATGGAGCTGTTTACTTGTCCAAACGCCCGTCGCAACAGCCCGACGTGTTGGTTCCCGGTCTTCGAGGCCTTTTCGGATTGCCTGGATCAACCCAAGTCAGCTTGAACCAGTATACCCAAGTCACGTTCGACAGCTGATTGTTTTAGTATATTCGTTCCGAGCCGGTATGAGTAGCTACCCTGATGTCGGATGGAAAGCACCTTGCATTTACTGACGTTGAAAAGCAATAAGTTTTGGATCGACCATTGATACACCGTATCTGGGTCACTCTGAAACACATGTTGCTCCAAGTTCGCCTCGATCCTGCGCCAGATCTTGATATCGTCGGCAAACATTAGGAAGTTTGAAGCGACTCCTTGTACAAGATCATTAATAAACACCAAAAACAAACTTGGACCTAGAACTGCGACTTGCGGCACACCACACTCAACTTGTATGGGGTTCGATAAAGAGCTCCGAACTCTGACCACTAATTGCCGTTGAAATAGAAAGTTGGCGATCCAGCTTAAAAGAGGGTCGCCGATCCCGTAATGCTGCAGCTTGGATAGTAGTATCCGATGGTCTAGACGATCGAAAGCCTTGGAAAAATCCAGGTAGATCACATCAACACCTTCTGCAGCGTCAGCTGCCTCGGTCCAACGACTGCGTGCAATTAGTAAATTCGTTGTACATGACCGCTGTCGACGGAAACCGTGCTGTTCAGGAGTGATGAGGTTGCAGTTTTCCAGATAGCACACCAGTGCATCGGCAACTATGGATTCCATGACTTTGGAGAGTATAGGAAGAAGGGATACTTGGCGGTAGTTGGAGGGATCAGTGCTGCTTCCACCTTTGTGAATCGGGGTTATTATTCTAAGTTCCACATGGCGGGAACTTGGTTCTGGTCTAAGCAGCGTTGGAAAAACTGAGCTAAATGTCCTGCCAGTTGGCTTCCTGCTGCCTCCAGTGCCATTATGATGATGATGATGTTGATGATGATGATGATGATGGTGGTGATAGTGATGATGATGACGACGACGATGATGAGGAGGAGGAGGAGGAGGCTGAGGATTATTTGCTCACATGGTGAGTACTTGCTCACTTTAACCTTTACTTTAATATTCCCTAACAATAAAGCACAATGTTAACAAAAGTTGGGCTGTATATATTTGATTATCTTCTAGAGCCATCTTCCTTCGTCAGACCATATTAGGTACTGCTCTGAACAAATACGAAGCCAATGCAGAGTTATTTTATTGCCAAGTAGTATGTATGTCCAACAGACTCGCTGGTCACGTAGTGCTTAGTGTTGCTGCGCCTTCTTTATGCTGTGATGATATTTCCAAACTGGGTGGAACGCAATTTGCGTCCATTGGACAAACCCAACCGTTTATTTTTTCAATTTTACTGCTGCCTTGATCTCAAATATAGCCCTTGTTTCCAGTCGCTCATCTGTCCTTAACTCTGTCGTCCGGCTTGGTGTTCTATTTCAGAACGGAATTATTCAATTCATCCAACTTTCCGCCGCACCAGGGTTTAACCGAAAACGGTCCAAGCAATTTTGGAGCCATCCGCGCAAACACACTTGGTAAGCCTTTGTGATGTAGCAATGTCCAGTTAAATTGTCCCGACGTCGATAAGTCTGTCAGAACAGCTCGTTCCACAATTACCTACACAGAACTGGTCATGACCAAGCCTTCATTTGCATACATATGTTGCAGAACTCAGTCCTTCAGGGACAAGCATTTGTTCGGCAAAGCCAGCTTAGCGATAAGTACAGCATGTTTAGCTAGCCAAACTCCTCAATATAAATTGCAGGTTCAACTCCATAACTACCAATCTTTCTGAGTCCATGAAGTTCATTCTTTGCTTCAGTTAAACAAACGGCAAATCACGCACACAAATATCGTCCAATCAGAGTCCAATAATCGAATTCGTCACGTCCACCTCCCATTGGTTGTCAGGCTCGCTCGGTTGGTCCATCTGCCCACTCTGAGATACTACCATCACACGCTACTTTTTTCATCTTCTTGCGCCTCCATATTGCTATCTACGCCGTACACCTTGACACTCCGCGTCATCCTCGCTGTATCTGCGGCCGTGGTCTCTTTGCCCCACGTCATCTGCAAATCCACTTCCAATCCACATTATTGTCTCCGGTTTCGTCTCAAATGCACTCGATTTCTTCTGAACGTTTTCCCTCCAACATTCATTTCGTATGACCTGTCACTGACCCTCGCAGTCATCACACCTTTCTTCCATCGCTCTTGACTATCGGGTAATGGTTGAACCCACACTTCCCCACTGTTAGGTCAGATAATATCCGTGCACCGCGGTCATAGTACCGTTTCTGAGTGGTCATTCGTCATCTCAGGTTGTTCTGTAATCGTTCGTGCTGTGGCGAAACTGGGCACAATGTGTGGCAGGTACCGGTATCGGAGTTCTAGTCCTTCGGCTTTATAGGCGCTGCACTTGGCTCAAACCGATATTCTTCGAATGAGTGTTGCGATAATCCAATAGCATATGCTCGTCGCCAGTTGCTCTAGCCTTTGTTAATAGTCGCTTTTCCTGCTTTACTGCCGAGTCCGCCTTTCCAATCGATCGACTGTGTCATGGGCTGGTATTCTGGTGCACGAATTCCCACTTGGTTGCGAACGCCTGGAACGCATGTTCTTATAAAAGTGCCAAACTTGCATCTTCCAAGTCGTAGGGGAACAGTCATCAGTCGCGTGCTGATGCCTGTTGGTTCACCCACCAGCAGGCCATGGAGGCGGTCGGATATTGGATAGCCGACCCCATGTTTACGGGGTACTGAGGTAGTTTGCTTACCCAGTGGAACGTGTAGCTAGCACCTGCTTCATATAACTTACCTTGCTCAGCGAGCCTGGTCTCACTGAACGCCGTAATATCGATGTTGTAGCGCACCAGTTCCATCGCGACGACTGCAGTGCGTCGCTCGGGGCGGTCACTCGAGTTCCAGCCGAGTAGTGTGCGCACGTCCCAGCACCCGATGCTGAGTGCTTTGCGGGCAGGCATACGATTGCATTGCTGGGCAATGGCACGCCAGGTGGTGCTTGTGCTTCGGAGGTTTGCTTGCGGGACTCCATCCAGGGACCTCGGCTCGATAGTCTGACCCACAAGGCAGTGAGAAGTAGATCTAGCTCGGGAATGTGACTGCAGAGACAGATCGGGATCTGTTTGACGGCCGACACACGCAGTCTTTGAGGCCCTGGAACGATTCATATTTGTTTTGTGACCATAGTAGGACACACCTGCGACCATGACCAGACGCAGATGGGTTTTGGCGTGTTTGCACCAATTTGACCAGGGGCTGCCTGGCTTGAGGCGGGTAGTAGCAAGCCATTGAACACCCGGAGGTGCCCTCCCACCGTCAGAGACAATGCGTGGTGCTCGTGCTCTACATCCAACGAGATGTGAGCTTATAACCAGTAGAACTGTTGTCTCCCATGGCTAGGTTTTACGGGAAGAAAGCCATCGACCACATCCCAACCTCCGAAGCGGATGGACTGAGGTACTGACAAGGCGCCCACATTTGACGGGATAACGATTCGGGTTCTCAGCCAAAGCCTTCGATTAAATGTACACCCGAAAGGCTGCGGGCCTAGCACGTGGTCACTTCACTGACTCATGCGGATTGGTGCCCTGGATCTTAGCAGGGAGAAGGGCATAACCCAACTCCCACCCAGTTGTCGCAACGAGGAGGCGTCTAGGACATGAGCCCATGGCACAACAGTAGCAGCAATGGATCTACGCATGCAGTTACCCCACACTTGAGCTGTTCCGGAATAATTTTGATTTAGTTCGGAAGACAAAGCTGAGGACTCTCGAACGACCCTACGTCCATCTATGCAGACTGCTGCATACCATAGCCACAGGACATTTTGCGCCATCCATCCACTAAACGTCGTGTCCGAGACACTTAGAGACGCTTGTTAGCGCCCCAATCGCGTCGTCGCTTAGCACGAGCCGATCAACTAACGCCACATTTTTGTGTAATTGTGAGTGCAATATTGCAAGACGACCGATCGCTGAATCTGGCACGCTGCGCGCGGCTACGAGAGAGGGAGAGTGAGACAGCCGTTTGTCTCCGCAAACTGACCTTGGCGCAGGAACAAGCGATCATGTGTCTAGGTTGGACAGATTGCCAACACAAAGTTTACGTGAACTGATGAGCGAAGGTGGCCGAACCGCGGTACTTAAAGGCACCTGTGCGGCGCTCAATAAAGTGGTCATAATTGGACATTCATATTCGGACTGGCCCACTTGTCATCATGCAAAATGTAACATACATAAAACCGAGCACATTTAGGCTACTCAGCTGCAGGCCAGGTTCCGCGTGATGGGTAATACCATTCCATTAGTTAAAACCGCAATTGCACTGTCCCAGAATTTTGAAAGGCTGGGGATGTTTATGGAGCAGATGGTGATCAACAATATGGCCTAAATAGGGACAAGCATAGCAGAATGTGTGACACAGACCACTTAACTGAACTCTACTACAAGCTAAATGCACATCTGATGTTACACTAACAGTTAATCCTGCAAACACCGCCACTACGTCAAATCGCCCAGCCGCACCCGAACCCTTCACCTCTAGCCCATTTGCAACAATTCCCCCAAACCCATTCCCTCCCAGCAGTGTTCGCTGATACTCAGGAACAAGCTAATATCAGTAGCAGCTGGGCTGCTGTTGCATCCAAGAGCACTCAAATACCAGCCGCTGTAGTTCCCACTCCTAAAACCTAAGACTAATGCGAGAGGCGACGCTGCACCCATACGTAGCGAATCGCGCGGTCTCCCAGCCATGACGCATACTCACCTGAAAAACACCCAGAAACAATTGGGTACCCTATCCATTATATGTATCAACGTTTCACAGTTAACATCGAATTCACTGTAGAGGAAGCAGATGGATGAGATGAGCCAATAAAACACTATAAGCAACCTGCTCGGTACTGCGACTGAACCTCTCAGTCTGATGATGATCACGCCCCACCCGAATTCTATGCACTATGGTGAAGACAGGTGTCTTTGTTTGGTGCTTAACTCTGTCACTGTGTTGGCTGTAGTCTTGTTTTGGACAGCTTGTATCCAGAAGGGATCCGGTTTGGACCGTGACCTTCCAGACCATCCATGGAGCGAGCGCAAGTGAGCGAGGCTGAGCATAGAAGAGTTCCGCTTAGACACCAAGTCCAGAGACGTTTTTGCCCATGACGTCCCTCAGTCTCATGAGCATGATGAATATGAAGCAGGGAATCACGACTAGGAGTAGCGGCACTATATTCTTAAAATCCTGCTCGTGGATAACGTTGTAGCTACTACTCTCGAAAGGCTGCCAAGACCAACAAGCTATAAATGGTGCGAATCAAGGATAATAAAGGTTGTGCTGCAAGCTCAACAGATGGCACTTAGGCTACTGGAACGCTGGCAATCGCTTTGGAAGAGGCTGCCAACCGAGCTTCAGTTCAAAACTACGAGCGAAGTTGTCGTCGGACTTAAGGCACCACCGCAGCAGACAAACGAACTAGGAAACCAATACGAACTCCACCAAGGAAGCAGAGCCGAAAGAAGCGAGGCAGTTCCTATGCAATTCTGTAACCACTATACGTACATTGTGCAAAATGAATTACCAGAGGGCTAAGTACGATTCCGCCGAACCCAACTCTAAACGACTCACAGGCAATTTCAGCAAAAGCGACTAGCGGCCGACCATACAACGGTCGGCAACATCTCCCATCCGTACCACATGTGTTTTCCCTAGCTTCTGAGAACCGAAACACTTTCCCGCACGTACACCAATGCCCAAGTCCATCTCAGCACAACTGCCGAGCTTCGGTTACGTTAGGCAACAGAAGCTGGGGGTGTCATCTTCTTAATCGAGACTTGGCTTCGCTCAGAGGTTACAGATGCCGAGATCGCGATGCATGCATCGTTACTGTTTTAAAACGATCGTCCCAGCAAGGGACTTACAATTAGATGATCCAGAGACGCGGGTAACCGATTAGCAACGTTGCCGTTTTTTGTCTCAGATGCGATGACAATCGTACATCGCTCCCCGTCGTCCACTTCACAGATAGATTCCCGCCTAATATCGGCGCTGACAAAAGTATGCTCGTAAGTTACAACCACATTCTTACCTCAGGTGGTTTCAACGTGCACTACCTGGACGTCTTGGCATCACCAGCAAAAAATACATTGGGGAACTTCAAGACCTCGTCGCAAGTATTCCATTTTACGAACAGATCACCTCACTTACCAGGTACAAATCTGATAATAGACCATCGGTATTAGACTTCCTACTTACAAATGAGAAACTCATGATCGACAAGCCATTAATAGACGCCCCACTAGCGCAAAGTGATCATAGCACTATACTTTATGGCAATGTGTGTTACCCTGAATATCCGGATGAACGGAACTAACGGAACTAACACATATTATCATGCGCTACCACATCCTGACAGATCTGGTTGCTATGATCGATTAGGAACAAGTAAAAGGTGGCTCTCTGACAGCGTTTGATTTAATCTGTTGGACAATTCAGCAATCTGATTATAACTGCTTCAGAAAATAAGCGAGTTCCTTCCACCCATCTATTCATCAGAAGCAGAACCAGAAAACGCATGTCGCTAGGAAATACAGTTTAGCGCACTTACAGAACCTGTCATGGTCCCGCAACTTGGAACGACTACGTGACCCAGCGCAAACATTGTAATACACTTGTCCGTAAGGATAAATTGACTCATCAATAGCATTTTGCGTGTAAGTTTGCCAAAAACAAAAAGCCCATATATAAGCATGTTAACATCATTCAAAAGATGAAGCACGGTATCCCCTACTTAAAACTACAGTCGGAATAGCACAGAGCGCGCAAGTGGCGGCCAACGCTCTATAGGTGCAGTATGCCCCGAGCTTGCAATGAAACACCCGTCACTATTACATACCTACATCCATAGCCCAGATTCCAGCGCTTATTCACGTCGATTTGACTGCCACATTTGTGTTGAATAAACTGTTCTCACTGCGCACCTGCAGTTCTCGCGGAATCAGTTGCATTCACCCGACGGCGCTAAAGGTAGCAACAACAGTGCTGGCCAAGCAAGCGGCGCATTTCATCCAAACGTCTTGGGATAAAGAAATTGTGCGTACATGTGGAAGCATAGTCTAATGATGCTAATTTTGAAAGTGTCAGTCTCTCGGAACCCGCAAACTATCATTCAGTAGTCCTCCTCCCTGTACTGTCAAAGGTGATGGAGGCAATCATCACTGTGGCTTTAGTCTACCATCTAGAATGCTACAATATCATAGCACCGGAGCACCACGGTTTCTGATAACACCGTTCATGCACAACCCACCTACTGACTGCGCACAGTAACTGGATGGAGGCGGCAGACAGAGTTAGTGGGACCGAAGTTAATTTCCTCGATTTCTCCAAAGTCTTCAGTTGCCTGGACCAACCCATTCTGCTACACGGGTTCAAGAGCTATGTAGTTGTACATTCCTTTTCTTGAGTGGATCGGGAATTTTGTGCGAAATCGGCAACTGCAGGTTAGGGTTAAAAGAGCGCTATCTGATCCGCTTGATGTCGAGTGTAGTTCCACAAGGAACAGTTCTCGAGCCGCGTCTATTTTTCGTGTGCATTACCAACTTTACGCTTTTGATTGCCTAGGATTGTTAGTTTTTCGCTGATGATGTTACGATGTGGCGGACGATTGCCGACCAAGGAGATCACCATGCACTTTCGCGAGACCGGAACAGGGCCTATGAATGCTCATTCCACAAGCTGCTCCTGTTTAATCCGACTAGGTGTAAGGTGGTCTACATTCGTCTCCAGCCGAACATCATCCACAAGTTTGGAGACCGTGACCTGCAAGCAGTCACCCAGAAGCGCAACCTTGGTGCATTACTCCAGGCCGATATAAATTGTGAAGGCGCCAAAGATTTGGGACCAACACGTTGGTATGCTACGAAGAGCATTCGAGCGGTTCCATCCATCTGTCTACCCGCAGTTGCTTGAAACATCCATGCGGCCGCATGTGGAATACGTAATCAAAGCCTGGCAGCCATGGCACAAGCAAGATCTCGCAGCACTCGAGACTCCACAGCGAAGAGCCACGAAGCACGTCAAAGGGTTGTTTCATCTTCCATATCAACTTAAGCCGAGGACTGTGAGATTGTACCGCAGCTATTATCACCGCCTAGGTGGCGACCTAATAACGGCCTAGCGGGTTTCCAGGATCCCCAACCAGGTCTGACGCCATCTACTGCAACTCAATCAAAGCACAAAGTTGAGGGGCCACCAGCTCAAGTTAACCATACAATATAGTCAGCTAGAATGTCGACTAAACTTTTACTGTCTTCGTGTCTGCCAGCCATGGAACGCCCTCCCAAATTCCGTTGTTTCTGCCCCTACATTTTGTGCTTAAAAACGCCTAGAAGTTACCCTAACCCACCTACATCACTAGTCTACATCGACAGAGTATATAATATGACGATGTTGCACAATCAGCATTAATCTAAACAACGAGATTGGCACATTGCTGCACACTTCTGTATGAACACCATGGTGAGTCCAACAAAAGGCTTTTCGTTTTAGCGCTGTTTTCTTTATCCCATTTGTGGTTCTCATTCTCGCCATCCTACGGGACTTGTTAAGCATTTGCTTTTTACCTGTAATAGATCATTGTTCAACTGATACATTGATACTTGACAAACGGGATCCACTGACAAAATCACTTTACCGCTTCTCCATATATGAACTAAAGTGAATGATTACCCACTTTTATTTGAAAATGATAGTTTGATTATTTTGCGTTTCAGATACATATAAGGCACCCACGAGCCCATTTAAGTGAGTCCCTCTATTCTGTTACAGAATTTATTCCCGTAATTACTTCAGAATCCACCATTCATCAGCCTTATAATGTATTTAAACAAAGTGATACAAGGTGAAGCAGGGTTTCAAGTTTTCGCTTTCTTGTGTACAGCCGATTGGAATGTCGGCGAAACTTTTTCTCCTTTCGAGTGTCACAGCCTTGGAACGCCCTCCCGGAACCTGTAATTAATTCTCTCACATTATCCCTTTTCAAAAAAACGCCTTGACGAAACTCTGTCACATTTACACTACGTGCTATAGCCCATGACCACCAGATGCTGGCACTAACTCACAACCGACAGTGGACAGTGCCATAACCCAAACTCGAGAATGAGTCACTCCAAACCCCTTGCACACAATTTGATAAACGCTAGTACTGTAGAAGCTGGATTTCTGTATCCCGTCGACCCGAGATAGCTGCCAACGAGTCAGCGTTGTCCTTGCTATTTTTTATTTTTTTCTCAATAACCATTTTTTTCTCAATAACCACTCCCTCTTATTGCTTTGTGTGCGCACGTTCTCATTTCAAACTCCCTTTACTCGGCAGTGCAGTTAAATCTGTAATCGCACGAACCGACGATTCCATTATCCCTTGATCTATCTTTGCTCACTCTAACCACCCTACGGGACATGTCAAGCACCTGCTTTTATACCCTTTATAAATCATTGTTCATCGTTCATCAGAGTGTTTTGTTCTGCTTCCTTCGACCCTGCACTTCATCGGTTTGAATCAGAAGAAAGAAAATCTACTCTTTGGCCATAATGGAGATAGTCACTAACCATTGAAGGAGGTGGCAGTTTTGGTATGCTTTACTCTGCTCAATTGCCACTCTTTTCACTCAATCTTACACTCACCCTAAA
The DNA here is from genome assembly GCA_944474145.2 of Dicrocoelium dendriticum. Lineage (NCBI taxonomy): Eukaryota > Metazoa > Platyhelminthes > Trematoda > Plagiorchiida > Dicrocoeliidae > Dicrocoelium > Dicrocoelium dendriticum. Next base: position 31,202,171 of record OX104070.1, read on the forward strand.
TAGTTTGTGTTATGACGCTGCCCTTTGCCTCTGTCTCTCTGCGCTACCAACCAGCCGGGGAAAACAAAACGCTGAGCCTGCTAGACCGAAGTATATTAGACACAGAACATGGTTACTTTTATAGGTCACATGCGCTCACCTCGCCGCTATAAATGAGGTGACTCACATCTCTTGTTTGAACAGATTCGACTCTGGTAGCGGCCATCACTGTCTGACTGTAGGTAGGACCACGTCCGCAACATAGCAACCCGTGCGGCGATGACGGTCTGATTTCGTCAGCTTCCGGTTTGACCATGACAACGAGTATGTCAGCCGCTCACGTGGTCTGGCCAATCTGGCCCCGCTAGTGTGCACCATCGTAGTCAGCTGTTTCGCCTCCGTGACACCTCCTCCTCCGAATTTAAGCTGCTTCCTCACCATGCGTACTTGCGTCAATTCAGCTTTCTTTGGTTTGACATCAACCAGTTGTCTTGGTGGTTTTCTTCTCCTTCTGGCCGGTCTTCGATATATGTTGTCTGCGGGCCCTTGTGTTTTTCCGTGGTTTGGTCTCCGCTGATCTGCGTGCCTGATCCATTTCTTGTTTCCAACCGTTAGTTCGTAATTGTCTGCACCATTTCTGCTGATCACCCTTCCTGTCGACCACCTCTTCGGTCCTCGGAACTCTCGCGCGTACCCCCTGTCACCAATTCTGAAATGATGCACCCTGTCTGTCCGTTTTTCACCGCATGACAACTGCAATGCTTTTCTTTCCTGTTTGGCACAAGGCGTTTTGCTCTGGATACTGGTTTAGTGACTGGCTTGAGGTTCAGGGCAGCACTGGTGATTCTGCAGCATTCTGGACCAGGTTGGGGCATTGATTCGTGGCGTCTATTCATCTGGGTAATCTGACTGCCATTGATTTTTACCGTCGCATCCTTAAGTCTGTTGGGCACATCAGATTTTGTAGTGACAATGTGGCCGAAGTGTTGCTCCTCCATAGCTTCCGAATTTGCGACCACATTTGTAGCAGGATTCAATTTGAACAACCTCTGACATTCTGAAACAATTTCTTGCGATGTCACCTTCAGTTCCAGTTCCCATTCTACTTGGATGTTTAATTTTTGTGCTAACTGCCTCTGTGATTTTTCGAACTGCGTCTGCTGCTCCTGCAAAAGTGCCTGCAATTGTTCAAAACTGACTGTCATTCTGGGTTCGATTGAACTCGCGTCGCCACTTTACGCTTGGGGCCCCATGATGCTATTTTTAAGGACATATGCAATTCGCTCTTGAGTACACGGTTGCTTATTCGCCCGTTGCATTTGACGTTTTTCCTTCTGCTGGTTGGCTCAAGTGTAATTTAGTAACTTCCTTTTATTTTGCCTTCAAAACTATATAAGCAACTGTGATTTCACGTATACAAGTCTCTTCCTGGCTCGTTTTTGGACTTCTTTTTGCGGTCGTGGGGTGAAGACGTCAGCGGCAACACAACAGTTTGCTTAAACCCGGCTTGGCTGGATGATTGTACCAAGTGGGAATAAAGCTTCTTTCTCATTGCGCACTCCAGGCTTTGGAACAAATAGGCCTAAAACAACATGAAGTGTGGTAAATTACATGCGTTTAAAATGTCTGTTAAGAAATATCGCTATACTACACATGATGTCCAAGCTACGGATATCTCAGCCTTGGGAAAGGGTTTTTGAAAATGGTGTCTACATCATATAGGAGCATCATGGCTGCTTATCACGACTTGTTACTGCCTTTGAAACCGAGTTTCTTCGATTTGTACAGACTGGAATCATTCTACTGTTAAGTTTTACCTTGAGGAAACTGGTGACAGAATCCTACGTTGGCATATGCTTATATTGATAGACATGCCTAAAGCTACAGTGGTGATTGACCAAGTCAGGCCCATAGACGCCTTTACAGTAATACGACGATCTCTCCCCAGCGCTTCGCCGGACATGCTCAAATACTCCCATTATTCAACACAGTAAAGGTGTGATACTGATATGAACTAGCAATATAGTACAACAGTAACATAACCTGTATACATGCATATTCCATATCGTGGAATGAATTTTCTCCAATCCTATGCTGGATGACATCATTCGTGAAACACAACTCTGTGCTTATTGATCTATCTCTACACGGAAACAGTCTCTCGCACTGTCGAGAAACAAAATATTTACTTATTTAATTCAGCGTTTGTCGCAGCAGATTCCAAATCAGATAGTCGTGCACATGCCTGCAAAAGTACTAGACTGTAGTTCTAGCTTGTTGGGCATCATGAGTAGTGCGGATCCATCGGATCCTTTTACGATTCGAACGCATGACCACCAGTGGCTTATTTATTTAGTTATTTAAAGCGACCAACCGTGTGCAGATGCACATCTGACTTCGTGGCTGCACTATGCTGCTAAGGACTACTACTGATGAAGTCTCCAACCGCTGAAGCCTTTATCCATGAAACCAGCAAGCATCAACTTGTTCATACTACCTCACCTCAGCCACTGACCAACTCTCTATTACGCCACACTAAGTGCAAGCACAGGACACAGCGCATGTCGAGGAAGTCAGTCAATAGCATACGGGGGGCGGTATTTAGACAACGTAAGCTGTTAGGCCTTAGTAAACACTGTAGGGATGCACTAATTGGTTTCTTGTTAAACACCAACTGGCGGACCCCAGCATTTGCACTCGATGTTTCCACCAGATATGATCGGTAGTCCACAAGCACCGGTGATCAAAGACGATCAATCTCAACACCAGCTTAAAGCTTCAAACAGCCTTAATGCTTTGTTGTGCACTTTACCACCGCCAGACATCCTGATATCCAGCCGTCTCCTTAGATGGTTGGAGATTTGAAAAGTCAAGTGGCCTTTATTGCTGCGTGAAGTGACTTCAGTACTGTGACCGTCGTTAGTGGCATAACTATCAACAGTTTAACCAGTTTTGGTGGCTGTCCAATGATGATTGGAAATGGCAGCACTTCGGCCCCTCCAACATTATATTACGCTTTAGAGATATGAAACACATTCCCAAGTGTGCAGAGTGCAGCTGCAGTCTGTTCACTACTGGGCCCGATTCAGAGCGAATCATGCTTTCCGCACACTCGAGGTTTATCAGTTCGTCAGTTGGTAGCATTTTCACTCAGTAAGTGGAATATGCTAATCCGAACCCACTAAACCGTATGGGAGCTCACGAGGTATTCGTGCTCTACTGAACTGGCCTAATTGGTGGCAGATATGGAGATAAAATTGCAAAAGACTATAGCTTCGGAACCATTAGAGAAACTGAACCGACATTTGAGATCATCGGCTACACCCGAAGGGAGCATACTGTCACATGACGGCGAGATGCCACCAAAGAAACATCAACAAGATATGGGTGTCGGCTTTCCTGTCCATATAGGTTTGTGCTGCGATTGATTCTATCTTGTGTCCTATTATAGTTGTGGATTAGATAAACGGGTCTTTACACTGAACGGCTTTATACTGACTCAGGTACTTTTAACGGTCAATATTGTGAACTGATTCTACGCGTGGACGCTCATTGCCTTGTTTTCAACTCGAATGAGTATAGTGTTAATGAATAAGGAGTTTTCTTATTTTTAGTAGTATTGCAAAGTAAACACAGCGATGGTTATGAATTGAACATCCATACAAAGTCAAGTACTAAAATCACTAACCCTTGTTTGATGTTCGTTCCTTCAACCGGATTAAAACCTGCAAATTGTCCGGCATAAGCTTTCTATTGGAACTATTTTTTTCAAAGTTCATATTTATGAAATTCCGTGCTATAAATTTAGCTGGCTGTCAGTCATACACTTTTCAGGTTATTATTATACGATTCGTTTCATCATCTGACAGCTACATGTCCCAGACAATGGAGCGTCCTCATGTTCCTGCCTATGACTGCACTCAAAGCGTGGACGCACACCATTTCGATCACTCTGATGATGGAGTGAACCCAGTTGGAGTTCAGTTGGCTCATTCACAACGCATCCTGAACGATTTACCGCCTAATCCATATCATGTGCCTTCCGCTGCGGTAGTCTGTAACCCAACAGCCGGCATTGCACCCAGGGAACTTTGTGATGGCCAAAGGTGAGTGTGCCTGACATATTAATCGGCCGGTGTTCATATCAACACGTAGTGTTTCCTACCTTTGGATAAACTGGTCTGTGGGTTGTAACAAAGTGGCAGTGTAATTACGTCATCATCATCATCATTATACACGTCAGCTAGAGGTGGGAAACACCTCAGCTACTGTGCCGCAATACATAAATGAAGAAGGAGAATAAATACGAAAGTTGCATGCCAGCTGAGCTACCAACAACGGATAGGCACCGTTCCGGTAAGCTACCAGCCGGCTACTAGGCAAAAGGAAAAAAATTATTGTGTTTTACGCTAAGAAATGAGATCGTAGGTGGAGGGGGTGGCTAAAAGGGATGGGAAGGGACAAAGAAACTCACAACAGGAACGCCACTGAGGTCGGCTCCTTGCCATGTCAGCAAGTGTATCCAGCCAAACGTGTTCATCGTCTTTTGGACCCCAACCAGGGGGCCGTAACGCTCCAACCGAGGCCAACACAGAAATAAGGGCCCGTGTAATTACGTAACAACGGTAAATTACGGGGAAAATATCCACTGCTTAAGAACTATAAAGGGAATATCAAAAAAGACAGAAAATAGCCCTTGTTGACATACGTCTGTGTTGTTCTATTGTAGTTAGTTCGGGCAAGTGCGCCGAATGCGGCCACTGATTTTTGCGTGTTTGCTGCATATATTATTACGGTTGCGCTATACGCTATTCGAGCGCGATGCGCTGCTTGAATCTGAAATCTGCAAAGTGCACGTCTGCGAATTTCTTGAATTCCTACGCTAAATCCGCCTAAATTCGGCAAACCGTTCCAACATTTCATTGCTCGAAACTCGAAGCATAGAGTGTGAGCTACCCACTTTAGTTTCAGTATCACAAACTTGTACCGCTGCCAACGAGTGCTGCTTGGTACGCGCACATGTAGCAGCAGCAACAGCCTCAGTATGGGGAGGTGACCGAGATGCAATACCCGTTACGTCATAATGAAATCAACGCTAAACCGCTGATACGACAGTGTCTAAAGCCACAGTCGTCTGAGGCGAGTGAACGATCTCAGAACTGCCCATAGCACCTGACTAAGGGAACGACATTGCTGTGCGCCATCCTGGTAGGCGAGTGAAGTAGCTATGATTACATTTGACGGGTTTTTAAGACGCCATAATCCAATCGAAATGTATTCGCATGTTATGGTCGGGCTCCACTCCAGCATACATTGTTGGCCAGAATAAAGTGGTCCGGCTAAGCAAGACGAGGTGGGGTTTGTGTGTGCTTTATTAGCTCACATTCTGCTAAGCGTTTAAATGTGCTCTTTTACTATGCTATAGAAAACTTAGGAGAATCATTCACATATGGCTTGACTGTTTACATTTAAAATTTTTAAAAGTAATTTGATTTTTTAACGATTTATTTAAAGGACACCAGCAGAATATGACACTATGAGCAACATCCAGGAGCAGCACAGCCTAGAGGGTTTGCAGTGACCTACTCTCTATGCCCGAAAATTTTCTCTGATGCACTTTATTGTGATTTCCCCTGATGCTACCACTCAAGCTGACCGACCAACTTTCCATATTAGAAGGCCTCAGACAAAAACTGTATTGCTCACCCGGCAACTAGTTTAAGCAAATCAAAAATGGGTTCGAATCAATAGTTAATGAGAGAATGGCCAAGCACCAACTGGCGGGCTTCGAAGTAGACCGTCCTCATTGGCAGTGTTCAAAATGACGTGTCATCATTAGCCTGCTCTCATTGGTTGGCCAATAAGCTTGGACCTGCGTCATGGTCAACTGTTCTGACTGCTAGGGAAGGGGTGCCTACCCCTTTAACACCTTTACCCTTGAAAATTAGCGAAAGGCTTTCTTCTTGGATCTAGCTGCATTCGGATGACGGATCTCCGTGCTCGATCAATCCGGCGCCGTGGTTGCACTCCTGGAAATTCTGTGCAAGGTGCATCCGAAACTTTTGGAGTATTTGATGACATATTAAAACTGTCCAGTAGAATACGTAGCGGTAGCAGTCGATTACTAGTGCTTACCGGAATGCTAGTTGATCGCAGCTGATTAGCATGCCTGGTCCAAATCAAAGTACCCATTCTAACTTCATAGAGTACCCGACCAAGTCTTCCCCGGACCGATCCTGTCACCTACTGAGGACTTCCTACACCATAGTCTCTGAACAAAACACGTTGTCTCGGGGAAAATTGACGTGCTTAAATTCTGTGTGACTCATTGTAGTACCTCTCCATTCGGAGGTGCCTTTGTTGCAGAATAGTACGGCACGGGAGAAGCAAGGAATTTACTGTGCACAGCTTTTTCCAATTAATGCCTCTGCTGGTGACAACTGCTTTGGCACCCGGGGATTCGAAGTTTATCTATACCCTAACAGAAATGCGTCCAGTAGCTCTTGCGTAGTTCCCCCTCATCTTCAGTAGCGATCGTCTAAACGTATCAACCAGGCGTTCTGCTTGTCCGTTTGACTAGGGTTTGAAACGGCTGTGAGCGTAAATGCGTAATGCCATTGATACAGACGTTGAGCACGTCATGGTCATGCTACACTACCTAGCCTGTGGAGCTGCATTGTGCGCGCTAGTGCGTGAGTGTCCATCTCCCGACTAACCAGCGATGCTTATCGATGGGTTCAAAAGCGAGTGCTTAGCTAAAACATGTGAACTGCGTAAAACTAAACAGTTGATCTGTACCCAGTGTGGACTGCCGATGTACTATTGCCATTGCTTCTACTAAACTTCCATTTGCAATGCTGTTGTTCTGATTTCGGTTGAGTGTAACAGCCATTTTGTGCGCAAAACTCGGCAAACGGGGAAGAAGCGTACTGCGAACCATTATCGGTTACTAAGGTTCCAGGTATTCCATGCTGAGTAAAAAACCTTCTCAGAACGTTAATTGTTGCACCGCTTGTTGTATGCTCCATACATACCTCAGGCCACTTGTTGAAGGAGTCAGCAACGACTGGATACTGCTGACCATTCACAAGATCAAAGAAATCATCGTGCACTCCTTCCCATGGTTCCGCTGTCATCGGCCAAAAGCTAGTCAAGTCTTTCTGAGTGCCTCACTGCAAGGCGCGCATCTCAGACACAATTATGCCACTTGCTCCAGTTCCGAATCAATGTTCGGCCAGTAAATGAGACTTCGCGAAATGCTTTTCATTCGGTTAATGCCAGAAAGATCTCGGTGAAATTGCTTGAGAACCCTATGACTAATCTCATTGGGAATGATAACTCTTTTGGCCAGAAGTAAACACCCATTAAAGATCGAGCGCTCATCCTTCTTCCTGGACAAAATTTGTAACTTATCAGCTGGATTGTCTCTCGGCCACTGAGTAGTATGGAATTTGGTTGTCTGTTGTAAGATGGAATCTCACGCAAATGCTTCACGAACCGTTTCGTAAGTCACAGGAAAATGCTTAAAACTTTCCATCAATACTTTATTCGGCTCTGATTCTAAGGAGCTCCTTGCGATGATGGACTTTTCCTGTTGGTGCTGCAGATTTCCCAATAGTCAGGAAAGTGCATCCGCTTGGCCTATGACCTTGTTAGTCGTGTACTTCACCACAAATTCATAACCGAGCACCGACGTGACTCAACGCTGCAGTCTGTTCGCAGTATAGACGAGTATATCAGACTTCGAACCGAATAGTGCAAAGAGCAGCTTGTGAACTTTCTTTATTGCAAACGCTATGACTAAATCCTCCTTCTCTATCTGTCCGTAATTCATTTCGGCTGGCGACAAGAACGGGGCTGCATGTGTAATGGGTTTTGCTGAACCGTCTGCGAACTTGTGAGAGATAAGTGCCCCAATGCCGTAGTTCGAAGCGTTTGCCGGCACCAGGATTTCTAGTGTATGGTCGAAATGCGTTTGCAAGAGTTCAGAACTCAGCATCCTCTTCACATATTCAAAGGACTTCTGACAACTTTCGGACCAGTGCCAGCGTTTGTCCATGGTCAGTAGCTCATTTAAGCGATCCACTTACGCTGTGCATGTGAGGCAATACTTGGCTGTAGTGGCTGATGAGTCTTAAGAAGGACCACAGCGTGAGGACATTTTTTGGAGGGGCATCTTCTTAATAGCTTCGATATTTGTTGGAGCCGGGCATCTCCCATTTTTGTCGATTATGAACCCAAGGAAAGTAATTGAGTCTATGGATCCATGTCTCAACAATTCTTCGCTCGCTCTCTCCGCTCCCGTTCTATATGCTCTCACTCTCTCGAACTGCTCTCATCGGCCGAGATGCTGGCAGCTGAACCTGCCAAACCACCTTTTACCGCACCACCGTTTAGTCACTTCATTCCACATTTGTACAACCCCCCATTCTTGGTCTTCTCCCTGGGACGAACATTCTCGCCAGACGGATAAGGAGCCAAGGTCTGAAGATACGGCAACTGGTGTTGACAAGCCATTTCTACCGCACCTTTCCTAATTCAAGCTGGAAACCTTCAATGTTCGGACGGTGATACAGATTGGATCACAGGCAGCCCTTGCTCGCACTCTAGAAACTACGAGCATTAATGTCTGCTATCTCAACCAGACCCGTTTACAGGACTCTAGCACGGCGCTGCGACTAGGTTCACCGTTTGCGAATTCCACCTGCATTTTCACTTTGCGCCTATCTGGAGACACAACCGCCGAAGCCGCTGGTTATGCTGGCGTGGGTATTGCATTGAGCACATGTGCTGAGACCGCGCTACTAGACTGGATCTCTGTTAACAGTTGACTATGCCCGATCCGACTTGAAACTCCAGTGCGACTGTTCAGGCGAGAAATCAGCAGACGCTGTCTACTCAATGTCGCAGCGTACGCTCCTACAGATTGCAGCCCGGAGTCAGTTAAAGATGAGTTCTATGGTCAACTGGCCGACTTACTCCGTAAAAGCCGCCGTACCGACATCCTGGTGCTCACCGGGGACTTGAATGCGCAGCTCGGTAGACTTGAAGTTCAAGCATATGAACTCGTTGGTCAACACGGCCATGGCACTCGCCGAACTGACAACGGTTATCGACTTCTTCAGATTAGCGTTGATCACGGTCTCATTCTGTCGAACAATAGCTTCCGGGGATCCTGGCATCAACGCGCCACCTGGAGACCCCCATCGCCTGGCCAGCCGTGGACACAAATTGACCACATCGCTATTAGCCATCGCTGGCGGAGTAACATACAGGATTGCAAATCAATCTAGAGTACCTATCACACTTCGGATCACGCACTGGTATGTGTCAAGTTTGCGCTACGTTTGATGACTCCCAGCAGCCGCGCCAGAAACGGCTTGATGTAGCTAAGCTTTCTGCCCCAAACGTTCTCCGCGCATATTAGGATGCCTTGGCCTCCCGGCTAAAAACTGCCTCATGCACAGACATTGAAACAGAGTGGACACATCCGCGGCGCCATGGAGAACTCTGCAACCCTGGTCTGTGGCTTCACCAGTAGTCCTGTCAACCGCTGGATCTCTGTACAATCTCTCTAACTTCGCAAAGCCCGTCGAGCAATTCCTGCTAGCGTTAAATACCATTCACTACGCAAGGCTACGAACTCTGAGCTCAAACAGCTTCTCCGGGAAGATCGCGAGGCCCGGTGGACGCAGCGGTTTATTGAGATGGCGCAAGCGGCTACCTCGTGGAATTTCTGTAAGCTTTTAATTTCCATCCGATCTACTGACAGCAAAAGGCTGACTGTAAGCGAAGATTTATGCGATATCAAGGACGAGCCAATCCACTGTCAAAGACGCTAACTCAAACTTTGCACCTAACACTTTGCGCAGCAGTTTAATTGGACAGCAACACCAATGAGTTCCCATTCTGGAGCCCAGCGCGCTCCCTGGTGTGTAGACGCTTCACCACCGTCCGAGGCTGAGGTTGTCTACGAGCTTCGCCTCTTAAAACGCTACAAAGCACTGACCCAGATAAAGTCCCTTCGGCTCTTTACAAAGATGGCGGCCCACCGCTTGTTCAGGAGTTAACTTCTCTCCTCCAAGAGATCTGAGTCACTGAAGTTATCCCATCTGATTGGAGCCTAGCGGATATCGTGTTCGTCTTCAAAAAGGGTACCCGAACTGACTACGCCAACCACAGAGGGATTAGTCTCATCGTTGTTGCTTCCAAGATGCTCGCAGCTCTACTTCTAAGAAGGCTCAACCTGGTACGCGAACAGAGCATACGTGAAGAGCAAGCTGGGTTCCGCGCAGGTCGGAGTTGCATCGATCACATCTTTACACTCCACCAAATACTCGAGCGTCGTCAAACATTTGGCCAGCAAACGATCGTTGTCTTCTTAGACATACAAGCCGCGTTTGACACAGTCGACAGATCTGCTCTCTGAAGTTCTCTACTGAGAAGGGAAGTACCTCAGAAGTATGTCACCTTACTTCAAGCCATCTACTCTCAAACTTCGAGCTGAGTGTGGGTGTACGACAGACTTTCGCCCTCCTTTGGTATCACCAGTGGCGTAAGACAGGGTTGCCCAGCATCCCCCTTCTTGTTCCATTCGCTATAGACAAAACTTTGGAGAGTGCTCTGAAGAATTGCGAACCCAGCGGCGTCGAGCTTCCACTGGGGGAGTAACTTCGGGATTTGGAGTATGCAGACCATATCGCCGTAAGCTGCGCTTCCTCATAGGCCGTCCAAAACGTTCAGTGTAGGTTGGAGATGTCAGTTTCCCAGTTTGGAATGACCTTCGCACCATCGAGATGCAAGGTTTTCCTGCAGGGCCGGCTAGGCGCTGCTCCTGACCTTACCCTTCTAGGCCATTCATTGAAAGTGGTGGACTAGTTCGTTTACCTCGGATGCTACGTTAGTGTTAATGGTTTAACGGATGAGGTTTCTTTGCGCGTCTCCACAGTTCGGGTTGCTTTTACCAATCTCCGCTATCTCGGGCGTCGATGTGATCTGAGTCTACCTCTGAAGAGCCGATTTTACAAGGCTACAGTGAGAGCCGTTCTCCTCTATGGCTGCGAGACTTGGCCTGTTCGCACAAAGGATGTTGCGAGGCGGTCTGTGTTTTATCACCGCTGCCTTCGGAGCATTGCTGGTGTACGATGGCAACATCACACTGGAAATGAAGTTTTTCGACGGAGGATTTTCACGTTAGACAGACTTTTCCGGCCACTGAGCAGAGTAATTTCTCTGCGCAGACTTCAGTGGCTTGGGCACGTTCTCCGCATGCCTGCTCACCGATTATTTCGCTGTGCCCACTTCGCGCAAGCAGAAGTCGGCTGGAAGCGGAAGCAAGTTGGTCAATGTAAGACTTGGGTCAGGAGCATGCGGGAGCTAACGTTAAATTTAGCCGTGGTCGGGTGTTCTCAGCTCTCTGGCCGGAGTGTGAAGGACCCGGAACACACATGGCTGAAATCACTCTTGGATATGACAATAAATGATGCACAATGGCGGACTTGTTGTGACTTACTATTCCCATGAACATCGTTCTTTCCCCTCTACCTTCGTATGTTTCCTGGATTTTCAATACGTTGTGGCAATATGCCAATGGCACTATTGGCCGTGTTGTTGAATATATATATATATATATATATATATATATATATATAATTGTGTCCATGAAGAATGTGCATTTTTAGGCGCACGCCCTGAATCTACACTCTTGTAAACAAGCAAGTACCAGGTTCAGCTTTTTGAAGAGGTCATCTGCGTTTGCACCAACAACAATAATGTAATCCAAATATGAGGCAGCAGCATCTACGACTGTCGGCATCGTATCCATGATTGGTTGAAATATTGCTGGCACGGAATTGACCTCGAACGGAAGTCGATGTTATCGACACAATCCCCGGTGCGTATTAATGGTCAGTACTACACTTGCAAGCTCATTAACTTCTACTTGTAGGTACGCATCCGATAAATCCAGCATTGCAAAAACAACAACCCCCATATAGTTTTGAAAACAAACCAGTTGGAATGGGCAGAGGTTACTGATGAGAGCTTAGCGCTTCATTGGTGGTGGTGGTGGTTATATCAGCAGTCTAACAACTAGACAAACAGCCAACAGCGCTTCATTGTGGCCTGTGTAGAAGTCGGCACATATTCGAATTCGGCCATTAGGCTTCTTGACTACCACGATCAAAGCTGCCCAAGATGAGTAGTTCACTGCATAGATAACCCCGGCTTTCTCCAAGCGATCTAGTTCTTGGTCATTAATTAGAACTACCGCGTAAGATACTGACCGCCTTTCACGAAAGATCGGAACAACATAGGGTTTTAAGAATAATGGGGCTTTTATCTACATGAACTTACCGAGACCCTCACTAAAAACGTCCGCATATTCTTCTCAAATGTGTTGGACGGCCACTGTCTTCGGGACCTTCGGCTTGTGTAGTTGAGCACTTGCATAGATCTGGTTGATGGAAACATCTAGGAGGTTAATAAGTTCAATCCTATCTAGTCTTAGTAGGTTCAAATTCAGGTGAATTTTGTTACAAATAGTTCCCCAAGCGGTGAAAGCGGAAAACGGCACTCGCACTCAATCCGACCAATCACATCCAATTTGGTGCCTGATGCGCTCGCCGCATCACTGATGTCGGATGCCGTGTCAATTTGCAAATTCGCCAGTCGCCCATCGGTGCTGATAGTGACAAATTTTCTTCTGTCTTTAACATCATCGGAGCAGTTGAAGTTTACTGGTCTTTCAAACTTTCTGTGACCTTGGCTTTGTGCAGTGTATGGTGGCCGAAAAGGTACTTTAGACTTACAGTGGGTATCCTTGTGTCCATATCTTTGGCACTTTCGGCAAATGTTCTTGCTGAAGGGGCACCATCTCGCAAAATGCCCACCTTCCCATTGCCAGAAAGCAGATGGAGGTTTAGCTTGTGGACATATCCCGTGCTCGTTTGTTATGGTGTTGCTTCTGGAAACTTGCTGGACAATAATATCATCAGTATGGATCTTTGAATCCTCCACCATAGCTGTGTCGTGCTTTAAATTCATCATCCACTGGGCTTCAGCAATGACGTTCTGGAATGTGACATCTGTGTTGCATTTCAACATCTCAAGTATTCTGGTCCGGATTTCGGCATCTTTTTGGGACCGCAAACTGCACATTAATATCAGGCACTCGAACTGGGTTTCGGTACGGGACTCTTGTTTAAATTTCCGGCATACATGCTTAACTGTCACTGTCTTTTTTGCAAAGCTTCAAACAGTTGTACGGACTATTGGATAGCGAGGACTGGTCTCCAAACATTTCCGTCAGCCGAGTAGCTGTGGAATCAAAGCTGAAATCAGAGGCGCACTTGGTCAAAACCTAGTTGAGATATCTATTATGCTCGCTCGTTCCCAGCTTTCGCAACAACGAACGAACTTTTGATACATCCTCGTGACTTGACAACTCTGTCCCTGCAACGTCTTCGTAGCGCTTGAATCAAGCATCGAAGCATGGTCCTAAATCAGAATCAAATTGAACCCCACTAACACTGCAGATCTCTGTGTCCGCTGAAGGCTTCCCACTAGTCTGGAGAGGTGTGGACTGCAGTGATAACGTTCGGGTGAGAGTCGCAATCATTCATAACTGGGCGGCTTCAAATTGCTGGTGCTGTCGAAACAAAATGGTATTCAGGTCTTCTGAGGAGATTGGCATCCTAAGTTAGTTCACCTTTGGCGCCAAAATTTGTTGTTGTTTCCGCTGATTTTACGGATACCCTACTGCTACCACTCAAGCTGACTGGCCAACTTTCCATATTAGAAGGCCTCAGACAAAAGACCGTATTGCGCACCCGGCAAGTAGTTTAAGCAAATCAAATAATGAGGTGGAATCAATAGTTAATAAGGGAATCACCTAACTCCCACTGGCGGACTACAAGCTAGACCGTCCTCGTTGGCAGCATTCAAGATGACATGTCATCATAGGGCTGCTGTCATTGGTTGACCAGTAAGCTCCGGCCTGCGTCATGGTCAACACTTCTGGATGCTAGGAAGGGGTGCCTGCCCCGTTAACACATTGCTCCGATCTATGCTGATTATATTAGTGTATATTACTCTCATCTACACTCGGATTTTCTTCCCTGGGGAAGTTTCATAAATTGTTCATTGCAAAAGTAATATAGTGGTCTAACTTCTGCAAGTTGTCCATTGCCGAGAGACAACGGTTGTTCGACAGATGGCGATTCTTCTTGATTATCACGACTCATTCTTCTACTGCCGGTTGCACTGTGGACATCATTTCAGGATCCTAACACAGGGACCTTTTGGTGGTGGATACTAGATCAAAAGAACCAAATTATCCAGAAAAGTACGCATTTTGTCCTGGGTTATACCAGTGGAGTGGCCACGTTTTATATGGGTGTACTCAATTGTCTGCATTAACATATGGTGAATAACAAAGTCATCAAAAAACTGTTCAACTGTCTTCTGAGGTGTAAAATCCCCTTTTAACAAATCGGGTGCACACGCATTTTTAGCTTGGAGTTTGTGATCGTAGATAAGGTCCCCTTTTCTGTATAGTATAAGTCTGATAACCTTTTGAGTTGTCGTAATCCAATCGTACGTAAGAGCAGCGACTCACTCTTGAAAAATTACATTTTGTCTTTCTGAATCCCCATGAATGATTCACCCTCCAGCTTGACTGTACATACTGATCCACGAGGTATCGTTAAGCTAATTTCACTGAAGAGATTCAGCATCCTGAATCACTTTATTGACATCATTCTAATCATTTTGTCCATCACCTGAAGGAGTAATGAAAATTTTGACTTCCAGAGAACCATCAGTTTCTTCTAGCATGGTGACACAATCCTGTACAGAGTACAAGGTATTCGTCTGAGATAGTACAAACTTTATATACGTGTATTTTTGTAAAATGTAAACAAATTTTCAATCAGGTTACAAACAATTTTGTTAATCCCAAGCTGAATGTCACGATGTCAGTAGACAGAACTGATGGTTGCAGCCCTTGCATGCAATGACTGTCACAAATTCTAAAGGAATATATAACCTAATTTGCGCTGGATAAAAACGAATACAAACACGGCGAAAATTAGGCACCTCAAATAAACAGTAGTTAGGTAGTCCATACCTTTTCGCTTTTCCTATATTTCCCATTTTTGATCAAACAGAAAAAATATTTAAAATATTTAGATTGTCTAAAATGAGTTTAAAATAATGGGAACCAGTGTAATTTCTGGAACTTTAACCAAGGAACTAATGGACGCTGAAGTAACTCAACGCGATATATCACGTTTTAAAATTATTTAGAATGACGCCAGTAAAATATGCTTTAGTTATGCAACGCACAAACCACCATGTATGCCATTTTGTATTTATTCAGCATAACCTTAAATGTTCCGGCAACACTAAGTCTGATTTGTTATGTGAAATGTGTGAATATACCACACTTTAGATGCCCCCAATCTTAAGCCAGCGAATGCTGTCAATTTTGTTGACGGAATCAATAAACGTCTACATACATAAAAGGTCATCAGCAGTACACTGGTCCAGTACACCGACGCTTTGCTACCACGCATCCATCACCGGTAGCGCGTGAGATTAGTATACCACAAGGACTTCCGCACATAGGCGGATTCGAATCGGTGACTTAAGGATTGCAAGCCAGGCGTGTAATCCTTTCGCCTACCGCCTGCAAGCATAGATTTAGGAAGAAGAGTTCAGTTCAAAACACTTCATCCAGTGTGAATCTGCTCTGTGGGCGCTATTTCCATGTAGAAACTATGCTTTCCATGCTAAGATAAATGATGGTTGCTTTGGATTGATGTTTGCCTCGGCCCCTGTTCCAAATATGAGACCACTTTTGTGATTTTTATCCTCTCGACCCTCCACAGCACCGCTTACTACTCAGTTCGAACTGACCCCGTAGTTTATCGTCGACGTTTAAAGCAAAGAACTAGTCGGGGAGAACAGCCACACCATCAACACCTTTTCCATCGGCGATCCACCAGCGACAACCGGCTATATTCGCGAGGCAGACTCAGCCGGCGGAACTTTCCGACGGCCAAACACTACCTAATTGAACAGCCCATTTCCGTTGCACCGGAGGTCAAGACCCTTACCCTATCAACTGCGATGCCTCACACTCCCGACGCATACACACACAGGAAGCACTACATTTTGCATCACCTTACCAACTGCCAACATAATGAATGTTCTTTGGTTGCTCATCGTGAAAATCCCCACAAGTGGTTTGAAGCAGGAAACACGTCTCATCCTCAGCGCCTTCAAATGTCAATAAAGAGAAATGAGAGCATAAGTGGGAGCATGAAGCAACCAGCCAACCTTGTGGAAGTTGGTCAACCAGTTGGAAGGGCCAACCCAAGATGGCATGCTCTGCAATTGAACCTGCATTCTGAAAAGTATTCCATACACGAACCACAAATGCAATATATTCAATACGGGCATATGTAAGCCGATCCGTTCTCACTCACTGTGTTTATGATTCAAAAGTTTATGTGCATCCAGAAATGACTGCGAATTATCTGCAAAACCATTGCAAAGATAATATCGTCAGTACTTCCGTTAACTAAACAAGTTAACACTTCAAACCTCATATTTGACATGGGAAATAAAATTTAGATCTGATGGGGCAGTAGTTTATCGGAACCACATTCATTTAGGTAGATATTTTGGTAACAATGTACCAACGAGGCCAATGAGATTTCCTATCCATCACCGTATTTTCTACGATGATTTTATGAGCCCCGGATGTGTGCGAAACCAAGTTGCAGTGAACTTTCGCATTAGTTGAGGCTACCGACACTTTCGTATGAAACGCGCAGGCAGTTTATCTTTCGCAGCTAGTTGTGGTGAGACACGTTTGTTGTCACTTGATACTAGTTACTTAATTTCTCTCTTAAAGTACGCCAATGTTTGTTAGCTGAATATCAAAATGATTTACACTAGACTGCTATGCAGATACTGCTTGTTGATCAACACAGGACACTGAGGAGGCATGGCCCTCTGGTTGACTTCGATATTCGACTCTTCCATGAGCCACCGACTGACGTAAATCAAACTTTTGCTACCGTAAAGTGGAACGGAAACAGACGCTTTTATGGTTCCAGATTTATAAACATCATCATCATCATCATCAAAAGCATTCCATCAGCCATATCAACTGATGCCTCCTAGCCGTGCAAGCGTGGTAACCTAAGTAACGAAGAATAATAATAGGGAGCGAACACGGACCTAAGATGGCAACTTAATGCCCTAAGCAAACATTCAGGGTAAAGGCGCCTAGATCTCGTGCCAAACTCAAACCGTTACAAACATCGGTCTACGTATAAAGATAAGGCAGCATCGATGATGCAGCTTCCCTGCGATTTCCACTGCCCTGCGTCATAATCGGCTAATACACCGCAGATCACTCAGCACCAAACACGTTTTAAACAGGCACTCCAACTACGAGACGACAGCAGACGCACCATTGGTATGGATTACGTGTCATGTCCTTTAATGTCTCAGGCCAAGCACAAGGCAAGTCAGGTGGACTCCAGCCTGGAAGGCGAGAGGTTCCAGCGGCGCCGAGTTTGGTCGTCAGTGACTTCATTTCCTTTTGACAAGTTAGTTTTTTGCCCACCTCGATCCTTGCGCCACCCTACTTCTGGCAGACAAAACATGGCCCTCGTCGGTAAGCGGGGAGCAGCCGTACGTATCGCGTGTCCAAGCCAATGCAACTTATTCGTCGCCATTTTATGTACTAAGAAACTAGCTTGGTTATCACTGCCTAGTACTCGCCTACGCACGTAATTGTCGCGCACACGCTGCTGCCACCCGACACCAGCAATGCATCGCGGATAAAGATTATCAAAGGCTTAGAAGCGACACACGTCCTCAGATCGAAGAAGCCAAGTCTCATTCCCATAGATTAGGACGGCCCTCACTGTGGCCCAGTGAACCCGGCCTTTCAAACTCAGGGAAACTTCTTTTTGACGCCATAGATGTTAAAGATACAAGAGGACAGTTCTAGCTTTCCTAATACCTAAACTGGCTTCAGTTTCTATGCGCCCATCCTTGCGGATGCAGCTGCCAAGGTAAGTGAAGTGATCAACAACCTCGATTTAATTAAGATATTAACCTAGGATTTTTTGGAAACCGGAAACTCAAACTTCTTTTTGTGCTCAGCAGACCGAACAAGGTAACTCACCCCCGGACCACAAAGCAATCACAATGGGACCCCCTTCAATCTGTCAGTATTACTTCTACAAAGAGCACCGCACCCAATGAATCGCAGATATTACAACCGCGTCAATTTCTCTTCCCTTTGGATGGTACGGCTTCTGGCGTAGCTACTCCAGTCGGCGTCACTGTCAAGAAACATATGACGGATTTCCACCACAGGATTTTACGTTGCACACCATCAAATGCCTGTGCTCTCGATGCATTTGATGAAAGTCAACCACCTTCGCTCCTTAGAAACTCTACACAAAACTCAGAAGAGTTGAAGGCAGACCCCATGAACCTTTGCGTAACCGCAGGAAGCTCTGTTGTGAGAAAAGTTACCAGTCCTTCGAACAGTATTTGGGAGCCTCAGCAGAATTCTCACCTACTGAAGACACCTCCGTGCTTGGTCTACCAGGACTGCCATATGGAAAAAGCTTTGTTTCGTACACCCAAACGGATATCGGAAGTAAATATAGCAATAAGTGTTCAGTATTTGAGTTCAGAAGGTTTTGAATACAAAGCGATTTTGTAGGTTTTACTATGGCAACGTTTCGCACTTGACGCAACAGCATCAGTATTTGATCCATAAAACATCAGCTTTCAACTATCATTTGCTTCGTTAAATTATTACAACTCTTAATGTAACCAACTTGCGATGTTCATTATGAAAGAAGAGCAAGCATTTTTGAGGTGCTTGCAAAGAATTATCTAGCTCTTAGTACTTGCAATATTCAACTGGTACAACGACAGCAAAATTAAAAAAATTGTCACAACTGGTTTAAATGTGTTGGTCTACACTAGAGTGAATTGTCTAACGAACTAGCACAAACAGATCACTTCGACTGTACGTCCGTGAGTTCATCGTTTAAATCCAAAAAGAAAATGCAAGGCGAATTAGTGGCTTTTAAACAATATGTTCTTCAAATTCTTGGAAGATACTTGGAACCGATTGAGTAGTCATAAGTTAAGAAAGATTTCGAAACAATTGGTTGGTATAGTAGTTTGGTACCGTTTCGCCCTTGACAGAAGAACTTCGTCAGAACAGGTGAGTCCGTGTGCAATTGGAGTGAGATTTCATAACGAATAGGGATTATAACCGAGTTACCCGAGACTTGAGCCAAGGTGTCATTACGCTAACTGTGCGTAATATCATCTCAGGTGGAACAAATGGGACAACATTTGGAGACGGGTCCATATCGAGTAATTGTTGATAAAACCGTGACGTCAGTTATGAACGAGCCTAAAACGGAGGTTCATAACTAGTTAAGAACTGTGAAGGACGATTTAGGCGCAGGCAAGTGGTACAGTCTATACCCAAAATCGACTTTACCTCCTAGGGTTTATGGCTTTCCAAAAGTTGAGTAATCCGAAGTTCCTGTACGACCCATAGTCGACAGTATAGGCCCCCCAACCCGTGAACTGGTTAGATATTTGGCAAGGCTATTGCAACCTCTAACTTGGCGAAAGAATACATTCGTAAAAAACCCTTATGAGTTCGCTCAAAAGATAGCAAGTCTCAAAATCGAGTCAGCTGAGTTGATGCTCAGCTTCGATGTCACATCACTTTTCACCAATATACCTAAAGTTGAGACGCTAGGAATAGCAAGACCTCGTCTAAATGAGGATGTCACTCTGAATGGTCGGACAAAACTAACGGTTAACCAGATAATCGAGGGTATGACTGTGTGTCTTAACGAGTCTTACTTCGTTTTCAGTCGAAGCTGTACAATCAGGAATAAGACCTCGCCATGGGATCGCCAATATCCCCTGTACTGGCAATCATGTGTTTGGAAGATTTCGAGAACAGGGCGTTAACAAACACCATTAACTAACCAAAAGTTTGGTGGCGTTATGTAGACGACACTTTTGTACTCGTTAGACGGGATAAGAAGGACGACTTGTTTGATCATTTAAACTCCCTTGATGAGACGATATAGTTTACTATAGAGTTGGAATCTTGTAGCGGTACAAGACCATTTCTTGACTGCATGGTTCACAGGAATGGGGGAAATTTAAATACGACAATATATCGCAAGCCAACGGATACTGACGGCGTACTCCACTACACTTCGGGTCATCCGAAACAGGTTTGCGCTGGGATAGCCTCAACGCTGTTCTACAGGGCACAAACCTTGTGCACGATAGAGGAGGACAAAATGGCTGCGCGGAAAGTGGCAATGAGCAAACTATTAGAAAGTGGTTACCCACGGTAGCTAGTCAAACGCCAATTGCATAAAGTGCTAAACCGGCAGTCAAGACCCACAACCGAGTGGATAGGGACGGTAGGAATTCCCTACAAGGAAGGCACTTCGGAGAGTACTAAACAAGGAAAATATAATGGTGATATTTCAGCGAGGTCGAACGTTACGGTTGGCGCTGGTACACCTGAAAGACCCACTTCCCAAGGATAGGATGACTAACTGGGTTTGTAAAATTAAATGTAAACATTGTGCACATGTGTACAGCGAGAGAATTACGCACACGAATTTCAGAGCACAGGAGGCGCATTTCAAAACCACCACGAAATGAGCTTGAATACTAGGCAATAGTAAGAGACTCGGCCGTAGCTGTGCATGCATTAGACACAGGTCACCGGATAGACTTGGAAAACGTGGAGGTCATTAGGAGGGGTGTACGATCAACACCTCAGCGGTTGATTGCCGAGGCGGTAGAAATTGCCAAATCTGGCGACTGTGTGAATAGAATGGAGGGGGTAGAACTCCCTAATGCGTGGCGAGCGGTCTTAACCCGGCCAGCCTGATGAGCATCGGTGCGTTTATCAGCTTGGAAAGTGCAAACCGACTCCCATTGTCAACACTATGGGTTTATCCGTCAAAGTCATGACACACAAAGAAACACCTCGACTATTCATACTGTGATTGAACCACCTGAGGTGACATCACGAACTGTTACTGTAATGACACCTTGGCTCAAGTCTCGGGTAACGCGGTTATATCCTCTGTTCGCTATAAAATCCCACTCCAATTGCACACGGATTCCATCAGTCTGACGAAGCCCTAGTGTCAAGGGCGAAACGTTAGCAAACTACTATGCCAACCAATTGTTTCCAAACCTCTCTGAAAATATGTTCTTCAGTTCTAATAGGATATACGCCAGGTTGCAAAGCAGCACAAGCTGGACATCCACGTAAATCAAAACAATAATTGGTGGGACGAAAACTGCAGGTTATTGAAATAGGGTTACTTACTTTTGTCCAGAGTAACTGACTTTTCTATGTGCACCGTTGTATGAGGTATAATACTCTAACCATTAAAACCGCCGATACCTTGTATTCCTTGTGTCCTATTGTTGTCGCTTAACTCCTTCTGATCAAACGTTTGCAAAGAACTTCTGCGATTTGGGTCACAAAACTCAGAAATTTGACAGGACAACTTCTCTTTTTCTAATTACAATGGCAAATTTTTCTAACCCAACAGGCACTGTTTATAGCTTATTTGGGCACTTTGTTTTGGCAGAGTAGTGCGGGTGTTTTGTAGTTATTCCTGTGTTGATAGTGCAAGTCTTTAAGAAACCACTCCCAACGCTAAGCCACTGGAGCATCTCATCCTTAGCAGCGTCTTTATTGTTGAGTGCCACGCAGTGAAGTGTTACACTGAATTCTAAATAAGTCAGCGTGACGGAAATCACCGCGGACTCCGCTGCTATGACACGCCACTGTATACTTTCGCTGGTTCCAGAAACTGGGAAGAAAACTTGAAACCACTTATCCCAAATTAATACTGCGATAATACACAAAGAATAAACAAAGTAGTGTGAACAGTTTTGGATACGGATTAGCGGAATTTTCAAACATGACTTGTGCAACCATTTAGGTTAGTATCATTAGCTTGACGTACACCCATTGCGGTTATCCTATTTGTGTCGCTGCTTTAGATAGTTGATTACGTTATCCATACGGATGCCCATTAGAAGAATTCCTCGTGTGTGAAAGTAAATGTTTGCTCATCAATTATTCATCACATATTCTGTTCCTGATGCGGTTCTAAGCGCTGAACTATATTTATCTACGCACATACTTGTAGAACGGCCAAAATAACTTTGTTTCACTTGTGCTGTACTTTAAGACAAAGCGAATGCTTTGTCTTAATTGTCTCTATTATTTCCAGTATAATTTGCCTTCATCTCAAACTTATTTATCCTCTCTACAGACCACCTACGCAAGTATTCTTGCCTGCGACAACACATGCACTAGTTATGAGCAAACCAAAAACTGTTCACTTACTAAACATGGTTACAGTCAACGATCTCGTTTTCAAGATCTGTCTTTGGCGTCAGCAAACAAGATGTGGCCCCAAACAGCCGCAAATATGAATCCGTCTTCGCTAAACCCTGGACAAAGTGGAAGAAGCAACTGTCCTGGCTTTTATGATACTTTATCCGTGACTTCACCTTCGCAGGTTAACTTTTCCCTGCCGCAACCGCAAGAGCAGCTAGCATCCGTTGCACTGTCCGTGGCCTCGCTTGACAGTGGTCAGTTTGACGAGGTCTTTGACACAACGGACGAAGAGAATGTGAACGGAATTTAGCCCATTTTTTATAACTAAACTGTTCATTACCACATGACAAGTATTCTGTGCAAATTAGTTTCTCCTTGGAGCCTAGCTAAAGTAAATAACTTTATGCGGATTTTGTTTTGTATTCAAATACACAATCCCACTCATCCAATTCAGAAGAAGTACATTACGCATTACTTCTTTAATATGCCTGAAATGTTAGTTCCGAAACCGTTGGATCATATTGCACAAACTGCCAGGATAATAAAATTCATGTAAATGGTTTGGTGGTTCTTAAAAATATAATCACTTTTGTATGGATCAATGATGTGTACACTGAAATCGAGATTTAGCTGTCGTTATCCTCTGTTTGCGGAATTAGAGTCGCGAGCTCACCTCTTTTATAGAAATACACACTGTCGCCTTCCTACTACAGGAGCTGTTAGCCATTTACTTTTCTGCGCGCTGTGAATCAATGCTTTTCTGTGCCAGTTTTGAAAATCGAACTATTTCCTTAGTACCCAGATTTATTACATTTTGTGGTAGCGCTAATGGAAAATAAAATGCGCAGTATGTGATCGGAAATTTCAACAGGCGTTTGGAAAACTTGATGTCACCACTTTTCGGAAAATACTTAGCGTATAAATGAGGACACACGCGGGATATTCCATCCAAGCGTGGCAAACCTGACAGCAGCAGCACCACACTGCGCTCGAGACTGCATGATGTAGGGTGACGATGAACGTCGATGGCTCATCCCATCTTCCCTACCCACACAGGATAAAAAGTCTAGTACTGTGCGGCGGACTTTATATGGTAGCAGATCTTAAAAATACTAAATCCACGATACCACCGACTTTTGAAACTCAACCGTAATACGTCTCTGGGGTACCATCTGTTTACGCAATATAGCCCACTGAAATGTGGACGAAACTTTTCTCACTGCGTGTGTCCGGTCATCAAACTCTCTCACAGTGCGTGTAATTAATGCCTCCACCTTAACAGCATTCAAACAACTATTTGACACACTGACCCACTTAGGCCAAATGATATAGCACATGACCATCAAATGCGGATTTAGTGCAATAAAGCAGGCAGTAATACTCATTTCTGTGCTAACACAAACCTCTTGGTAAATCATGTATTATGAACCTTTTATCGATACACTTTATGTGACCGTTTTCCCCCTGACCAACCAGCTGGACTTTTCAAGTATTTGCTATTTTATCCCTTACAGACAATAGCTCCGTTGTTCCATTGACCTCCTGGTGCGTGTACTACGAAGTGTTGAGTCAAACCTAGATTGTTACTGGTAGTGTTTCCTTCATTTGCGAACATTTCTTCGCCAAGTTAATTAAAATAACTGGTTTGGCTTTTGCAGAATTTGCTACCATGGAGCCTATAGATAATTGATGGATTCTTTAGTTCTGGCTGTAAACTGCGTGCTTAGATTCTATACGTTATTGCATAACCACGAAAACATTTGTGGCAGCTTTCTGATGTAAGTGCTTGTTAACCACATTTCGTTTAAGAATTTACTTCGTTGTTTTTCGCCATAAGGCGTCCTATCTTAAGTAGTTGGATCTCATTAGCTTTCAGTTTTACCTGTACTACCTTGACATCGCACAGCTGTCCTCCTGTATACTACTAGAGTAATGTTCCATCTCTGGCCTGCCTTGGATATGAATAACTCACCGTAAACTGCGAATGTTGGCTCTAATTTGCCCTGTTGCTCTATACCCATGAAAACATCAGCGAGAATAGGCCCAAATGGAGATTCCATGACGATCTGATCGTGCCTCCTGGATTTTTCGCCAATGAAGAGAAACTGCATATTTAATAAGCATCTGAGAAACAGTTCTTCTGGAATCATTGTGAGTAAATCAAGATTTATGTGATTTGCATTAACATACTCACAGATACAAATTATAGTCTCAAGTAGTGACACTTTGCTGAACAGGGTAGTAACGTACAGGGAGTGCTTGGTTAGATTTACGAATTTACATCACTTTCGGTGTGGACGAATTCGAAATGCTCTCTCAAGCTCTGTGGAGCCCAGGAGACGCAAGGAAAGCAGGGAAATCGTGGATTGCCTCGGACGAAGGTTGCGTAGTAGAGAATGCTACCTCTAGCGCTAAGTTGTGAGTGATAAGGCGCAGTAGAACAACGAGTTGGAAGGGTACCACGAGAGAAATGCGTAACTTGGGCCTGAGTTTCCACTTTCAAACTGTTATAATATCTAGACGTTGGTTCTCCAATACCTAACTCGTCTGCACCGCGTCGCGTTCTGAAAGGCACTACCAGGTGTAGTAGCCAACCGATATAATCTTGCTAAAAGCAAAACACTAGCGGTTTACTAAACTGGTAAAAGCGATTTTAGATGCCTGGTATTAGTATCTACACAGGTAACGTGCTTGCAAATGTGCCCACAAGGTCGAACGTCTCACTGGCTCCTTTGATGTCATCGCCAACTCGATATTCAACGGAAAATATATACCGCACTCGTTGCACCCACCATTTGTTGTATAAGCATTATTGTTCTGCTAACATTGATATTGCATTTTCTCGCTTTTACGAACCATGTTCTTTCGGTATGCTCGAGATTTTGCGATTAATTTTCATCTATGTACCCAGGGGTAATCAGCATTTGGGGTAAAAGGAAATCCAGTATGCTTCTCCGGCTCAAAATATAAAAATGTTCTCTTTATTCAGACAACATGGTGTGAATTATTTTACAAAGTTTAGTGTAAAATTTTTTTACTTCATACTTTATTTTTGTACCTCTGCAAACTTCGTTGAAACTTGCTTGTTGATATCGCAATCGGTCTGTCTCTGTAAACCCAGTTTCGTCCCGACTTAGAGAAAAACCGAAAGAAGGCAAATAAATGGACGAGATACACATTTATAGTCGAAATGTACAATTCCACTAGTTTAAGGCCACCGAAAATGTTATAGCTAGGAGGAGAATTGTGGTTGCCAAGACAGACGTCTTCAGCACTCTTCGAGGAGGAAAACCAGTAACGCGCAAAGTGCAATCCGCCTGATTGACTTGAATACACCTGGTCCTTGTTGGAACAAGCGAACATTCTACCTCGCCTAGGTACATGATAAGCCTATAAAATATTTTAACATAGTATCCAGACAAACGGGAGAATCTCCAGGTCGCTTCCTGTTCTGTGAACGGATCGAAAACAGTTTTTCATTCCCTGTGGGTAAGAGAAGAAGATCAATTGCGTAGCTAGAAGAGCAACATTAAAACCAAATTCGCAAAACGTAGAGTATAACACCTAACTTATAAGCCATGTTTTTCTATACAGTATCGCATTCTACATGAGGGTTACTATGAAACAAACGCATAGTTTAGTGTTTCTTTTTAGGTGACCAGCTGACCAAGGCATAGAAGACTAATGGATTAGAGCTTGATATGATGTGTTAAGCCAGCTGCTCGCATAATGCATTCTAGTTCAGAATTTTGGGGTCTGTATGTTAGGCTTATCCTGGTAAAAAGAAAATACAAGAAAATAATGAAGATGTATAAGGTACAATCGATTTACTTTCACCTGACGGATGACATGTTTGCTTGAGAGCCTTTGATGCACTTGTTGCTCGACACGAACATTAACAAAATCGTTCAATAACCCTGCAATAAAACCTTAATTATGGAAGCTGTTTTAAGAATGTTCGAAGTGGAATAGCATGGTCTAACTGTTGCAAACAAATGTTCTCTCCCAAACGCTTTTTCTTAGCCTAAATGAGGAAAGAAACGAAACGCAAACAACGCTAGCGTATTGGTCATTCTACATAACAAAACAACGACTTCTCTAGCTCAAGCCGCTCTCGAATATGGTACCTCCGTTTCCATTTACTTACCTCTTACACCGCTACAATGACAGACTACACCGCAAGTCGAGTATATACCAGCATATGACTGACACAAAACTGCTGCTTTGCAGTATCTTGATGAATTACCAAGCAACATGTGATAAAGTGCTTTTTGGGAGTCTGATTGACTAGGTTAAACGACACGTACTTCACCAAGCTAAGAGCACGCCTACCTTTTTCCCTTGACCCCAATAATCAATGAACTTATGATCATCTTGCACTATTTGATCAGCCCAAGAAATTGGGCCGTGTCCCGCACAGTCGAGAAATAAACAATTTATTCAACAATTCCGTTTTGGCTCTGCAAATTCTTCGGCTATTTCACCCGTCAGATGCTTAGTTATGCTGGTGCAGAAGTGCGACAGATTACCAAAGGTTGTAGAGTAGCAAGTGTCCCACTGGACCCAGAAGAAACACAGCCTAGAACTAGACCTACAACATCAAACCCCAACTCGGAACAGAGCGGCCAGTATGGGTGTAAAAGCAGTGAGCAACAGTTTGGCACACAGACCACGCTTAATCTTGTCACCATACCAGGACCTGCTTCTTGGGTTCCGCATGACAACATCCTTCATCAAAGCTTTGCGGTAAATCCAACAATGTTGTGAGATCAACAACATACGCATCTACTATCGCTTCGACCGCTGCAAAACTAGGAGCAGCTAGGGCCGAGAATACTACCACCTTACTTAGTATGCTATCAGTTGTCCGACCAAAACAAAGCAATCATAAACTGCTCCAACAAGAGAACTCCAACCAGCATCATAACCTGCTTATTGTCATATGCCACATATGTCTGAATCCAAAGCGAACTCCATTAAAAACAAAGTGTTATATGACCAAAAACAGTGGGGCTACATGTGTCAAATAATTGGTGTCCAGGCAAAAGCTGGCAATATGATGCGCTTCTTCCGTCATCCAAGCTCGGTACACCACGGTGAAACACCATTACTTCATGTGAACTTTCAGTCAAGAGAAGCGGTTCTCATGTCAGCCACTCACCTCCGAACTGCCCATTCTCTGTTCGCATTTTTTCCGTATGTTCCTTGGAGAGAACTTCAGAAACACAAACTAAACTCAGATGACTACCGCAAACAAATGACTTAAAATCGCTCCTTATCCATGGTGTCCTCAAGCTACAGATTACAAGCGAGCTAGAGGCTGAAGCACTTGCCTGGAATGAATGGTACTTCATCCGTGAAGTCCTCGCAATTTAAAATGTGGTCGCCAATTCCATCTCAAGGTTACCATTATAACCCGTGGCGGGAAAAGCGATCGACACGTGGTCCGCAATGCGTGGGAAGCTTCCATTTGAAATATGTATAAAGTTGATAAATACTCAGCCACAAATCGACCAGATAACGCTGAACAGGCATGCCTTGTGTCTGACCTCGTCATCAAGCGGCTCAGAACCAGGACGCAGTCAAAACATGCCGTCAGCTGAAGGAAGTCTAGGTTTTTAGCCACGTAGTGACGTTGTGAACACTACATGTAAAACCGGAATTGCTCCCGAGTCTACGATTACGGTTCAGCAAAACACAACGACCGACAGCCGACTCCACATAAGTCGGCATAAATCCTCACAGGAAAGTCACATCTACAAATACGCCGGTAGCCACCGTGACTCTCATCTGCTTGTATACCAACGCACAGGGTCTTCACAGTAAGCTGGCTGAGTTTCGTACTTATCAGGTTTCCACTACTTGGGACATCATCATGGTAACTGAAACATGGATGACTACCGAAATCACTGAGATAGCCCTGTCCTCCATGGCTCTGTCACAAAACGATCGACATAGCAGATGATGCTAAGTGCTCTTGTATTGCTGATCTTACCTGCATATCGATATCATCGACGATCCATATACGCAAGTTGTCGATTCTCGCTGGTGCCGCCTCCAGCTGAAACCCGGTGGTGTGTTCACTCGCATTCGTTGACTCCCCTCCAATGTCCAACCTGAAAATGGATCACCACTTGGAGTCTGCCATGAAGGGAAGCCTGACACAATCATACAGTCAAGTCCTGTTGGTGAGGAACTTCAACCTGCACGCAATCAAAGCCCAAGCTTCGCTCAGCGAACAATTCAATGTGGACTTACAAACATTACTTGCAGTGTTATTGCTCTACAACCGTGTCACGCTCCAACGACATTCAAAACTGGCGACGAATCATCTGCCATAGACCTTGTGCTCACCAACCAGGAACTAGTGATCGATGCCGCAAGCATAGACGCATTACTTTGCCATACCGATCATACAATGCTGTTTTTCACTTACATGCGTGGAAAAAAACTTGGTAGTCCACGTTGTCACCCATTACGACATACTATTCTACTTCCTTCAAGTAATCAACTGGTCCGTCCTAGCTGAGCATTCACCTGATATCAGTTCCAAAATATTTACAATACAGTTCATTGGGCTGTTGGTAAATGTGTCGGAAAACAGTCTTTGGCCCGAAGCAAATGAACTCCTTCCTGAGGAGCAGGACACGAATGTGAATGGCTTGAGGGGATTCTGCCTGGCACGCAAGCCTGGAATCCTGTATAACCCAGCGAAATCTTTGTGTCAACTTTGTCCGCGAAGACAAATCCAAACACCAGCATGCGTAAGCGATGAAATTCAGTACTAACCCAAGGATGCACTACAGTCAAGTCAAAATCTCCGCAGAGTGTAGTGCGGAAGTCCAGT
Source organism: Dicrocoelium dendriticum (assembly GCA_944474145.2). Taxonomy (NCBI): domain Eukaryota; kingdom Metazoa; phylum Platyhelminthes; class Trematoda; order Plagiorchiida; family Dicrocoeliidae; genus Dicrocoelium; species Dicrocoelium dendriticum. Next base: position 31,231,459 of record OX104070.1, read on the forward strand.
TCTACCTGCAGTTGAATGTCGGCGTTTGCTACAAAAGAGGCGGCCAACGTGCTTCGGCAGAGTTTAGCCGCACTTTCTAAATTCAATTGTCAATTTACCCATTTTCGACACACCTCACTCCGTCCCCTGAGTTAAGCCACGTATTCTACACTGCTGCAAAACCAATGACAAGATTACTGTCCTTGCGCGTGCACTGCTGTCCTGGTGTGGACAATATCAGACCGAACCTTTAACTCCGTACTTTCAACGAAGCCCTAAGGAAATGCAGTTTCCCACAATGGAGAAACGGGAAACCATCACTCCTATTTTCATGAGTGTGGATCGTGCAGAGCCCCAGAACTACTTTCCAATCACTCTCCTTTCAGTGTTGTCCAAAGTAATGGAGTGTAGTATCGCAGAGGCGCTTACGTAATAAGTTGAGTATAACCACATCACAGTGTCACAGCAGCGTATATTCCACCGATATCTGTCCAGCACTACAAACTTGTTAGTAGCCCTAGCAAGCTGGACGAATTCCAACCAAGCCCGAGATTGCTTTAGCGTCGTTTACCTGGACTTCATAAATGCATTCAGCCGCTTGGACCTCCGCATTCTCCTTCACAAGATTCGAAGCTATGGAATCGGTGATCTTTTGCTTAGGTGCATAAGCCACTTCCTCTTTCAAGGTCAGCAGAATATGAGAGCCTGCGTGTCCATCTCCGACCCAATTGAAGTCCAGTTTGGTGTGTTCCAATGCTCGGTACTTGGACTATGTTTACTCTTAGCATTCATCAACCATCTTGCCAGTGTACTCTAGTCTGACTTCTTACAATTTGCGGATTACGTCAGGATCTGACATGATATCAAGTCGATGCCGCTGCACAGCACAGAAATCTCGACAGTGTATGTGCGTGGTTTATCCGAAAACCGGTTCCGGTTTGCCTTAGCAAATATCGAAGATTTTAGCACGCAGCGTCAACGTACTAATGCACATCGGTTGCAAGGACAATAGTCGCAACAAGCTGCACGTGAATGCGAAGTCGGGATAATCGTTCAGGATGAATCGGTTGCACAAAACAAGCTGAAAAGATATCGAGGAGAGCTAGTCAGCACCTTTGACTCTCACGAAGAGCGTTCGAGAAGTTCGAGTCATCTATCTGTCCATAAATGCCGAACGCCTACGTATGACCCCAAGTGGAGTACGCTATCCAGACCTGGTGGCCTTGACACAAACACGATGTGGATGCGCTTGAAACGCCACAGCGTGGGGCAACAAAATCCCTTAGAGTGCTGTTTAGCCTGCTTCACCAACACAGAACGTAAGCCGTAGGCTTGTATAACCGTAAATATAGGCGCTTGCGAGGAGACCTTACCATAGTGTATCAAATATCGACAAACCCCAATCACGCGTTTCGCCATCTGTTGCAATTCAATCACAATAGAAACCTGATAGACCACGCACCACGGTCGACTCAAATGCCCAAAACATGTTTTTTCCATTTCGGGTATCCAGCATTTGGAACGCTCTTCCTTCTCACGTTAGTATTTCATTTTTAGGAGCAACTTAACCACCCTCTATCCCACGTACATCACGTGACAGTCCGTTTCCAACGGAAGACGAGGTAACACAAACCAAACACTGTACTCACCAGCCCACTCAGCTACATAGAGGTGAGAAGCTCAGCGTATTTGTTCATGTGAATAATTTGGCAAGCCACCTTGATCCCAAAGGTTAACTTTTTCCATTCATGTTAAACTTTATTGCGTATTTCGCAATCCGGTTATCCTAGGGGACTTGTCAAGCAACCGCTAATCGGCTCATCATATACCATTTTTCATTTTTCATTCTATCGGATCACTTTACCTTTTTTAACAGAAAAGATGGCAAAAATTCAACTCACTTTCTTGGTTATCTTTGTTTTTATTATACCACTTTGCATTATTGCCTGGAGACAAGAGTAATGGGCTCAGTTTGTGCCAGTGAACTGACGGAAAATGTTTGCTTGACGTTTCCTCTGTGTACTCGATACTCCTGTCATCCAGTGGTATTCCTTCCTGAAGTACACTTCCTCCGATCCCTGATCTAATCATTGAAGCATGACAAGTGATATCGAAGAGAGTTCAAACTTACAGCGGGTTTACTAACCATGTGCCACATTGTAAAATGTGATCTATTCTGCTTTCAAAAAAGCAGTATAAACAGGCGGACTGGTTTGAAGCTTCCTTGGTTTACGGTGTCTTAAATGGGTTACAAAGCAAGCATTTAAAGAAACCGGGCCAACGGACACATTAGACTGACAGGCTGAAGTAACTGCTTATGGTTTCAAGTAAACGTTGTCCTCAGAGCCGATTATTTGGTTTGAACCAATTTTTAATCAACTAAAATTGTTCTACCTACTTTGTTTTGTTTCTTTCGCTTGAGAGTATTGGATCTCCTCTGCTCTGTTCATTGTCTTTATTCCATTCTAAATGCTAATTTCATAGTCTCCTGTTAGCAAGGTTTGTTTCTATTTGACTACACAAAAATAGTAAATTCCGGGGCGCTATTATTCTGACCATGTGATGGTTACGATGCCCACCGGCATTCAAGAAAAGACGATGGCATCGCTTTGCTTCAAACCATCAATGAACCTAGATCCCTGGGTAAAGTGGGATGAAAAGTGATCGGGTAATGATGACAGCATTGCATGTGACCAATGCGAATTGTTTTCCTAAACCTTTCATTTGTACTAAATCATTAACGATTGCGGATACAAGGGAGTGCATCGATTACAACTATACAAAATCAGATCGTATGCATTGCTAACTAGTCTGTAATAAACTACACCTCTCATTTTGGATGAGAAAAGAACCTATAATTCATCTCCTTATTCCACTTCTGATTTTAGCAGTAACATTACGCTACTGAACGCTACAGATACATCTAATAGCCCTGCCTTACCCTCACAAACTGTGTCTACCATATCCTATGATGATAAAAATCAAAGAACGAAAAACGTGGATTCCCAGCGCAGTTTCAATTGGAACCATTAAAAGTGGCACCACCTACTGGGTGCATCAAGGTTGTCGTCTACTTGTCCAGCTGCAAGTTGGCATTTCCTTGTCTCCATACATGTCTATGGATTCAAGAAAAAATGAAATAACTAAGTGTCCCATACGCACAACACGAGGAATTACAATGGAACAATGGTTTATTACGGGTAAAAAAGGATTGCTTAACAAGTCCCGTGGGATGGAAATTATTGCGAAAATCAATTGCATAATAAAGCGAAAAGCGTTGTAGTGGACTCACCATAGACTTTTGTGGAATAGCGGAGATGTTCGCCTATTAAACGTGTAAATCCATACATCCATTGGTTGGGTTTGACAAGACACCGTTTCATTGTGTTTTGTAGCCCCTGGCTAACAAATCATAAAATGAAATGTAAGTGAGACAATGCATCGTCAACACATTTTTTAAATATCGCCAGATTGGGAACAGAGACGACATAATTAGGGTGAGCGTTCCAAGGCTGGCACACGCGGATAGAAAAGGAATTTCTACGGCATTCAAGCCGGCTATAATGAATTGTCAGTTTCAGAGGGTGACCTCTTAGTTTAGTGTTGTGGTTCAATTCCAGCAGCGGACGGCAAATGTGGTTTGGGTTCTTCAGAATCTGGTAAGCCATTATGAGATATCTGCAAAAGCCGTTATCGACTGCTGTAGATTCTTAGAGATTTCAGTCTAAGCTGATAGGGCAGATGAAAGAGGCCTCTGACCTTCTTGGTTGCCCGCCGTTGAGGAGTCTCGAGAGCAACGAGATCCTGTTTCTGCCACGGCTGCCACGCCTGAATAGCATATTCCACGTGAGGTCGCAAGTAGGCGTAAAGCATTTGGGGAAATATTGAGGGTTCAAACAGACTGAAGGCTCTGCGAAGAAGGCCGAAGTGTTGATTGCCGGTTCTCGTCGCCTTCTCTGTTTGTTTGGAACACCCGAGATCTTCCTGTACCAATACACCCAGGTCACGCTCTTGATAGACCTTCTCCAAGCTGTGGTCTCCAAGCTTGTAAGCGCTCACCGGCTGGTGACGCAGATGTATTACTTTGCACTTAGTTATCTTCAATTAAAGCATGTTCCTCTTTGACCATTCGTAAATGCAATCTAGGTCATGTTGGAGCAGATCGTGATCTGGCTTGTTATTAATCGCCCGCCATATCTTGACGTCATCGGCGAAAAGCAGGAAATATCAGGAGATAACTGATGCCAGGTCGTTGATAAACACCAGGAATAAGCGCGGTCCCAGCACTGAGCCTTGTGGAACATCACATTCCACCTCAATTGGGTTAGAGAGTGATCCCCTAACACGTACTTGGAGCTTTCGTTGGTAAAGGAAGTTGCCAATCCAACCAAGTACAGGATCTCCGATTCCGTAACTTTGTAGTCTTTGAAGTAGGATGCGGTGATCAAGGCGGTCGAAAGCTTTGGAGAAGTCAAGATAGGTGACGTCGACTCCGACCCCATCATCGGCCACTTCCGTCCAACTACCTCGTGCAATAAGTAGGTTAGTGGTGCATGACCGGTGTTGACGGAAGCCATGCTGTTCCGCTACCAAGATGTTGCATTTTTCCAGGTAGTCCATTAAAGCCTCAGGGACGACTGCTTCCATCACCTTCGCGAGCACAGGGAGGAGAGAATTAACACTATCTGTTACGCTTTGCATCCACTTTAAAGTTCCTACTTTTACGGCGGGTTACGTTTGACCCGCAAACAAGCAAAGAATGCATGACTAATGCTGTAACAAACGAACTCCGTGTCAGTTCTTGCTCGATTTAACCTTCAATGGCGCGTGTGGTGATTAAGCTTCGGGTACTCAAACCCAATTCATTGGAAACCCAGCAGCTGCAGGAGCTAATGAACGGTTAGCATTATATCAGCATGACCATGACATGACATTCCGAATTGGAAGAAAGCGGGTATTTGCGTTAGACTTCCAAGGTTTTGCCGTATTAGCTTAATACGCTAGAAATAGTTCCCCTAGGTTGCTGATTCTTGTAACTTCAATACTCTTCTCTCGTTTTAGGTGTTTCAAACTTCCATCATTTACATGTCAAAATGAGTTTACCAGAAACAACTGAAGTTACTATTGCCAGTATCTTACGGTACCGTCTGCACATCGCTCAGATTTAATAACAGCAAATTTTATTAAAGTTTCTTCGATGTTATCAATAGTGCCCACCGTGGGGTAGCTGTAAGATTCATCTTCTCGAGGACAAATTGCCCATCAATGTATCCGCTTTCCCTCTTCACAATCCCTGTGTTCCACCTTAGGTAGCTGAGTGAAAGACCATGTTCTGTCCCTCCTATCATGTAGTTACCACCACAGTTTCAGAATAGACCCAAAGTCAGGTGTGCCACACTCGGTTGGAATGGAGTGCGAACACGTCGCTTTAGCATTTCTGGTTTCGTGATATTTGCATTTAGGGATGCTCGACCAACCGTGTCTCTGATGACAGCGGAAAGTTTGTTCTTTCCTATCCGCCCCCAACTTCACAATAAGCAGTTTAACTCCAGACTAATAAACCAACCGAAAACAGTTGAGAGACTACTCTGGGGCTCGACACCTTGGATACTGCATCAATAAAAGTTTTTAATAATTTTGCAGAGAATCGCTTGCAAACAAGCCCTTATCGTTGAAAACCTGTCTACAACGAGTTAATCAATATTCTGCTGTACCTAACTTGAATTTGTTTGATGCGTCAAGTAAGTTCCATTCGGTGAGGTGTAATTTATTCTGCACGGAACTGTTGCTTCTCAATGTAACTGATTAGATCGGTCCATCTCTCGTCCGGAAAAGTCGAACGTTTCCGATACAAACTGTGCGATAAATCCTTTGCGAATGAATTTACTGATTACCGAGTTAGCACTCCTGTTCCAAGTAGTATCTTCAAGCTCCTGATATTCAAAATATTGCCGCTGCTGCCACTACCTGTGGCGTGACCTGAGGTGCTAGTCGGGAAATTCTAGCGTTCTTGGATTATCTGCTACCATGCCTCCAATTTTCATCGTACTCCACCCTGCATACACTCATTTGATCAGGCTCGACGTGCTCTTTTCAACGTGCAGCGTATATCGAATCCGCGCATTACAGACGACTATTTCCCGTCCATTGTTACAGTTTCCGTCTTTTCTGTGGAGGTATACACGAGGAATTTCTTTCGGTTTGCATCCTACACTACAAATTATGGCCTTTTATGAAGCCCAACGTAAGAGCTCTCCAACAACTACACGACTGCTTTTATCGGTAGCTGCGTAAGGCAGATACAGGCGGCAATATAAGGGATCTACCGCTAAACTTGCGATTGTGTCGCAGTCACTGAGGCTACCACCGAAAATCAACCCACCTTCCACACACCACTAGTGCCATGTCAAGAAGCGCTCTGACCAAATCGATAGCCTGTGCTTCGTTCCGAGGCCAGTCTGGATTCACCTACAACCGCTTGTGACCTGTCACGAGGAAAACGAAGAACGCCGGTGTGTCATTGGAACGGTGAGGAAACAACACATTTGTAGAGCTCGCGTTTCCAAAGTAACGGCGTGTGTAACTCGAAGGCGGAGATTAAAATAGTTCATTGCGGTGCGTGCTTTTTGTTTCTAACTAAATAGCCCAGTTTCCGGGAGTTGCCATTTTTACCAGCATTATATTAGACATGGATTTTCAGTTAAATAACGGAAGCTAGCACCCATTATCATAGTTCCTCTGATTTTCTTCAGTGTATCTTACTTCGGTTTCATTATCATGTCTACAGTAAGGACACCGTCGATGAGTGTTAGGGAGCTGGCTACTTAACCCTCAGTTTCAGGAATTATGTTAGTTGCCTATTTCTTTGTTTGCGCAGTTACCTGCTTCTCTGCCACATTTTGGACACGCCGCTGTCCTCAGCGTCATTCGCAATCGCTCACAGCTAATTTCAGCCGTCTCATTCTGTGGACATTCTGATTGGTTTCTTTTGCTCAGCGTTCCTTAGCTTTTTCACGTGGATGTATTATTCAGCCGACACATATTTATTATACCTGTTTTTATTTTCCTGGTGTGTATCATTCTCACTATTAACTGTTCTGGCATTTGTTTAAACGCATCACTTCTCCACACTAATTGGACGCTACTGGTCGTTCTTAATGGTCGCTCACCAGAAGGTTACCCCCAGAGATTAACTCCGCAGACACTATTTTCTTTGCCGCACTTCATTGGCTCGTAATTTTCGCGATTCTCATTTGCTTGTTCCATTTTGTGTTTTCTCCATGCCTGTTGGATCTCATGCGTTTAGTAGCTTGGATTCGCCCTTGTTTGTAAAGCTATATAACTGGTGCCGTGCTGTAATAGAAAATCTGTTCATCCCGGCTCATCTTGGACTTCTTCTTGCGGTCGTGGAGTGAAGGCGTACTGGGCGTCACAACAATGAGGAAAATATATTATGGGCTAGGATGCGTCTATTTTAGTTCGAAAGCTAAGACAACGAACTAAGGTACTCCGCACAACGAATGGAAGCAGTAGTAAAGAAAATATCTAAAGCAGTGTAGGCCCATACGCTGAATTTGCATTAAAATTCGACATGTTCACATCGATATTGCAACGTTTGCAGAGTCCAGCTGCCTTATTTGAATCGCCCCAAGTATTGCTAAAATGAACTTCATGAAGTGCAGTTACTGATAGACATCATTTCGACTGAACTACACAACCGAGTACACTGTTCACGCCATGCGGTGGTTTTTAATGTGCCAGACAATTTAGCATTAAAAACTGTTCAGAAAGTGCTTCTCACTGCATGCGGTATGCAATCTCGTTGTTCCAGCTGCATCAGACTACGCAAAAATGTAATGTGTTACGCGTGTCCAATACTTTTCAGGTTTCAAAATGAACTTATTGCTAAACAATTCATTCAAAAGCGCAATCTCATTGTGATTAATACGAGTTTCAAACTTCTGAAAATTATGGAGGACTTAACCCCGCTACAACGAGAGATAAGGAGGCGAAAGTCTGAGGTAAGCCAGAATATCAAACAGCCATATGGCGCTCCGCTTAGTGGCTACCGCAAATGTGAAACTAATACTCCGCTTGCTGCAAATAGGGGCGAGGAGGTGTTTAATAAAGTGATTTTTGCAACACGAATATGCGGACCGCTCTACTGCATTAGATGCTGTGTTCGGTGGAACACCTAATCCTCGCACTTCGGGGTTAAGATCAACGGGCTATGCGTGATAAGCCGACCAAGCCTAAAAACGACTAAAATCCCAAAATACTATTAATATGGACGGTGTTTCCTCTTGGATAATCAGTTACGGCAGTCATATAGGCTTTCCTAATGCAGTTCCCTGCATGGGAAGTGACAAAAATGTGGATCAGCGAATAACAGCTGCATTACCTGTTAAATCCCAGTTGCATGCAAAACCGCTACCTCAGGTCTCTACATCTCATGTCCCCCTTAGATTCTGCTCTGGTCGGTGTCCAAGCTCATCAAGAATATCGATGGATCCACTAAAATTGACCGATTGTAAAAGGATGGTCGACCTAGATTTATCGCATGCGTCATTGGGCGACTCTGTACCATCATTTTGTTTGGATAGTCGTATATCAATTAGTCATAAAGTTATGGAAGACGTGCGGCTATCTTTGCACATTACACACGGAGTAATTGTGTGCCACCACTTTCCGCTTACATCAAGGAACCACACGGATTATGCTGATGGTGGTGAATGGATTTACACCAGTGTGCCTCCACCGCGTATGACGAAGCTTTGTATCTCGACCGCAAGTAAGCGGATTTTATTCATAGATGGAAATGACAGCAATCCACTGTCTCCTGGTAATGCGTTAACTAATCAACAGCCTATTACTGACAAGAAGCAGAGGACACAACCTAACTCTCCAACTCCCACAAGCTATTACAACAACCATGGACTCTTTTCCTCTAATCATTTCCTAAAGGACCCGACTCGGTCGCAACCCCTTCGCTGTGGCCACCTCTAAATCATTTTCCACCGTAGGCAATGCACGCATCTTTTCAAAAATTTCTAGCCTGGGTCCAGGCACATGGCTTAAAACCTTAGTGTTTATAACACAACCTAAGCAATATTCCTCATATCTCGCCTCTATCTCAGTATTTTTGATAAACATTCGTTCTCTGCACTCTAAGATCCACACACTACGCCCGTTTGTTTTGGTGAATATTCCTGATATAATATTTATTACTGAATCTTGGTGTCATGATGATATGTCTGACAAGCAGTTAACTACGTTCGGATATGACAAGTTTATGAGAAATCGTGGTGGTGGCTGTATAATTTATCTGAAATATTCGCTCGCAGCAGCAACCTTCGAGAACCCAGTGCTGAGCGATGTACGGGAATCACTAGGGCTTACGATATCTGTTAATCAGAAGCAGCTGCTTCTGGGATGTTTATACAGCGCGTCAAACTGCACCCAAGAAAACCTAGAACTTTTGACGCTTGCATTGGAACGCGTCGCTATCCTTCGATTTCATGGCCCATGAAATCCGCTACTTTGAAGTGTCAAAATCTTTTCTCTTGTATCCAACTGAATGGCTGGCAGCAACACGTCTCCCAAGCTACCAGAGATGAAAGTACTCTGAATCTCATTTCCATTGGGCATACCTGCAATCAGTGTTAACATTATTGATCATCGCGTGATCAAATGTCTCATAAGAGTAGATATGGCGGGTGTACAGAACACAATGTATTATCGTCTTTACAGTTCAGTCAACTGGAACTATTTCAAGGACCTGGTTCGTTCGGTGAATTGGGAGAACTTCTTTCTCACCCTATGTCCTGAACAAGCGACGGACCTGTTTTACAGTATAATTGGCTTCTGCATCGATATAGCAGTAACAATAAAATGTGCTCACCAAACTAAACATAAATCCGATCTCAAGGCGTTGAAGGCAGCACGAAAGTTTCAGAAGTTTCGGCAGAAATTCGGACTAACTGTTGACTTTGCGCTATTATCACAGCAGTCCAAGCTCGTAGAAGAACAGAGGCATCAAAATGCCAAAACTCATTATAGAAGAATATAAAGCTCTGAACGGCCGGAGCAAAACAGCTGAGCTAGCCAAACTATTCCGTGCCGGGGGTTCGCGTTGCAGCAACAATTTCAATTTTCTCACCAGCCTGACGGAATATACTACGACGCATTAGGTGATATTTGCGAAGCTGTCAGTGCTTATTTTGCCAAATCAATGGTCAATGAATCATCAGACACACCAGCACTTATCACGCCGCACAACAATGTAAGTCTGCGCACAGTGGAATTCACTAGAGCAAAAATCACTATTCTACTCTCTCGCTTATGCTCCTCAACATACGCAAATCCTGATGGGATCCACCCTTGTTTACTAAAAAGCAGTGACAGTAACTTCCTTTTGCTCGTGCTCAACATCTTTACACTCTCTTTTAACAACAGAGGTTACCCTACTCAATGAAATAGGTCTGTCGTTATTTCGTGGCACAAAATTGGCGCTGCGCACGAGGTTAAACCTTTCGTCCCATCAATCACACACCCATTCTACCTAGAATAATGGAAAAGATAGTGAAAGATGAACCATTTGTATGCTTGAACAAGGCTAACATCATCTGCAATCCGCAACACGGCTTCATGCAAGGTCGATCCTGCGCAACATGTCAGACAGACTTTTTAAACCACACAACTGCTGCCATAGACAACGGAAACAGCGTTGTAATCCTGTTCATGTATATGCAAAAAGCCTTTGATAGAGTGTGTCACAGGAGGTTACTAAACAAAGTAAAGTCTATAGGCATTGGAGAACCGACGTTTTCTTGGATGCCTTCATATGTAATTTGTAGACAGCAAGTGGTGCTCATCGGCGACTGTTTCTCTAAACCGAAAGCAATCATCAGTGAAGTGACTCAAGGGGGGTGTTCTTAGTCCTCTTCTTTTGCTAATATATATTAACGATATATTTCAGAGAATAAGAAATGGTGTTGCATTTATCTGCTGATGACATTATAGTTGTCTACTCACAACCACGTGCAAATACCCAGTATGCCGTACGTCTCATTCAGGATGACCTATCTGCCCTTGACTCCTGTGCCAACTGTGGCAGATGTCATTTGCCATGGACAAGTGTAACATTTTGTCGTACAAATGCCAAGTACCGCCAGACCGCTTATTACTACAAGGCGCACATCTCCCACAATGTAGGGCGATTCACAACTTAGAAGCACGATATTCAGTCACGTTTAACTTTTCTGAACATTGTGACTTTCAAGTTTCAAAAGCCATGAAGACCATCGGTTACATCTGCCATCATTTTTACCACACGGAATCTCGTATATGGCTTTACAAAACATATGTATTGCCGTGTATGGAATACTGTTCAGTGGTCCAGTATAACCTACAGAAATCTGAGCAGCATGCTCTTGAGAGTGTCCAGATATGCTTCACGAAAAAGCTATGTGGATATTCCTCAAACTTGACATACAGAGAGCGATGTGATAATATTGAATTCAACCAGTTTGGCTTTGGAGAATGTAGTTGAACCTGTGTTTTCTTTACATAATCATAAACTGTCAAATTCGCAGTCTTTATAACGGTCTTCACATATATTTAAACTGTATAGGTAGAAAGTTGATTCGGAAATTTACTACGAGAATCAGAGAACGTTTCTTTCTAACCTACTACTCAGAGAGTTGGAACAAACTTCCAAGTGATACCAGAAAATGCTATGCACTTCACAATTTTAAGCTTGCGATTAGTAAGCAGTTAACCGAATACTAGATTCTGGACATCACAGTCCCTAGATAACGCTTTCGAAAACAGTATTGATGGTGCCTTAATAAATTTTCGAAACACATTCACATAACATGTCGGGCAGCAGCCCCATTCATTTCCTTTCATTTTTCCTCGGCCCCAACGTCTGTCATCTGATTGTGAAATATCCTGGTTCAATGGCAGGAAAAAAGTGGAAGAACGATTCTGATTACATTGTGTTACCTAATTTGAAATTACACCCATGTTTATTTCTGAAAATGTATTAATGCAATGTTGTGGAAAGGTTGTACCTATATGTGCTTTGTTCCTTCTAGGTAACAGCTTCTCGCATCGTCGGGAAATATGCAATTTATTTATTAATCTTATAATCCTTACGCCATATCTATCCAGTACCAATATCAACATGATGCAGTACTATTTAGGAAACTGTTGAACATCGCAGTGGGTTGAGTCCGCTGTATTGGTGGCTTGACGATTGTTGTGCCCGCAACAGCAATTGGAAGCAATGGATATCGCAACTTCGTCCCAGTCGGATATCTACTAAACTTCAGCTACTGTTTACAAAGGTTCTGTTCCATATTAGTTGAAAAACCAGCAAAATAAATCCGCCTTCTCATGATTCTTTCGCGACAGCCAAGAGTGAGAAGGCGGCGCCAAGCCAGTCTTTCAACTTGTTTACAACTTCGGTATTATAAGAAAATTGTATCCTAATGTACACCTGAGCCGTCGCTATGAAATATTCAGCAACATAACTGAGATCACGGCATGCATAGTATTCTAATGATTCTAAAGCAAAATAATCGGGCTTTAACTTTTTGTGAGCAAGTTGTTATACAGGTCTTTCGACTGTAGATATTCCTAGTTTATTGGCTTACTAACAATTAATATCCCATGTCGATCACTCAAAGTTTACTCATTTCAGAAGCCTTCTTTTCTTTAAAAGCCACCTATTGGTTAATGTAATTCATGAGGACACGTGGAATGCTTTGAAGGTAACTTATGATTCCTTCTGCCACAATAAGATATACTTGTAAATATTCAAGATAAGTGGTCTTTATTTATGCATAAAAATGAGTTCCGCGCACTGAAGCACCAAACTGACTTAAAGCCAGCTGTTCCTTACTTTTTCCGATAGCAACGTCTTCATTAATTACTTTTCGCTATGACCATTTGCAGATATCCGTTTGTGCACGTGCTAAACCGGTAGTTGCATTTTTAGCATAGTTATTATCTAACCAAGTACTTGAAATAAGGAAGGGTCAAACAGTAACAAACGTAGCAGTTACTCAGCAACTTTGCAGCACAAATTTTGAGTCAAAAGAGTACTCATTTAGTGCTTAAGGCTTCTATATTTCATTCGCTAACGTTTGGTAACTAGCTGTATACTCTCTAAGGATACTCAGATTTGCCGTCATCCAACCTCAAATCAGGGTAGAAAATTGGATTAAGACTTTAACTGACTAATCTAGACCAATGTAAAATTGAGTTAAGCAAAACGTTTTTGACAACTGAGATATAATTATAATTGGCTACCCTCCAGTTCGTCTCCTAACCAGTTTGGTAACTTGGCACAGCTTGGCGGATGTTATTCAGTGACTGTTAACAGTTAGCTAAAAAGCAATGATTGATTAGTACCGCAACAAACGTACTGCGGATTCTTCAACAAAAATACATACGGCAAATGTTTGACTATGTTGCACAGCGATATCAAAATCTGACATGCGCTAGTGCTCTCATCTATTGTGTACCCAGAGTAATCCTGATGATGCTTGTGGGCATTTTGTTGGTTGCACCGCTAATCCTGGTCAATGGGCATACATCTGAAAATCCGCGACTTTGCGGACTGCCGGGCAGAGAATAGGAATTGAGATTGTGCTTTTCCTTAACAATGGCCTTTTGGGTGTAGTTATTAAATAGATGTTTGATGTTCAGGTTTCTGAACCAGTTTAAATGAAAAGCACCTTTGTTTCCATTACCAGCAACATACATTTCCATATTTAACTAGCTTTGCCTCACCAGCTACTGGTCTCATTATGTATTGACCATAGCAGCAATTGCAAAAGTTTTACCTTATCTACCTCGTACGGTGGAACAAAGCAGGGAAATATGTACCGCTGTTGACCTCTTTGGTTGTTGTTTCTATGTGTTGCTCCTACGCTGGTCTTTGTCTTCACTATAGAACTCACTTCAGAAATCAGAAGTGTAATCGCCAACATATGGGTTACTATTGAAATTTACCCACATTTGTACCATGACGTCACTCCCAAATACTTCCGTGATCAAAATCTCCTTCTGAAGCCCCGCTACCGATTACTTTGACAGTGCTTAACGTTTGTAACTTGACTGGAAGATAAATCTCGTAGTTCCTGGCATATATCGCTTTTGCTATACAAACATCCTTAGTGATCAAGTAGTTATCTTGCTAACCGCAGGTTAACCTTGTTGTAGCCACCGACAATACTACCTAAAAATCCTGACACAACGTTCTCAGATCAAGCTTAAGTCGGTATCCTTCTCTTTAGCGGGGTTATGTCCTGTCTGGCTAACCGGATCCCCTTGAGTTGCCTTCTGCTTTTAGTTAGTTTAACAACCAATGCAGGTTAACTTATAGACCGGCGCTAGGCATGGTTTGCTATCGGTTATTGCTTGTGTTTCAAGAAAATGAAATCTCAGCAACATCAGATAGCCTCAGCCGCTGCTGTCCAGAATGCGGTGTCGGAGATGTCTCTGATAGTAGATGTGTTGCTTGTGCAAATAACTTGCCTAAGCCTCTCAGCTGCCCAACCATTAAAGAACTCCGACTTTTCTTCCAAGGGCAAATACAGTGGCGAGGTTCCATTCCAAAATGCATCGAAAAGCACCAGTAGACTCGTCGCATGGTATTCAGCCCCAATGGACTCCAAGACGCCACCTATGGTCATTTGGCCAACTCACCTGCCCTAATTCGCACAATATGACTTTACCCTGCTTTGGCTTTATTTTATCATGCACTATTTTGAGAAATGTGCCGATTTTGATCTTGTTTATGCAAGTTGAAAATTTCCATTTGTTGTTATCAGGAAGCGCTGCAAGCGATACTCTTGAGGAACGATTAGGAGTCCGCTGCAATGCATATTTAAGCCAGCCGCTAAGAAGGCTCGGGAGATTTCCGTTTTGTCTACTTTTCTAAGCGTATCCAATTTGGGTAAAAGCAGATTTCTGTTATTACTCTTGGTGCTGGCGAACCATTTTGTGTCACAACGATTGCCATCTAGTCGGGTATTTAAAGTTCCAATGATAAGTACGCCTGTTATAATCCATAAAAGTCCAACAGGCGTTCTACATAACTGAATCAGCTGTCAGATTAGTTTCAATGGAACCTGCAAGCTGAAACGGAACCTTCTTATCGGCATGCGTATGATGAGGCTATGTGGTCAGGTGAATACCACAAATGCTTCCACCTATTTCATGCGACAGGTCAAGGGGCCACTACCATTAGTAAATGCATATTCCTTTCAGTGACCACCGTCTTTCTCATCAGACAAAGAATGTGTGGAATTATAATATTTGAGTTCCACATTTTGTCTAATTCGTACACAAAACGCGTAGGCTTGTTCTTGCTGAATTCATATACCAGATATTGCTGAAGCTGAAGTTAGAAACACGACTCACCCATGCTGCAAGTGCATCTATTTGTATCAAGAAAGGTGGCAATACATTGTACAGTAACGACGCATATCCAGTAGATTTACTTTCCTGCACTAAGCCACTGAAACACTGTGAACTCTAGATGACTCTAAATGATTGTTACCAGAAAGGTTCTGATAAACTTTGAAGTCGTTATATCCTCTATTTATCTCAAGATTATAATGTTATCTACACATAGTTAAATTCTTGAGTATGTAACTATAAACGATCTTACTCCTATCATTCTGTCTAACCAATTCTGTTTTCACCTTTGATGCACAGGTTCGAAGATGCACTACTCCTTTCAAGCTGAAGTATATGCCATCGTCGTCACTAGCTATGATTTTCCATCAAATGCTGATTGGTCTATCTGCAAGCGCTTGCATTCATTATTAGGTTTTTTTAATTCCTCATAATTTATATGCTTCCTTGTTTCGTTTTTGGCCATGACTAGGCTGATCTCTTGAGGTGACATTTTACTGCTTCCAAACTAACAACGTTATAGTACTGATGAGTAGTAGTGAGGATTTTGGTATAATTCGGTTAATTCAACATTGTCACTCCCAGTCAGCAGGCTTAAGATAGTTCGGAAAAGCATCAGACGCCGGCGATTCGACCATCTGGGTCTCGTCAGTGGTGCACCTCCCAGCGGACCCCTGCCGTGTTCCGCCCCCATGACTTCAGGATGTCAGCAGCTAGTGTCACTTCGCCATGGATGACCGCCGCGGACCTGCATGATTGACAGTTGACCTGGCAAGGGGCCGCTGGGAGGCGCACCACTGACGAGACCCAGATGGTCGAAACGCCGGCGTCTGGTGCTTTTCCAGACTAGCCTAAGCCTGATGATTGGGAGTGACAATGATGAACTAACTGAAGTATACCAAAATCGTCACTACTGCTCATCAGTATTATAATGTCTGACCGGATAGCTTCTAAGTCCTATGTAGTACATGGGCGCTATGCGGAAATTCCTAGCTCGTGAGGGTAGCCATTGTCCTGTGCACAGTTGGTTACTGACATGGCAGTGGAAGATGAGCAGGGCTATATCATAGTCAACATGAGAGTCATACGTCCCTTGTCCGCAGGCAGGATTACGATGGTTTCGTCCGCCTTCAAGGATTTTAGGGCACTCTTCTCTTGTTGTGAAAAAGAGTTGTGTTGCTTGTCACATAATAGAACCGGAGCCACGGCATGCCTGATTTGTGTTTTGGTCTCTTCGTTAAGTCCATTGGATTGTTAGGTATTTTCGAATTCTGCTAAGAACTCCATAGTTCCAGCATCCTTGAAGTTGTAGTTAAGTCCCTTGATGAGGACCTATCGTTCAAGGTCACTGAGATGCCATTTGGACAGGTTCCTGGCCCAACCGTCGTTGACATCAGCGCACTTGAAACTGGACAATTTTTGCAACTTTTCTCGAAGGGCGGCCTTCTTTTTTGGTTTTTGCAATTGCCGTTTTGCGATCAATCACTAAGTCTAGCTGTTCTGTCATTTGTTGGCCGACTGCTTTTAAGCACGTAGTTCGGTGTTTCTTAAGACATTTTTCATATTTATTAATCCGATTGTGTGCATCAATACTCATCATCCTCACTATACGTTTCCCAAACTGCCTTACAACTGCCCACGCTTGCGGATGGTTTATCGGAGGCTTGTAGTTGACACTTCTGGGGAGAATGTCATTTCATAGGCTTTCATGGAGGAAGGATAACTCTTCCAGAATGGAGGCTTTCCGGCAGGCAAAGTCTTCCCAACGACGAGCAGATCGAAGCGTTGAGCCCTCATTATTGTTTACAATGATTTGGAATACCAGTAGCTCGAGTTGGTAGTTGACGTTTTGATTCGTTGTCCGAGCTGAGCAAGTTGATGACAAACGTTTCACCACTTCCCTCAGTGACATCTTCAGTGCACTGCTCCGTAGAGGAAAATCTCACGGAAAGTTTTGTCGGGACGTAGCGTTTTAAATTGGTCTCCTCGATCTGTGTCCCGTGACCCCTGTTTGTCCGATATTTGGCCACCCAGTTTTACGCTTTCTCAGCAGTAGGTACACAGAATCGAGGTCAGTGCGGAAGTTCACTGAATTCTCTGTAGAGAACCACGCCTCAAGGAATTCCCTTCCTTTTCTTGGCCCACCGCGCGCCAGAATTGCTGTGTTATCCCAGTTATACACAAGGATACAAGAGCACAAACGTGCGTGTGGATACCACTGTGTATCGTCACAGAACTCGGAGCCTCTCGATGAGGAAGGACACAACGTTAAACGGGACAACACAGAAATTCTGGCGCACGGAGGGCCAAGAAAAGGAAGGGAATTCCTTGAGGCGTGGTTCTCTACAGAGAATTCAGTGAACTTCCGCACTGATCTCGATCCTATGTACTACTGCTGAGAAAGCGTAAAACTGGGTGGCCAAATATCGGACAAACAGGGGTCACGGGACACAGATCGAGGAGACCAATTTAAAACGCTACGTCCCGACAAAACTTTCTGTGAGATTTTCCTCTACGGAGCAGTGCACTGAAGATGTCACTGAGGGAAGTGGTGAAACGTTTGTCATTAAATTACTCAGTTCGGACAACGAATCAAAATGTTAAATACCAACCCGAGCTATTGGGATACCGAATCATTGCAAAGTTGCCAGACAATACAATGAGAAGAGTTGTTGTCTTTCCTGCGTTGTTCTGTCCATATGAAGTTGTGGGCAGTTTAGTGGTAGCAAAGTGCGTTTACCCTAATCCTGAATAGTATTTTAACTAATTAAAACTCATGTTCCCTTGTATTCCGCAACATTAGACTTGAATGCTATTCTAGTTATCTTTATACACAAAGAAACGCTGGCACGTTCTGCTGTTTTTGTGGTGATGGTAATTCAATACATTATCATACAGAAGCCAAGGTAGTATAAAGGGCACTGTGATACTGTTATCATGGTGTGCGGCAATAAATAAACATATGAACAATTCCATTGCTGCGGTGGAAATACAGTGAGTGCGGATCTACTGGAGTACTTGAGCCCATTTCACAGACACTCGGAACCAAGTAGCACACGTCTTGCTAATATCGAAGGCAAATAAACTGCTGATACTGCGCAAAGACAGTGTCGATATGAAAGCATTATTTTGGCTTTCACATCTCTAGGTCATTAGCAAACATATGCACACAGACAACATGGAAATTTGTCCTAGTATATGACAACAAACACGCTACTCGGCATGGCTGTGTGCTTTGTCCAGTGCTCCCCCTCAAATGAAGCACACAATGCATTTGACAGACCCAATTTTGGAAGGCGAAGTGGATTGACAGCTAATACTACATTTCCTGTTAACATTTCAGTGATTGTTCCCATCGCAACTGAAAGTTCCCTAAATTTGACGAACAGTTCGTTGCTCTCTGGCATACTGTGTACAGACATAAGTGGCAGGAGTCCGAAACCCCTTCGTTTCTTTAGAAAATGCGGCGTAGGTGTTTCCGGCACAACCACATCTAATCCCGTATGCCTTATCGTAATCATCATAATGCGTTTTGAACACAACTTTAATGTCATGGTTCCATTCCCTAGTTCAATCTGTTAGTTCCTTGTCCGCACAGATAATATTAGAATCTCGGAGGTTTGTACAAAAGAATGGTTCCCACGCAATCTTCCTCCTGACCCCCTTTAGACACTGTGACATTGTTGAATTTTTGTTGATTGATCTTCTATCCATTAAAGTCGGATTCACTGCACTCTCGCTAGCTTATACTGTATGAATAGGTCAAATGGAGGTGGTTTTGCAGCTTATCTTTTACTTGGTCTTTGCGGCAATAACTCCGCTACAGTCTCAGCAGCCTCGGAAAAAGCTAAATGCCTACTAGTTACAAGAACCCACTTGTCTAAGTGACCGAAGACAGCTTTTCATTAGCTAAACATGATTATGGAAACTGTTAAATTATAGGCACTTGTTTAACTAGAAACATACGTGGTTTAAGAATTAGACGTTGACTCGTGTATACTAACATGCCGACGGGAGCAGCGTACCATCCGTGGATTGAAGAGGTAAGTGACGGGCGGGTTAGCCCAGTGAGATTTCTGAGATTGCCCTTATTTAAGTCAAGGCTACAACCGCAAGCACAGTTTGAATTTGTAAAAAAGTAATTAACTGTGATGAAGCAAGCAACCTTGGTAACTTCTAATTGCCAATACATAGTTTCTTTGTTTGTTTAAAGAGAAGGCCTGAAGCGTGACCCGATTTCCAGCTTGTGACCGTGCTGACAGCGGTATTGGTAATCACTGGGCTTTCTGTTATGCATCGGTGACTTGTAATTGCCCTGCATAACTAAGTCTTGTCAGATGTACAATCTAATACACCAAAACGAACCACCACATCAGAACCTAGGACGACATGCTACCCGAAGCAATAAAAGCAACCAGTAAGGGGAGATAGGAAAAGACGTTTTGTCTCCATAAGGAAGTGCCACTAGTGTGTAGTGTGTTCGTTTGCCTCGGGTGCAAAATATTGTGGCAGCTGTGTTGTTGATCTGCATAGAATTAGCCAACGAATATGAATAGGTGACTAACAAAAAGAATATGTAATGCCGACGGATGAGCGAATTAGTGTCTACTTTGTATAACCACGCTCAGCCTAGTTAAGCCACTTTTATTGAGTTGTAAATTACGCCCATTTGTTTGAATCAGACCGGGCATTCACGTAAAGCTGCTTGTAAAATTGTTTACATTTCTGACCTAAAAACAGAGTCTTGCATCATGGTTGGTTAAATTTTGCAAATAGTTCGCTTTCGAGTTGGATTTCTTTAAATAGTTCTTTCTAACGTAATTAAATCACAGGCTGCTAAGAAGTCTAGATAGATTAGTTATGACGCAGTAGTTGCAAATTAAATGCAAATGCTATATATTTTTATCAATGTCTCCAATTAAGCGCTAGGATTTGCGTTTCTTCCAACGCGGGGAATGTTCCGAGGGACGAAAGTTCCCCCAATTTTAACCCTAATTCACCTGTTCAATTGCTCCGTAGTGCCCTTACCCATTGGTCTCCACCTCCCATTGCGAACCTCTCGCTGAGTTTCCCACCCATTGTTAGGGGGCATCCTATGAATTCGATACTGAATACTGAAAACTGAACTATCGAGGCAAGTAGATGCTAAACTCCATACAATGCCATCGGAGTATAGTTAAAAAATGTCTTAAATAATTTCAGACATTTTTGATAATCTAAGCCTTCTTCAATTTCCGATGCGGCGTTTCATGATGTCTAACTTGCAGTAACGTTTGGGCTCATAAATTTAAGAGGTCAGTGTGAGTTTACGATTGTCCTCTGGATCGAATGGTAGTGAAACGTAAATCCAACAACGTTTTGTGCTGCTGCACAGATTTGTCCTCCATGACTTGCTCAGGCAGACTGTTGCAAACATTTACCACACACCATTCGAATCACTGGGGGAGGTATACTGGTTTTACGTCCAGCACCAAAAGGTTAAACTGATGTACGCGTGAGATACATGACGTTCAGTAAACAATGAACAATGAATTTATATGGGTTAAGAAGGGCTGCTTTACAAGTACCGTTGGGTAGTTTGGTGGGGTTACCGAAAATATAATATCGAAGCTGTTAGTACTTTAAGTGTGAGAAGGGGGATTTATTTTTCTTTGCTGTAGTTCTGCAATCCGCGTAGTTTTACAGCAGCCACAGTCAACAACAGATAAATTCCAGGCACATTCCAGGAGTAGGATGGAGACAGTGATAAGTAACAAAATGAGTGCGTCATCCAACTGTCTCTTAAATGTTGTTAGTTTCGATGCGGAGACGACCGATTCAGGCAGAGCATTCCACGGGTGACATACACGAATGGAAAAGAAATTTCTGAGGCATTCCAGACGGCTATACTGTTCTGTGAGTATCAATGAGTGATCCCTTAGGTATTGCTGCCAATTTACAGTAAAGATCGGCACACAGGACGTGGGTCGTGCAGAATCAAGATCGCAGAATCAGGTCGCCTCGTAGTCTGCGATAGCTTCCACTGAATACCCTCAATCTTTTTAGCTCCGCCTCGCGTACAAGATGGCTCTTTGCAATTACATATTTGTATGTTCGACGTTGAGGCTGCTTTAGTGCAGTGAGGTAGTGCTTCAACCACGGATACCAGGCTTGAATTGTGTATACGACATGGGGCAAGCATACGCACTGAGTATTTGTCGAAAAATAGAAATACCTATTTGTCCCAATGCTCGTCGCAACAGCCCGGCTTATTGGTTTCCAGAATGCGAGCCATTTTCGGATTGCCTGGAGCAGCTCAAATCATCCTGAACCAGTACATCCAGACCATGTTTGACAGCAGATTGTTGCAGTGCAGCGGTTCCGAGCGGGTATGAGTGGTTGCTCTGGGGACTGATGGAATGTGCCTTGCACTTACATTGCATTGTAGTACAATTTGGGTTGACCACTTATATACGTATCTAGGTCACTCTGAAGCAAATGCTAGTCGGCATTCACCTGAATTCTGCGCCAAATCTTGATATCGTCGACAAACAGTAGAACGTTTGAAGCGATTGCCTGTGCGATATCATGTATAAACAATAAAAACAATCGTGAACCTAGAAGTGAACCTTGCAGCATACCCCACTCGACTTGTATGGGGTTCGATAAAGATATCCGAAGTCTGACCACTAAATTGTTGTTGAAGAAGAATGTTGACGATCCAGCTTAGAAGGGATCACCTATCCCGTAATATCGAAGCTTGGAATGGTGTATCCGATGGTCTAGACGACCGAATGCTTCCGAAAAATCCAGGTAGATCACATCAAGTTCTTCTCTTGCATCATTTGACTCGGTCCAACAGCTGCTTGCGATTACTAAATTCGTTGTGACACATTGATGTCGGCGGAAGCTGGGCTGCTCAGGAGTACTGATTTTATAGTTTTCAGATAAACCACCAGTGTATCGGCAACGACTGAGTCCATGACCTTGAAGAGTATAGGAAGAAGAGATACTGGACGGTAGTTTGAGGGCTTAGTTCTACTTCCGCCTTTGTGATTTGGAGCTTCCACATAGCAGGAAGCCGGTGCTGGTCTAAGCAGCGCTGGAACAACTGAGACAAACCTCCTGCTTGTCGTCTTGCTGCTGCTCCCAGTGCCTCTGGACGAATGGTACCGACACTCGGTGTGATGTGGTTGCACAGCAACGTCAATTTCTGCAACATAGCTTCAGGGGTAAAAGAGCTGTGAGTGAGTCCTAGAGGCGGGATGACGAAAGTTGGAAGATTACTTGATGGTATGACTCTGAAATGTGGGAGCGTATTGCATCCGCAGCACGTTTGCCGCCTCCGTAGCCGTTCTTGTTGAGTGGATCAAATCCTTGTCTCACATTTCGTAGGCCATTGACGTGCCTGTACAGCTGTTTATGTTGAGTACTAATGATTTTTGCGAGGTTCCGCTACTATGAAGTTTTGTCTTCTCTGGGCAGTTGAGTGCATTGGTTTCGTTGGACTAGGTAGTTGTTCTATTTTTCTGGCGTTGGAGGTACACTAAAGACCCTATACTCTATGCACCATGTTGCGTTGCGTATTGCTATCGCTGTTTGAGTTCTGTCCCTAACGGAAGGAACTTATTGCTGACTATTATGACTGACGCAACGCCGACTGAATGTTTTGACAAACTCAAGCCAGGTGACTTCCGGGGGGTTCTTCAGCAAGGAACGACCAGGTTGTGGCGCTGACGAGCTGGGCTAATCGATCGGAGCGTGAGATGGTTGCCACAGTCACATACTCCGCATTTCGATATTCTGCATAGCAGAAGAAGTTAAAACTAATGACTGTATGCTCAATGTGACCCAACGGCAGTCTACAACCAACACATGAGTCATATGCTCTCTGTTGGTAAGCACAATATCCAGCACTGATGGCTTGTTACTAGTTCTGAAATGAGTGGGCAAAGTGACGTGATTGTAAACCGGAACAGTGGTTACGAGTTTTTTCAAATCAGCTTGGAATTGTTCTCCGATCGCAACAGTGCTTTCTAAACAATGCACATTGAAACCACCCATGATGAGAATGTGAGTGTATCTTCCTTTTAGCGTGCGTCTTAAAGCATCCAAAGATAGTGGTCAGTTTTGGAGGTAGATTTAGGGGGCGATACACCACGTCAACAAGACGAGTGTCTCTGCCTTTTAACTGCAAACGACTTCAAAGAAAATCGGCGAACTTCGAGTCTGAATCCTCCAGGGCAACGTACTGAATAGCTTCGGTAAGACAGAAGCACACATCCTCCTTTTGAGGGTCTACCGTTCCGGAGGAGCGACATGCCTGGTAGGGAAAGTTTAGCGTACGTCATAACAGTAGGTAGCCACGTTTCAGTAACACCGATCATATCATCTGACCCAAATGCTTGACGATCTTGCAATTTCGTCAGCTTATTAAAATACCCTGGGCATTGGTATAAAAGCAGTCTAGTTTCACGGTCTCCATGAGCTCATAGAGTGTTAAAAAGCACAAGCGTGGTAGAATGCCGACCGATGTGAGGTTGACCGTTACTCGTTTTTGCGATGGGATACTGATACCTCGTCTGAAAATTGATTCGGCCAAGGTGCGTCCACAATCCTCCTTTAGACCTATGTCAGAGAAAATTAATGCAGCAGTCAAACTAAGCTCCTGTATTGTCGCCAGTACATTTGCTTTTTCAGATGCTTTGGTTTCTGGACTTTGCAAAGCTTCCGAAGCCTTTGACCGAAATTTAGAAAGAAGGCTTTTCCGAATTCTCTGCCATCAATGCAAAACATCCCTTGCTGTTTGCTCTAACTGAACCACAAGTTTTAGGAATATTGAGGCGCATCCTCTATAAGTTGATGAGAGGGGAAACCTGTTGAGTGACAACGCCTCAGCATTATCCAATGAAAGTGTTTCACGAAAGAACCGCCACTGTTCTAACTCGTGATTTCCGGTCTTTTGAATGTTGCTAGAAGGAAGCTCTGCCACGCCATATTTGAAGATTGTGTTTGAGCTATCTTGTTTGTTGTGTCCTTCGTTGTTTCTTTACTATTGTCGCTCACCCCAAGGGACATCTGGATAGATGCATATCCCACAGGATCCGTGTGAAGCAGCGGCCTCAATATATGTGATAGGTAACGATAAGATCAACTCGCACCTCACTATAGGACAAAGTGTACAGTCCGAGTTTCTGGCAGCGGTCTTCGTACGACAATCCTAGTAAACTCGGAATGCACCGGGTAGCGCCGTGTTGGACCCATTTCAATCTTCTGTATCACCTTGTGTGATTGCACAGTAGGCGGTTGAGTCGTACTCTGGTATTGGTCTTATGGTGGAAGAGAAGAGTTGTGTGGCAACTTCTTTAGACAAAGTACAAAAGCTGCGTTTGGGCTCACATAGCATGCGCAGTAAGTTATGATATATTCTGTTCGGGTCTACAACGGACTTCAGGTCGTAGCGCTATAGTACACCTAGCTCGTTCGTGGAAGACGTGGGATGTAGCGGTTGGCTGTCAAGGGTGTAGGTTCGGCCATCACCACCCTTCCTTAATCTAATGAATACCTACTTGCTTGGGTGGATTGGAAGGTGGACATCTGTGGACCACCTGCAGATGCGGATGTGGTTTAGTCAAAGTAAGCCGCAGTCGTCTAGGGTGTCAGTCACTCTTCATATCTGAAAAAATAATGTGTTTTGAGATTAATGTGGCATAGTACGTTTATGATGGTATAGCACAGTTCGTGGCCTTAGTTCCGAAATACTTCATTACTATATGGAAATAAGCCTTCTAAGATACCAATTTTACCCAGTTCATAGTTTACAAACTTCGTGCTTTTAATGGTTATACGGGTTTAACACTGTTACAGATGAGTGAAGAAGGTAGCATATTTGCTAGGAGGTACACTGAATTGCTTCTTGAAACCTAGATTGATGATTAGGAGCAAAACTATTGTCACTGTTCACCAGCACGTTTCGACAGGTTCTTCTTCATTTTGCAGCATACCAGCGCTTTCAATTCCGCGCAGTACTTCCCTTTATAAAAAGTTCGGGTGTCTTTGTTAGGTTGCAATAAAAATAACTTGGATGTTTTGTGCACCTAGCAGTTATTTCAATTCAAATTGGTCGTTGTTGAAGCACCGTAACAGAAAATCTTGCTAAGCGTGAAAGTTCATGCTCTAACTAGTTCATCGCTTAGCAGTAATTCCAGTGTGTAATATTATAGTGGTAAACTTGGGATCTAAACGCACTCCAGTAACGGCTAGCTGCTATAAGATAGGAAACTCACAGTTCACTATCCTATTGAGATACACCAGTCTAATACAGAAAATGGGTAACCTCTGCAAAACATATGAACATCCTTTATCTAAAGAATGTATTTCAAGTGTCACAGTATTTATTGCATAAACCGTTGGAAAGGGACCCATTGTGAATGCCAGTAGTTAATTTGACTTCGTGCCAAGTAGATTTCACAAGATAGATGACTGCCATAGTTTTTATTAAACCTATTTGAAGTGTCAGAATCAAAGAATCACATTTATTTACATCAGACTAAAGGGACCTTCGTCAATGATATCAGGTAGTTCTCCAAAACAAACACTTGAATTTTAACACGTTTACTTACTGGAGGACGAGCTGATTCTCGATCAGGATAGGTTAGATTGGTCCAGCTTTTCTGTTGATCACAGTCAAATTAGCCGTGAAGAAGCACTGGTAAATGGCGCTTTGTCGATTCTTTCTAAACGGTAGGTATTCCAAAGTTCAGTAAGCCCATCTTACCCTCGGTACGCTGGTACAGATAGTTATTTAACGTTTTGCATAGCAAGGTTAATGTCTATTGTCTTTTAATCAAGAAATCCCAATGCGAATAAAAAACTAAGCACCCCATTTGTTGTTGAAAACACGCGACGGATACAGTTGAATCTGCTGCAGATATAACACAGCACATGGAGTTTAGCTTTGCAGTATGTTTCTACGGAAGCTATCTCATTTATGTAAAATATGCGAAACATTTATTTCACACAAGGTATTAAACGAGCATGTTCATGGTTCTACCCAGACTGCAAAACCGTTATCATGGAAACAAATTATTTAGCACAGCTTGTGCCTATACTAGCACCACAATGCACGTGCACCTAACCAAAAACTACTGGGACCGTGAAGCAATGGCTTACTGCGGATGAAAAGTTAAAAATTGATAGGTTCCGTAGGTTGGTTTCGGTCCATGTGGACAATAACGGCGCCCCTGTGGATTCAGCAGGTGTACGTCCGGTTTCCGGTAATATCTTGTCAATGCTGAGAAAAATGAGTAAAATCAGCAACTCGGATGCGGTTTTCGGGTTTCGCATATTAGAAGTGTCACAAGTTAGATGAAGGAAAAATCGTTTACTATATCCTCGAGAGACTAACATTATTAGTAAAATATTGAATGCATTGCTCAGCTTGTTGGACGACCGAATGTTTTGGTTACAGCGCTGCACAAAAAACGGCAGATAGGTCCTCGCACTTCAAATTTCTCTTGAGGAAGTGAAAATGCTTACCTGCTTACACTGCCCTCATACATCCGTGAAGACTAGAATGTCTGATTAGAGTAGGTTGCATGGAAAGATTACATTGCCGCAGTTTATGAGGGGATGTGAATGGAAGTGACTGATTTCTAACAGCACTGTGCGAGAAGATCAGCTAATGCCAAGAGTTTTACAAGACTAGAATAGCAAATGGGCAGAGTAATTTATGTTGTGCTATTAACGTTTACGTAGAACGCTTACTTTTGCTTACTTACTTCCTGTACTGATGTCCTTCGTGCGTGCTCACATATACACTTGGAATCACCCAGCAGTTGTTAGACCTCTACATGGTCGTGATGTATTCGCAGCCACTGTTCAGTGAACACTCCGAGTGATATCAAACTATGTGGGTGTGAGATATAGTGTAAAATTTCGACATCTCTATTGCACAACTCCGCTGTGTCTCAATTGCGGGTAGACTGCGCCCGCTTCAAATTTACCGATCATGAGTTACTTAAGAAGATTGAAAAGCAACACAATCGTTGGGATCATGGAGGAAGAAAATAAAGCCAGAATTCCCGAAAGGTCTCTACAAACGTCCGGAGTTTTGAGTGCCTCTTTGTGAAGCAAGGCGGCAGTGTCTAGAAGAGCCAGACCAAACCTACACTAGCAGCTAGAAAATGCATGACCTGAAAAGGGTCCTCTAATTTCTCTTCTCACATCTAATCCAAGGACGGCAGTTGCATATACGAACAACCCTAATCTTATTTATTGAATGATGGACTACTTTAGATAGACAAATATGGTGACACGCAAAGATGCTATTGGAGTGGTACGTAGTTGTGCGCTCTCTTGATCCGGTGTTGATTCAAAGTCTTATTTGTTAGCAGCAGAAATTCCGGGATGACTGCTGATAACAGGTCATTGTGGCCATGCAGAAAATATAATGTCCTATTCGCAAAAATGTGAGATATCGCTATCGATCTGAATAAGATCAGGCAGGAATCAACAAACATCTCTTAGCGGCGTACATAGAGACCAGCAGCCATCCGCCACTATAGTAGGTGATCCAAGTGCTAATTTGGAAAACAGCGAAGCAGGAATTGAGGCGTCACGCACTCTCGAACTTCATACCTAATCGACCTCGACTGCCACACAGATTCCAATTATTTCGTAGCATTTGATATATGCAGTCAGCAGGTCAAACTTAAATGCTCGAAGCTAATGGAAGTTGGATTGGGGCGGTGCGATACCACAGCGGTATGCCCAAGCGCCACGTGTTCTCAAGGACTTCCTGCGTACCAACTACAGGCAAAAAAGTGGACTGTTTGTACACTGAAAACAATGGAATATTGGCTTTAGCACAGATATAAAAACAAACGCTTAACAGTTTTCCTCAGGTTATGAGGGAGACTGAAAATGGATTTAATAAAAATAATCTGCGTAGCCGTGGACTCACCGCAAATTTCAAGTACGTACATTGTTTGGTTATGTCGTTGTGTGTCCCAGTAACTTGGGTTAAATCAGGTAATGAAGGCGGTGTACGGCATCATGAAGTCGCGTTATGAATTTGGACAAAGTAGAAGTGGGGATGACAAACTTCGGAATTAAGTTTCATGGCTGGATTACACGAAATGAGTTAGAGTTCCGGAGCCATTCCATCCGGATATACTGTGTCGACAATTGCAAATGGTGGCCTCTCAGTGTGGTGTTATGGCTGTGTTTCAATAAACATTGCGTTGTTGGTTTGGATCATAGAGGACCTGATACACAAATCTGAGATTGTGTTGTACCGGAAAACACGTCCTTTTAGTATTCTGTAACATTAGAGTTTACCGTTGTTTTAGCTTTCAGAACGTCCACTATTTTACTGACGGTACTTCAGTTGACAGAAATTATTTTGGTGAGAATATTGCTGCAACATATATCGCACTGCTTGATTCGCTTCCCATTATTTAACTTGCACAACACACGTTGGGTTTACTCGCCTCCAACTTTTATACTGTCCCGTATGTGACACGGCTCTTACGTGTTATTGATTACCGACTAGTATCCCAGGTGCCACCCTACAATTGGTGACCCCGGTCCAGAACAGACTGTCCGCCATTTTGCAGTTTCATTTTGATGAGTTCGTTCCAGTAACTTTGAGTCCTTGCTTGCTACTGTTTTTTTCCCACCTGCCGCATATACTTGTTCATTTCTCTCGATGAAAAGTCCTGATGATAAACCGTCTACGTACGTGCTTAGTGCCGTAGAGCTAGCCTACCCATCTATTGTTATGGCTTCTGCATTTAGAATCCACTATCTACAGTTGTAAATTTCGTCTGAAAATGCTACTATCATCAACTTATGTCTCGGCTTCCGCAAACTGTGTCCTCCCAAGTGGGTGACATCATAGGTTGTGCCCCCTCCGATGCGAAATCGGCGAATTTAAAGCAGGCGATCATACAGCGAATCATGCCCTCTGACAAGGTCCGACTACAGCAACTGTTTAGGGTTCTGCAGATAGGAGGCAAGATGCCTTCAGCCTTGTTGCGACAGATGCAACAGATTCTAGGCACATCCAGCCTGGACGCTGGGATCCTCCGCGAAACGTGGATGCAACGTCTCCCGGAAAACACAAAGGCCAACCTCGCCCTGGCAAGCACTCTGCCTTTCGCGGCAGTTGCAGAACTAGCAGACCGTGTCATCGAACGAGATCAGCCAACGAACGAATCCAGGACAGTCACTAGACTTAGTCCCGTCGCAGCCCCAACGACATCCGCGATTAGTGAGCCGTCGGCACTCGACACTTTATCATTGCAAATAGCCTCACTACAAGGCCAAGTCGAGAAACTCTCCGTAGACCGTAAGCAGCGCAGCCGCTGTAGCTCACCACCCCATCGCACTGAGCGAAACAATTCAGGCTTTTGCTTTTGGCCCCCACGTTGTGGTAAAAATGCCCGTAAGTGCGGGCAACCATGCAGTTACTCCGCCGCAAATCAGGAAAAGCTTCAGGCCGGCCAGTAATGGCGACTAACGGTGTCGGCAAAGCCCAAAGTCGGCTCATCTACATTAGGGAATATGATTCCGAGACCCAGTTCTTAGTTAATACCGGGTCGGAAGTCAGCGTCATTCTCGTCATGCCAGGTGAGCCTATCGCTTCCTTATCGACAAGCCTAAGTGCCGCGAATAACATATTGCTTGCCCTGGACCTAGGTCTTTGGCGCACGTTCAGCTGGGCATTCATTGTCGCTGTGGTCCCCTTTTGCCATCCTCGGCATTGACTTCAAGGGCATTTCGACCACTTGCTCGATGCAAAACGCCAGATGACAGTCGACACTGCAACGAAACTCAGTGTACGTGGCACCGATATCTCATCTATAACACCGGTGTACGCCTTTCCTCGAGCCTCGCTAGACTACGCCAACGTCTTTTCCCAGTATTCTAAGCTCATTCGACCAATGAACTCAGCTTTGCCCGTGGCATCCCAAGTCAAGCACTACATACGGACAAATAGTCCATCCGTCTCATGTCGTCCATGGCGATTATCGATCGAAAAACTAAAGGTAGCTAGGGCGCAGTTTGGGCACATGCTCGAAGTTGAAATAATCCGCCCTTCCGACAGCCCTTGGTCATCTCCCCTGCAGATGGTCCCCTTGAAATCTGGTGACTGACGCCCGTGCAGTGGTTAACGTGCACACAATCGGCTAACCTTCTCAGATAGGTACTCTATCCCACACATGCAGGACCTTACCGCATGCCTCCCAGGTAAGTCGATCTTCAGCAAGATAGATCTGGTTCGCGCTTATCACCAAATACCTGTAGAAAAAATGACATTCCCAATACAACTGTTAGCACACCTTTCGGCTTGCTGAAATTTTTAAGAACGCCAGTTGAACTGTGCAACGCAGCACAAATCTTCCAACGCTCCATCCACGATGTCACTCTTGGCCTGGACTTCGCTTATACCTACCTCGATGATATTTTGGTCATCATTCCATCGGAACAAAAACATCTCGTGCACCTTCGAACTCTGTTCCAGCGCTAGACCCAACACGGTGTCACAGTCAACCAGACGAAGTGTGAACGGAAAATCAACGGTAGAATTCCTAGGCTACCTCGTTTCCTCATCTGATATCGAAGTCCTTCCTGATAAGATCCAGGCAATCAAGGACTACCCAGCTCCAACTTCGTCTAAGGACCTCCGTCGATTTTGTGGTTCGATCAACTACTATCGGCGCTTTATTCCGCGCTGCGCTCAGCACATGCAGTCTCTGACTGGCCTACTCAGAGGGAATGAACGTAAGTTTGCCTTCCCTGACACAGCACGGTCAGCCTTCGCCGAGCTCAAGGATGCTATCTTCAACATAGCCCTCCTTGTTCATTCCGAATCGTCTTGTCCCTTTTCTATTACGACTTATGCCTCAGACGTCGCGGTCGGAGCCGTCCTCCAACAACACGTTGGTGGGCAGTGGCAACCTTTTGGGTTCTTCTCCGAACGCCTGCAGCCAGCGGAATCCCGCTACAGCACGTTTGGCCTAGAACCACTCGCAATTTACCTAGCCATTCGTTACTTCCGACACACACTCGAAGGCCGCGCTTTCACGGTCTACACTGACCACAAACCCCTCATCTTCGCCTTCAACTTTGCTTGCCACAAATACTCATCACGATAAACAAGACACCTAGACTTTATCACACAGTTCACTGCCGACCTATGTCATACGGCAGGTATCGACAATCCCGTCGCCGACGCCCTCTCATGCGTCAACGTCACTCTCCAGTCTTGACTACCGTCGACCTTTTCGTCATGGCATCTGCTCAGGTTCAAAATGAAGACATACAATGCACTCTGTAGTCCATTTCTCTGCATGTGCAACGTGTTCCTCCCCAAACCTCGGAAGCAATCATTCTCTGTGACACTTCCAAAAGGTTGTCCTAGACGCCTAGTGCCCCTCTCCTTCAAACGCACAGTTTTGACGCACTGCACACACTATCACATCCCGGTATCCATGCATCTTTGAACGTGGTCACCGAAGGCTTCGTTTGACCACGCGTAAACAAAGATGTTCGTCCTGGGCTCGCGCCTGCCTTCAATGCCAGCGCACCTAAATACCTCATCACACACGCAGTTCTTTTGGTTCATTTCCCGCCCCGGTCTCTCGGTTCTCGCATGTACACTTAGACTTGGTAAGTCACTTGCCTCCTACATGCGGATTTGTATACATTCTGACATGTATCGAGCGCTTCACAAGATTGCCAAAATCCATTCCCCTTAACCGGCTGCACATCTGAGACTGTTATCCAGGCCTTCTTAGATCGGTAGTCTTGCACTACAAATTCTCATTCATTATTACAACTGACCGAGAAACGTCCTTCTACTCTTCCCAATGCGATACATTTTGCAACTTTTTAGGTTGCCAACACATTCAAACAACAGCGTACCACCCCGTAGCTAACGCTTTAGTTGAACGCTTCCATAGACAACTAAAAGCCTCGCTCCGCGTTTTTACCGACCCTAGCTAGTGCGAAAGCATTTCGCTCGTATTCCTATGCATTCGCAGCAGCATCTAAGCTGACTTGCAGTGTGCATCAATAGAGCTAGCTTACGGCATAACGCTAAATTAGCCAGGACAAATTCTTTCGCCTCCCGCATCGTTGGGTATGCATTTGCCTAAGTTTGCGTCCTCCCTAAACCAACGTATGCGTCCACTACACATCCATCCTTCAGCCTTCTAAGGGGAAGCCCTTGTGGTGTACCGGAAAACACGTCCTTTTAGTATTCTGCAACATTAGATTTTACCGTTGTTTTAACTTTCAAAACGTCCACTTTTTTACTGACGGCACTTCCGTTTACACAAATTCTTTTGGTGAGTATCTTGCTGCACCGTCTCTCACACTGCTTGATTCGCTTCCTATTTTTTAACTTGCACAACACACTTTGAGTTTACTCGCCTTCAACTTCTATACTGTCCCGTAGTTGACACGGCTCTTACGTGTCATTGATTACCGACTAGTTTCGCATCTGCCTCCCAACAAGATCACCTTTCAGAAGACGTCGTTGTTTACTAAAATGTCCTAGAGTCATTACTACCAACTGGTTTGTAGAGTAGAACTATCCATTCACATCTTTCGGCGCCCTAACTTGTGGCTTCTCAAAAGCAGTAAATTCATATTTTTGCCAAGGACGCCTAGTTTGGTGGGCCTATTCAACATGTGCTCTCATGTTAACATTGAGCATTAGCGAAAGGTAGAATCAAGCCGCCTAAACTCCCTTCGCAATAGGCCCTAGTATTGCCTGGCTTTTTTCACTGTCAGCTCAGCCTGCTTTGAACATCCGAGATCGTCTTGAAAGATCACCACAACTTCACATTCATGAGAAGCACACTGCAAGACATGTTCTCCCAGTCGATATCAACCGGTGCTTTGGTGGCGCATGCTCATTATTTTGCAATTGGCGGGGTTAAACGCAAAAGTGTTCTGAGTCAACCACTCGTAAGCCTTATCAAAATAGCCATGTAGAGCTATATGGTCATCTAATCGTTTGATGGCCTGTCAAATCTTGATGTCGTCCCCACAGAACTGATGGTTCGACGTCAGCACTCCCCCAAATCGTTTATGAACGCAAAGAATAACCGTGTTCCTAATCCCGCGCTTTGAGATGACAAAGAAAACCTCTATCGGGTCGGACAGGGTGCTACGAGCTTGCACATTCAAGCGTAGTTGATGTAGGAATGAATGAATCCAGCCCACGATAGGGTCACTGATCACGTATCTTCAAAGTTCATGAAAATGAATCCTGTGATCAAGGCTATCAAATACTTTAGGGAAAACAAGGTAAACGGCGGAAACGCCTTTCCCATCATCGAAGGATTCAGTCCACCTATCACAGGCTAACAAATGATCCATAGTACATGAGCGGTTTTTGTGAAATCCAGGCCACTCGTGCACGTTGATATGGAAGGTTTCTAAGTATCACTTAAGTGCATCTGCAACGACAGATTCGTGATATTAGCAAGTATGGGGAGAAGAGTAATCCGGTCGTAGTTTGTGGGGATTGCACGGTTACTTCTATGGTCAATGGGAGTGGTAATCCCACGCTTCCACACTCTTGGGGCCTGCAGCTCGTTGAGACAGCAGTGGAAAAACTGAGCTAATGGTTCAGCCAAGCTCGTGGCAGGTACCATCAATGAGTTGGGACGCATGCTATCTGTACCGGTTGAGCTATACACGAGTAGTGACAGCAGTCGTTTGAGCACATCCGCGGCTGTGAACGAGATGTGACTAAGACCTGAACAATGAACAATGAACAATGATTTTATACGGGTTAAGAAGCGTTGCTTTACAAGCCCCGTTGGATAGTTGGTGGGGATATCAACATAACAATTGTGATGAAGAGGATAGTAAAATAGTTAATACTTTAAATACGAAAATAAGGACTTATCGTTTGCTTCGCTGCAGTCATGCGATCCACTTAGATTCACAACACCCACAGTTAACAACAAATAATTCCAGGGTAAACTCCAGGTGTAGGATGGAGACATAGTGTTAAGTAACAAAGTGCAAGTGGATGAGTGCATCGTCCAACCGTCTTTTAAATATTGTTAGTGTCGGTGCAGAAACGACCGATTCTGGGAGAGCATTCCACAGGTGACAGAAATGAATGGAAAAGAAATTTCTGCGGCACTCCAGACGACTGTATTGTTCTGCGAGTTTTAATGAGTGGCCCCTCAGGTTTGTATTGCTGCTGAGTTGCAGTAAAGGGCGGCACACATGATGTGGGTCTCGCAGAATCAAGTATGTCATAATCAGGTCGCCTCGTAGCCTGCGATAGCTGCCACTGAACAATCCTAGTCGTCGCAGCCTCTCCTGGTAGGACCGATTGCGCATTCCAATGACGTTCTTAGATGCCCTGCGTTGTGGCTGCTCCAATGCATTAAGATCGTGTTTCAGCCATGGATGCCAGGCTTGAATTGCATATTCGACATGGGGGCGAACATACGCACTGAGCATTTGGCGAAATATGGAGCTGTTTATTCGTCCAAACGCCCGCCTCAACAGCCCAACGTGTTGGTTCCCGGTCTTTGAGGCCTCTTCGGATTGCCTGGAGCAACCCAAGTCATCTTGAACCAGGACACCCAAGTCACATTCGACAGCTGGTTGTTGTAGTATTTTCGTTCCGAGTCGGTATGAGTAGCTGCCCTGATGTCGGATGGAAAGCACCTTGCATTTACTGACGTTGAAATGCAATAAGTTTTGGATCGACCATTGATACACTGTATCTAAGTCACTTTGGAGCACATGTTGGTCGGCGTTCGCCTGGATCCTGCGCCAGATCTTGATATCGTCGGCAAACATTAGGAAGTTTGAAGCGATTCCCTGTGCAAGGTCATTAATGAACACCAAAAACAAACGTGGACCTAGAACCGAGCCTTGCGGCACACCACACTCGACTTGTATGGGGTCCGATAAAGAGCTCCGAACTCTGACCACTAATTGCCTTCGAAATAGAAAGTTGGCAATCCAGCTTAAAAGAGGGTCTCCCATCCCGTAATGCTGCAGCTTGGATAGTAGTATCCGATGGTCTAGGCGATCGAAAGCCTTGGAAAAATCCAGGTAGATCACATCAACACCTTCTGCAGCGTCAGCTGCCTCGGTCCAACGACTGCGTGCAATTAGTAAATTCATTTTACATGACCGCTGTCGACTGGGGGAAACCGTGCTGTTCAGGAGTGATGAGGTTGCAGTTTTCCATTCCTGTTCCTAAAGGAAGAACTCTACCTTTTAGAGCTAAAGGTCCTAGTCTCTGACGCATTTATTACTATGATGATGAACTGACTGGCGAAGTTTCCCCAAGCGACATCAGGCGGTTGTTCCGCTAGAAATGATCAATCAGTGATCTTAATGAGTTC
>OX104070.1:31267542-31287313 GCA_944474145.2 Dicrocoelium dendriticum
CGCCAAAAGTTTGGTACAATACGCTAACATGCTTTTAAAATGGTATAATTTGCATCTGCCTGCCCACAAGTTTACCTTTCATCAGACGTCGTGGTTTACTTAAATATCCTAGAGTCTTTAATACCAACTGTTTTGTAGAATAGAACTATCGATTCTCATCTTTCGGCGTCCTAACTTGTGGCTTCTCAAAAGCATTAAGTTCATATTTTTGCCAATGTCGCCTCGTTTGGTGGGCTATTCAACATGTGCTCTTATGTTAACCTTGAGCATTAGCGAAAGATAGAATCAAGCCGCCTACTGTCCCTTCGCATTTGGCCCAATTATTGCCTGGCTTTTTTCACTGTCAGCTCAGCCTGCTTTGAACATCCGAGATCGTCTTGAAGGATCAACTCAACTTCACATTCATGAGAAGCACACTGCAAGACATTTTCTCCCAGTCGATATTAACAGGTGCTTTGGTGGAGCATGCTCATTATTTTGCAATTGGCAGGGTTAAACTTAAAAGTGTTCTGAGTCAACCACTCGTAAGCCCTGTCAAGATAGCCATGTAGATCCATATGATCATCCAATCGTCTGATGGCCTGTCAAAGCTTGACGTCGTCCGCACAGAACTGAAGGTTCCACGTCAACACTCCCCCAAATTGTTTATGAACGCGAAGAATAACCGCGTTCCTAATCCCGAGCTTTGAGACGCCACAGTAAACCTCTATCGGGTAGGACAGGGTGCTACGAGCTCGCACATTCAAGCGTAGTTGATGTGGAAATGAATGAATCTAGCACATGATAGGGTCACCGATCCCGTATCTTCAAAGTTTATGTAAATGAATCTTGTGATCAAGGCTATCAAATGATTTAGGGAAAACAAGATAAACGGCGGCAACTCCTTTCCCATCATCGACGGATTCAGTCCACCTATCACAGGTTAACAAATGATCCGTAGTACATAAGCGGTTTGGTGAAAGCCAGGCCACTTCTGCACGTTGATATGGAAGGTTTCCAAGTATTCCTTAAGTGCATCTGCAACGACAGACTCTTGATATTAGCAAGTATGGGGAGAAGAGTAATAGGGTCGTATTTGTGGGGCTTGCACGATTACCTCCATTGTCAATGGGAGTGATTATTTCACGCTTCCACAATGCAGCTCGTCGAGAGAGCGATGGAAAACTGAGATAACGGTTCAGCCAAGCTCGTGGTAAGTACCATGAATGAGTTGGGACGTATGCTATCTGTACCGGTTGAACTATACACGAGTAGGGACAGCAGTCATTTGAGCACATCCGCGGCTGTGAAGGAGATGTGACTAAGACCTGGTAGTGATTTGTAATGTGTGAGAATGATGTGAGAGGGTGATGCATTCTGATAAGGACAAGCGAACTGATGTCTAAGAGTATTAGCAGCTTCTTGGGCCGTTCGCGCTTGGCCACTTACGGTGTTTGGAGGAGGGATGTGACGCTGTAATTTGCGAAATTTTTTAACATGCCTGTAAAGTAACTTTGGGATTGCAGCGGAAGTATTTTGCCAACTTCTGTTGATGTCTTAGTTTACTTTCGTGCACCAGTTTAACACAGTGGTTTCGCTTAGTTGCGTCTGCAATTCAGTTTTCACTGTTTGGATCGGATTGGTATGCTTTCCAATGGGGATCGCTTATGACCATAAGTTTTCACTCTCTGCTCCTAAGGAAGGACTCTACATTTTAGAGCTAACGGTCCTAGTCTCTGACGCATTTATTACTATGATGATGAACTGACTGACGAAATTTCCCTAAACGACATCAGGCGGTTGTTCCGCTAGAAATGACCAATCAGTGATCTTAATGAGTTCGGATAAAATGTGATGTGTTATTATGCATACCAATTTAATGTCCTTGTCAGACTCTTCAGCGTAGCTGACGTAGCGGAGAAAGCATTGTCGCATTATCACTGGGCCCCAGAAGGCTACTCACTGTCAATATGTCAAACCTAAGTTCCTCATTGGTAATGGTGAGGTTCAAAGTGGCCGGTTTGTTCCCCGCTCTAGATCTCGTAGGGGACGTAATGTGGTTATGGAGGGATAGACCGGCGACTAATTCTTGTAGTTCTGCCTTAAACTGCTCCCCAGGTGAGACCGCAACATCTGGTGTTTGCAATTTGAAGCCCGTACGAGGAGAACATGAGAGTTAGGCTAGGCCAGAACAGTTTTTAGTGCACAAGATAGACGGTCGTCCATTTCTAGATTTGTCAAGGGAGGACAGTATACGAGGGCAACTAAACATGTATCAGCACGTATTAGTTGCAGGCGGCGCCAAAGTGAGTCTACAACTTGAAGTCCTGGGTCGTCAAAGACTTGGAAACGCATGTCTCTGTAGTAGTGCTAAATTTCGCCACCCCATACTAGCGCGGTCTTTATGTAAGATGGACATATAAGGTACAGTGAAATCTGCCTCCGTGATTTCAATGTGCAGCCAAGTCTCAGTTATCATTATCATGTCCATAGACATCGAAGTTTGGCGAGAATGAAGCTCGGATAATTTGTTGTCCTGGCCCTGCGCGTTGGTATACATACAAGAGAGTGCTTCGAAAGTTAGAAGTGTATCTGGAGGTGGGAAGGACAAATCCGAGTTGCTGTCAACCCTAATGGGTTCTGCAACTAGTCGATCTTGATGGACTACCGACATTCAGCTATGAGACTCGTCATATTTGCCGGTATAATGATCACGCGATGAGGTACCGGTTTCAATAAGTATTGAAAAAGTCACTCCCGCTTCCACAGTTGTTTGCGCCCCTCAGTTATCTGCTTCGCAACTAAGGCTTACTGAACTCACAGTCAGAGGTAGGTGACTTAGATTTCCCTTGGTCAACTGAATTCTGGTGTGGAACGCTTCTATTCATACGTCTGAAGATTGCTCCTTACGCCATTTACGCTAGTTTTTCAGTGCAATTTCCTCCATGAGTTTGAACTGGAGCACAACTTTCCGCACCTTGGGGTCATACTCTTGGTAGTTATATTATGAGGGTATTTTTATACTATATCTAGCTAACACGTTGTCGAGTGAGAGCACTTGATGGAGGTAACGTCATTCCTTCCAATCATGAGGGTTTGCTTCACGGTCATCAGATGGCTGAAACTGGAACGCATCATGCATACAGATCGAGGTTTTGTTGTTCTGATGGTGGTGGTCATCAGCGTTCTGTTTTCTTTGTTGGTGCTTGCTTCAAGCGACGTTGAGAAAAATCCGAATGTCACATGAATCCCTTAAGGGTGGGCGGCGGACAAAAGCACCGCTTCAATATCTTTTGCTGGTTGTAGCGTCACACTTAACAATCGTGACCTCTGTAGTGAGTAAAGTTTGGGTGCCTACAATGGGCGCCACGCTAGCCGGTTTAACTTGAACGCCTATTAGTAGACATATGGAATCCCAGTGTTTTCGGTCGTTCACATTTTTTATACTAGAGTTACACAAATAAATAAATAAATAGTTTAATCTCGAATTTGTCGGGACACAGCAAACCACGCATGATCAGAATTTACGAGCAGTTATGTTTCACAACGATACTTTGGGTTCAAGTGTGCGTAGTGCAAACAGTCAAGGCACTATAAGTACAATGAAGGCGGTAGATGTAGACGGAGCTTGTTTTATTCTTTCACGTATCAAGAAAAGGTTGAAATATGACTCAAGTCGACGTACCAGCATATAGTTGTGGGCAGTGACGTTATTCAGTGGCAAGTCACATCCGCCACATCGCAAGGTGGTTAAACAGACATCTGTAGCTTTTTATACGGAGAACGCTTGCCAGGCGTTAGATTCAGGAACACTGGAGCATACGATTGTAAACGATTTATTGGCACGTTTTTAAATAAACGATTTGTGAGGGAGTGGGAGTTGAATCTTTAGAAAAGTAATGGATGCATGTGTGGATTCCGTAGCGCCCTGTGTGATTGTGTCAAGTGCAGTCATAGAATCTACTTCTGGGCGTTGGCAGCAGCGACAGACGCTTGTGTAGCCACGCCTACAGATGTAGCCGGGGTGTTTACGTGGGCCGATATAGCATGCACTACAGATTTGTTCTCATGCAATATCGACTGAGCTAGGATGGGAGTCACCATAGTAGGTGGAACTCGGTGGCATGCCTGGTTTTAAGGCAGATCTATTCGTGTATCTAGCTTCATAGGGCTACCATTACTTTTGGTTCGAACTCTGTGTTCATTTGTAGAGTCTTGAGTGCCTCGCCTATCTGTGGCTGAAACCGGAGCATAGTAGTTATTAAGCTTGGATTCCTCGACAATCGCCACTAGGTTATTGCATCTCTGCGCCAAAATAACTATGCATCTATTAAGTGGGACGGCCATACAATCCGAGAGGGACCAAAAAGCGCTTGTTTTATTGCTCCTCATTTCCTTCGCATTTAAAGAAACAGACTTTGCGCGCTAACAAATACTGCATTCAGAACACATTATACCAGATCGAACCGTTTTCCTGCAGCGGCAGATGCTGCTCGGCTGTGTCTTGCTACAGTTCGCCAACAGTTTGATTCCGTTTCTCGTCATGTTCACAGTTAGTTGTGAAGCTGACAAGTTAGATCACTGTTTGGTGGGCCTAAACACGTCGAGTCGCGTCCGTGCGTTGAGGTCAACGTCACAGGGGGATAGTGGGGCCATGTCTCTTGACCTTCGCCTTCGAGTCGGTAGACTGAGGCTGTGCCTGTGTGGCAGTCCCCCGGTGGTGTGGCTAACGCATTTACGTGGCTTGGTCTATTGGTCGCAAGGCGGATGTGTCCAGGTATATTTAGCTGATGGACGCAGTGTTTGATTGGAACGTGTCAGAGGTTGCTCGAAAGTTGCTTAACTGCTCTAACGAATGAGACCAAACTTGGATTTGGTCAATTGAAATTGGGCAACGTCTACACGTTGTGTAGGTGAAACGCTGCTCGGAGTTCACAAATCCAGGTAAATGTATGCCGCACAGTGGTGTAGACGAGAATGTAGGATCCCGGGATAGAGCTTGTAAAAACAAGACAAATGCGTATAGCTCCAATGCTGTACGACAAATATCACTGGGAAATAGTGAAATAAATCCAGAGGGCACGAATGCGCGTTTAGCAAGCTCGTCCGTTCAAATTCAAAACCTTGATTTCCACGTGGACCGTGAATCCTTTGATGATGCGTACAAGATCAAACATACAAATCTAAATGAATGGTATAGTGTCAAACATTGAGAATTGTGCGAGGATTCTTCTTTTTGCTATTTCACTGCCGGAATGCACAAATAACAGCAAAATTATGACACGAAATAACCCTTAAAAGTCTTTTTGCTTGTGTACAGCTGCTTAGATAAGTAGTAAGAAATATCACTAAATGGCTTATTCAATCAAGCGGTTTGCTTGCCGCGCAACCTGCTAGCGTTGCTTGCTGGGTGGTTCTAGATCAACTTGGTCCAATGAATGGTTCAACAGCAGAGTTCCAGCAGGTGGCGGGTCTTCGCCTGGCAAGTGTTCTCCATATAAATATCCACAAATTTCCTTCTAACAACAATACGACGTGGCGAATGTGACTTGCCACTAAATAACTTCACCCCCTTCCTTCAGCGCAGTGGAGCACTGTGTTTCAGTATCCTGTTACTGATATTGTGGGGAGGACTGGGCAACTGTTTTTAATCAACCGAACGAAATTAGTATGAACTGATCAATCAGCTATCGGCTCCTAATGAGCGCGATTCCTGAATTCGCCCCGTTGACTTACGAGTGAGCTATTGAGCCAATGGCTCGGGGGGAAATTCCCTGAGTCAACTCCCTACTACGGCTTGCGCGGTCGGGTAATATCACGCCGTCTTACCACTGACGGCTCCATATCCATTTCTTGGACTGTTGTTTGTATTTTTATTCAACCAGACTGGGCAGTATAAGCAAACACAGAAATCGACGCTGGGCAATTGATCTTGGAACTAGGTTATGACCAAGGCAAGGTAAAGGATTGTACCCACTTCCACCTTTTGCACAGTTCTGGTTTCAAAAACCTGCTCTCGATAGTTTTAGGGATGACAAATAGATGCTTCCTAAACTTCTCCTTGCTATTCTGAAGTCAACAATCTAAACCACATACTGGTAGGAGCAGAAATTAGCTCCTGAAATAAGGTCTTAACCTGTTTGTCCGTGAAAGATGGTACTTATGAGTATAGACAATATAGTCTGCCGCGTTAAGAACACGCCTCTGCACTTTTGTCATCACAAACATAGTAGTGGCTTCTAATCGGTAGTCCAGACCCAAAGTAGACTTAGAAAGACAATAGATTACGACACAAAATATGCGGTCGTAATTTTGTTAATGACAGTAATGGAGAGAAAAACAAAGCGTATTTGAACACGATGGTTCTGTCGCTAGCTAGCAGCAATACCTCAATATCAATAAGACCACATATTAGTTAGCATTTAACAATAAACAAAGTATCCTGAGGTTGTGAACTCCGGTGGGACTTGATATCGAACAGCTTGCTATAAGCCATATGAATTGGCGAAAAGAATAGGTGGCTTATGGATTTTGGGTGTGTGCTATTAAATGATGAATTCAAAGCAAAAACTGTACAAATCGTTGACGGGTCCATAGCATAAATTATGTTGATACCGGCAAATAAATTCTCTGGACCGGGTGTCGACAAGAAGTTCTAGCAAAACTTCAAGCAAATGTAGTTCTTGAAACAAACTATTTTTTCAAAGTCAGGTGCATTTAGCATAAGTTGATCATCATCAAACGGGTCACCTAGAGGCAGAAAACACTTCAGCTATTGTGCCGCAATACAAAAAGGATAAGAGATTAAGGAGTGTAAAGTAAAACAAGCTAAAAAAGGTAACGTAATGCTGAACATCACATTTGTGATATCTGTTGAAGGAGGAAGCTGAAAGGGAGGGAAGGGACAAAGTGACTCACAACACAAACGCCACTGATGTCGACTCTTTGCCATATCATCAAGTGCATCCAACCAAAC
Organism: Dicrocoelium dendriticum; assembly: GCA_944474145.2. Taxonomy (NCBI): domain Eukaryota; kingdom Metazoa; phylum Platyhelminthes; class Trematoda; order Plagiorchiida; family Dicrocoeliidae; genus Dicrocoelium; species Dicrocoelium dendriticum. Next base: position 31,274,498 of record OX104070.1, read on the forward strand.
GTGTGCATTGTCTTTCGGTCTCCATCTCGGCAGTCAGGAAACCCCAACCGACGCCAAATTCACAGTGAAGGATTTCAAACCTCTTGACCAAGTCATCGATTGGCATTCCCTCCTCTTCTTCCATACACACCTCCGGCGCCCAACCGACGCGGGATTGGGTAAGCGGGCAGGCACAACGCGTGCATCAGCCACGGGAGCATTGTGCGTGAAATAATGGTGCTGAGCGGTCCACTTCCACTTCGTAATCCACAAGCAAGGCGCCGAGTACTCCCATTGCTCAAGCTTTCAACATATCCGTTTCAGTAGCCGGACAGATTGAAGTAGTTGACAAGATTAATCTCAGTAGTGCTGCTGTTTAGCCACTACCAAGGCTGGTTTACTAATTTTTTAGTCACTACCTTCTAATTGACACTGAAGCAGTGATAGACCGATTTCACTTGGGATATGCAGACTTAGACTGTCGGGAGATATATTTCGAAGTCAGTGTTTTCAACCAAAGACAGAGCCTGCGTAAGTTCGTCGATACTTGGAAAACAACTATACATTCCGATTTGGTTTCCCGATTACATCAAAAAACCGCCTATAACTAGTAAGCGCTTATTTAGTGCTCACATAAATGATGATAGGCTGGGCTATCGAAATTAGAAATTGAGCTTACTCATTTCTGTGGTCTTTCTACAAGTTGTGAACCAGCCGGTGGTTAAAAACTCATCTAATGTTTAATCTAAGAACGAGTGTATTCTCACTGCGCTAAATACAAAATTGTTCAAAACTACTAACGGGTATTTCTTAAGGTTGTAGAAGGTCAAAACCTTCCATCGTCTGCGCTAAAGATTAGAAACCGACCATACATGACTATACTATTGTAAGCCAAATGTTTTCTAAAGTATAAGGGATTCTTGTGATATGTGTGAAATAAAAATCTCGTGTCAGGAATTGAGCTTATCTTCACTTCTCAGAAATAGTCTAGGGTTGTGAACATCGGGGCAAGATGAGTGTAACACTAAACGTGCAGTTGACAACTGAGGAAGGACGTTTTTATCACTACCCATGTGGTGTTACTTAACCATTATTTGGAGGCTGCTTCCCCTGAGTTTTAATGATTTAGGCAGGTGATGGTTTACTAGAAATTCGATGTTCTAGACAGTATTGGGCTGGACCGCTGCTCACTTACAAATCGCTAGTTAGTTTGAGCTAAACAAGACAAAGTGTTAGTTCACTTGGCAATAATGAAATGACAAACACTTCAAACGCTTTAAATTAATGTTTAATATTTCCGAGAATAAAACATTCTCGGCACTGTTATCATACGGCGATGACCAGAGAACAGAATAGTAACTGAATAGTATATATGTCGTTGTCAAGAAAAACACGTTTCACATTGATCAAGTTAAAGAATTCGATCCTAAGCCAAGGGAGATACATCACAAGAACCCAAATACGAATAGAAATAAAAAAGAAGAAAAGTAGAGATAAAAACACCAATAACTACATTGCTCAAAATGCTTAGCCAATTCGCCCAGAACCAACACCGATTATTTTGCACTAGATAAAAAGCTTATCAAATGCGCCAGTGACCAATTTTAATCATCCACTTGGCACATTACCAGTAACAAAAGATTGCGCTTTAGTGAATTGTTGCAAGATAGAAGCAAGCAGACAAAATTTCAAATAATATTCATAACGGCAAAATGTCTCAGAGAGTGGACAGACGGGCGAATAATGTGGCGTTTACAAATACTTAGAAGTCAATAAGTATTAAGAGTTAAATCTGAGCTCCTTAGTTAATACCCATAAGAATGAAAGAAAGCGCGGCTGCAACGAAAATAAGTACGGCAACTCATATTAGGCACATGCGTTTACCAAGATGAATGGGATAAACAAGCAAATGTAACCTGAACCAAAAGCGCTAACGACTCTGAACTAGCTCAGTTTATTAAAACAGTAGTTAAATTGATTGGCTCAGGTGGTAGAGCCTGTGTTGTGCATGAAGACTGGCTTCATTTGATCCAATACTTGAAAAAGTTCGCTGATCTCTTCACGAAACCAATCAGGTCAGCCGAGAAGTAATGCCGCTCTCGGTCATCATCTATGTTCTATGCGGATGGATCTCCCTCACGGCCACGTCAACGTGAGAGATTGCAATAGCATCCTCCACTTGCAAAGCTCCGGTTGTGTTAATTTGATCGCTATCGATTCCGCAATCTTAAGGAGGAGTGTCTCAAGCTCCTTAGGATATCGTTTCGGCACGGCATATATAAGCTTGAAAGCCTCATTGGTCAGCATTTTGTGTCCACCTGGAACCAGATGTTCAGGATGGAAGTTCTGATACTTTTGGCAGTGCCTTTTCGTAGAGACCCGGGACAGTGCTCAGCTATCCTTGTCGACAGACGCCTGGCTTTATGTCCGAAGTACTTAGCACCACAGGTGCAAGTATACGACGTACCATTCGGACTTGGGCGTAATCTTTCTTTAAGGCGCTGAGTAACAATTGTAACTGTCTCCACACGAACACGTGAATTGGCGGCTGGGAATGTTCTTGCCACAGTAGCGGAACTTGATGTCATCGCTAAATGGGAACAGTGAGAAACACATATTTTCGGGGCTGTGCTGATGGGTTCCGTGCGTTTATGAACCACGGCGTGTTTATGATAAATGGGGAGGCGTAACCGTTTGAGAGCAGCGTCCTAAATATGCGCTTTTTCTCGGCTTATAGCGTCACCGGGCTGCAAATTTTAGAGGCTCGCTAATACATGCAGTAAACGTTTATACGAACGTTTATACCTCAGGAAAAAGAAAATCAAATAGTGCGTGCGCTGTCCAACCCACGAATTCTTTCGGAAGACACTTCTCACAGGACAACTATCTTCCAGTCTCACCAGTGGCACGTCCAGAAATGACAGCTGTCCTTCTTGTTCGGGTTCCTCGGTGAAAGTCAGTGATAAGTGTGCACCGTCGAGTTGATCGAGTAAAGCAATGGCATCGGCGCTCGAGTCACAGAAAACAAACATGTCATCTATTTACCTGCAGCAGAAACCCAATGTAGCAATAACACGTTGCATGGGACTATGTTCAAGCTTCGCGACGAAAACTTAGGCGAGGAGAGGTCCTAGGGGCAAACCTACAGTAACTTCGTCAATCTGCCAATAATAGAGTCCGTCAAACCGGAATTATCAGTTGAAGCTGCGCTGCAGGAGTACTTAATTTAGTATCGGCAATAGAATACCTACATTTAATCTTTTCGGTTATGTACTAGAAAAAAAGTTGGCAGTCTTCAGCAACCTGCTTTTCGTGAAAAGTGATCCCATGTCTAAAAAGAGCATCACTTTACTGTCCACCTTCAACAAATTCCAATCTTTCCTTTAGAGTATCTGGCAAGGTTATTACGTATTGTCTCCAGTAATTCGACAAGCCATTTTGCTACAGCGTGGAAAGCGAAGTCGATGAATAAATTGTAAGTGGCAAGACGACTTGAGGTTTATGTTTTGTTGGTAAACCAAAAAACCGAGGGGGCTGAGAGCTCACAGGACAGAGTCGACCAAATTAAACATTAGAAAACATGAGATTATAGGTAAAGAAAAGTTTTAGATGCTTCACCTTCAGACCATTCTAATCATATAAAAGTTTACAAGAAAAACCATCAATTCGTTGGCTCAAGTTGAACAAAAAAGTAAATTATCATGTGCTGCTGTTTTCATTCCTTCAAGACGGCTTTATTCCTTGTGTCAAATTCCGCGGTCCTGTCTTACTGGAGTACCTCATGAGTATACGTGTTGTAGTCCGCTAAAATTAAGTTAAAGTTTAGCGATATAGTCGGCTCGGTAAATTAAGGCCACTTAAAAGCTGATCTCAAACGGTTACGCCTCCCCATTTATCATAAAAACGCCGTGGTTCATAAACGCACGGAACCCATCAGCACAGCCCCGAAAATATGTGTTTCTCACTGTTCCCATTTAGCGTTGACATCAATTTCCGCTACTGTGGCAAGAACATTCCCAGCCGCCAATTCACGTGTTCGTGTGGAGACAGTTACAATTGTTACTCAGCGCCTTAAAGAAAGATTACGCCCAAGTCCGAATGGTACGTCGTATACTTGCACCTGTGGTGCTAAGTACTTCGGACATAAAGCCAGGCGTCTGTCGACAAGGATAGCTGAGCACTGTCCCGGGTCTCTACGAAAAGGCACTGCCAAAAGTATCAGAACTTCCATCCTGAACATCTGGTTCCAGGTGGACACAAAATGCTGACCAATGATGCTTTCAACCTTATATATGCCGTGCCGAAACGATATCCTAAGGAGCTTGAGACACTCGTCCTTAAGACTGCAGAATCGATAGCGATCACGTTAACACAACCAGAGCTTTGCAAGTGGAGGATGCTATTGCAATCTCTTACATTGACGTTGCCGTGAGTGAGATCCATCCGCATAGAACATAGATATTGACCGAGAGTGGCATCACCTGATTGGTTTCCTGAAGAGGTCAGCGAGCTTTTTCAAGTGTTGGATCAAATGAAGCCAGTCTTCATGCACAACACAGGCTCTACCACCTGAGCCAATCAATTTAACTTTTGTTTTAATAAACTGAGCTAGTTCAGAGTCGCTAGTGCTTTTGGTTCAGGTTATATTTGCTTGTTTATCCCATTTGTTTTGGTAAACGTATTTGGCTGATGTGAGTTTTCTAATTGTGAGCTTTTTGCTACTGAGTTTTCTCTAACTGAAATTGGTAATTCATTACCGAGTTTCTTTTTAATATAATAACGAAGAGTCTTGTTACATTGCGCCATAACTGTAGAGTGTGAGCATCGCGTGCCGTGACGCATATAATTCCGCCATTCCCTCTTGACCTGAGCACACCTGCGAATGGCGGTTTTCAGGTACCTTTTATGACAGTGCTCAACAACTTCCACCAACTGAGAGCCCGGGTGGATGCTCTGTGTTTATAGAGAATGAAGCTAGTTACGTGTCTGCAATAATATTACGACATGGCACACTTCATTTCTGTAGCCTAAAATTCTTTGCCATGGATATCAGAGCAATCCTACCAGACTACCCCCTTAATTAATTTTAATTGTCGCAGTTATATCTACATAGTCACCTTTAACAGCTGTATTTTATATTCTAGGAACCCGAAAACAAGCAAATGAGCGTCGTATACACACAGAGAAAGTGTATTTTCCTCTCCCCGCCAAAGCATGTTGAGCACACATACGCCGAACTCAATCACAACATTTAAGTGGATTTTGCTCTTAACCATTGATTTAAACAGCGTGGACACAACTAAAACTATGGAATAAACGGCAAAGGGACCATTAATGCATGAACGTATGCAGCTGGTTTTCCTGATAGTCACAAAGTACCTAGAAACCCAAGTATTTACGAGTTTTGTAACAAGTTTTCTCATCCTTGATGACGTGTTTACCAACAGATGGGGTTTTATCAGCAGATAAGGAGATATTTTGAATGTGCATATATTCACCCATTAGGGGAAGCTGTGTAAGCTGTCTACTCAAAATAACTGGCATGTGCCCTTCTATCTTCCAGCTGACGATGATGGAGAAAAATGAGCAAATTATTCTCCATTAATAACTTGTCCAGTCCATATGATTCGGTTTCTTCTTCGACTTATGCTTGAGGAAGCAGGTACGGCAGACTAAAATGCGAGATAATAACCGCAATTTTCAGCCTAAGCTAGCTAAATAAATGTAAAATAATGAAACTCTTATCCACTTGTATAGTTATTCATGGGTCCTGGTAATGTGAGGATGAACAAGTATTTTTTATTATTTGGTAGAGCGTACAATTGGAGAATATTTAGGCTGGCTTAATTACGTCCCTAAAAACGATAGGATTAGAGGTATCATCCTTGTACTTTGTCTTTAAGCAGTGACGGAAAATGAACTCTGTTTCTAACTAATAGTTAGAACTGTGTAAAAAACATGGTCTTTAAACACTGAGCTTCGAAAAATCTTCGCTAAGCTTTCTTTAAGTTTCAAAGTTTTAAACGCCGAACGTAGGTATAATGATGGCTTCGATCGGTGCACGATTGTTTGTTGTTGTTTATCACAAATTTGTCACTGCAGTCATTCAATCCAGCTGGTTCTAACTTTGGCAACCGGACACTGAGTGAGATGCGTACCAAAATTGAAGAAGGCGGGACTTCTGCTTCGTCTGCCATGCAAATAAAACTCGGATACCCTAGGTTTCTTGGGAAAAACATTTCTCATCACCTGTGGAGCGTTGGTTTCATTGACCAATGAAGAAAACACGGCCGATTCGCGTGTCTTAATCTGAAATTAATCATTATTTCCAGAGCTTAGGTTTAATGGACCATCGCTGAGGAATACAATTCATGCGATAAAATGGCTGGGTGACCGCTGCAGTATTTGTGAGTTACGTGATGATGCATTGTAATTCTGGAGTGTGAGCCATGCGCGCCGCGACGAGATAGAGAATTCGCCCTAACGTCCACCATTCAGTTGATTGCGTGATCACTGATGACTTTGTTCAAGCATGGCTCCTAAGTGCACTTAGAGGTAACGAGCTTGTTTTGTAATCTTGCGGCGCGGGTTCGAGCCTGCGTATGGGCAGGGGTACACTCGCAGTATCCTCGCCCACGTCCGACCGGTGATGGTTGCGCTGCAGCGAAGCGTCGGCACTGCGCACGGGCATACCGCTGATGCCTTTCCTAGGTGCACCTATAGTTCCTCACCTTAAAAGCAACACCATCTTTATGTTCATAACCAATCTGCATTGCCATCACAGCTATCACTGTTTACAAACATTCCAACTATTGGGATCTGTGATGTTTACCGAGTGAGACTTAACGTCAACTAAGCACTACTCAGCTTATCTACCTCGGTGTACCTTCATCCTCGTCGGGTGCCACTAGTTACTGTTCAAACGGGAACATGAAAGGCTTGTGCTATTCTGCAAGGTTTTCAACGCTATATCTTCATTTGTAGGTCATTCATAAAATTTATAACTTTGGGGCTAATTTGTCTTGAGATGTGAAGAGACAGGGAACCATTTTCGAACATGACGGGGGAAAGCTATCCAGTGAAGCCGTTCAGCTCTATTCCCGGGGTCTAATTAATCTTATCCGTTTCGTATAGGTGAAGTGATCTAGGGATGATATTTACGTTGAGGTGCGTGAGGATTACAATTTTTAGAAACTTCCTCCAATGCGTTAACAATGACCACCATAGCAATATGCACAGGATCAGTTCTTAGACACTCTTTACTTTCTAGCTCTCGTGGTATATATATATATATATATATGTATATAACCGTACCAACTATAAGGAACACTAAGCGTTGGCAAATGGACATTGTCAAGACCTTTGCTAGCTTTTACATGTTTCCTTCTCTCACGCCTCCTCTATTACTTTATGAGTTTTGAAATTGAGCAAAACTTAAATTTTCTAGAGAAACTAGTGCCATAGAAATTGACAACTTAAGACGTCCAGTTGCATTTGAAAGCATCAGCTAACGTACTAACTGGACCAACGTTTGTCTCATCAACACATTGTCTTAATTATAGGCAATGCACAGAAAAGTATTTTGATACAAATCTACATGCGAAAGAATATGAATACATTCACTAGTTAACTCGAACACGGATTAAAATGTCGCTCGCATTTCACCAAAAGACAGCACGTCATTCTAAAATTTATTTATCCACAACTAGACAAATTTCCCTGTCCGGTTAAAAAGATAATGTGATGCTTTTGCGCGTAATAAAGCAAGTATTGACAAGCATCCGCTTTGCTGAATAAAGCGCGATTCAATATTCGGCCTGCTGCGACGGTGATCTTTCAACCGTAAATTCTATCGGAAAATAAGTGAAAACAGTGGGCACTTCTTCAAAGAATTAGCGCAACCATGCATATTAAAAGTGAATACGCTCCTGAGACAAGAAAGCTCCCTTTTCTTTCATTACTTATTGATAGCGTATTTAGTTGATCCACAAACAGTTTACGGACGAGATATTTGGATGCCATTCTTGAAAATAAACATACATAACCGGATCATTTTGCTTGCAAAGCAATGCAAGTATATATATATATATATATATATATATATATATATATATATATATACGTTAGGTTCTAGGATTGATTCCATCCGGTGTGGAGCGGACTAGGCCTAGTCACCGCCTTGTGTACTTCTGGTACGCATGATTCCCAAGTAGACAGGAATACTGCCGCTGTGCGTGTCGAAGCAATGCTGGCCGAATCCGTTGATTTAGCGTGGCTCCCATCCACAAGTCTGCCGGTCTTATTCCTTCCGGTTTACACCTGATACGGCGTTTGCGGATGGAGCTGTGGGTGGTGCAGCGTAAGTCACACATAGTCCCTGTGTAGGCGTAGTTGTCCTTTGGCTGTCTTATGGAAGCCGCAGTGACAGACAATCCGGAACCGGGTGTCGCCAATCATATATGCCGATACTGATAAGTCGTATCAAGATGACTAGTCCACGATACATCCTTCATTAGGTGGTGGACGCATTCCTCGGCACTGGTCAGCGGCTGAGGAGCACTGTATTAGCGTGCCATCATACTGCTGAGCTTGACCAAAAAAGGGTTGTTTTCTTTACCACACAATGTGAATAGACTGTCGACACCCGTTGTTTTTCACTGGAAATGTGGGTCTTTGTACAGATATATCTCGCTAGGTTGCAGTAACTGGCTCATGATAAGTGCAAAACTGATACGGAAACATTATAAAAATACGGCGTCAATGCACATCAATTACCAATGACTGGAAAATGTAAACCTTTAATGCTTAACATGTGAAGTAAAATGTTTGAGCATGCAATAGCCTTAGGATTGAAACTTGGAGGAGATAACATAAATGTCGCATAATCCTCGAACATTCGTGATTATCCATTTAGTATGATGTAATCTGTCGATTGGTGAACCAACGAAAGAAATCACAGTTGGGATTGCACTTGGCCTAAAGCATAAACATTCAGCATACCTTAACAGGCTGGGCACATAACTATCTTTAATGCCTTACTACCGAACTAATTACCATTTGATAACAGATAATTGGTGCCCTGCATTTTTGTTTGTTCTGATGGAATGTAGCAATAAAGATTACTAGTTATTTCTTAGAAAGAGCATTTTGTTGTACGTCATCAACAAGTAGAAGAAATTCTACTGTATAGACCTGTAAAAAGACAAACGATTAGTTTGTTAGTTGTCGAGGCATATGATTACTTTCTGGCCGTGTGTGTAAGCTATTGGCTAAGTTGAGTTGCTACCCTATCTGCCTACTGGTAATCATAAAACCGTTCCCCCTTCACTACTGCCTAGAAAGATCTAGAAACAAATAAACTAGCAAAAGTAATGACATCAAGCAATGGAGTGGTCAAGAAGCTATTGTCAGCAGCACACCAGAGTCGAGTTTCACACTAGATACACGAGATTTCCGCGGGACCTTTATTTTGAATGAAATGAACAGACACAAGTTGTAATGGAGGAATTGTTGCTAACCCTATAATAGTAGGCGCGTCGAGCTGTGAGGGCGAAGTTACTCTTGCAGATATGTTGCGAAACTGTGAAACGGATAGGGGTAGTCCGAGTATACGTAACAACATGGCAAATAGGGAGGCAGAAATAAATTGCTGTCTAAGATTGGTAACCGGCTTAACATGGAACTATATGACAGAGTAGCGTCTGAATTCAGACTCCAACATGCAGCTATGAATTCCTATTTGATTTGGTGTGAACAACTAGCACGTGCTCAATAGAAATGTAGTAACTCATTTACAATTTAGTCACACAATAAGTTGGTGTAAATCAACACCCAAAACATGACAGCATGACATGTTAATGCGTTTGGCATCTCTTCGGTAGTCATTAGGGTCACATTCCTCCCAGTTCTCTGTAGCATCGAATGAAATAATAACTTCTGTCGCTAAAATCCCGCGTTACCTAGGTGTGAGGACTGAAAGTCGGTCACCAGAATGTATTTCAGTCGCAACATCACTTCCATCGCGATAACGCCTCTAATTGCCCGGAGACTACCCGTGTCTCATGCTTCGCTGCTCATTGCTTGGTTTCTCAGGCAACCATGACCCCAATTTTCTTGTTGCAGATCAGATAAAACATGGTTTATCTACTGCTAACACTAAGTTTCGATACACATTCAATGAGTTTCACGGGATCATTTAAAATAGCCCAACTCATCTCAGGCATTAGCACTACCTATAAGCTTCCGCGGGAGCACACTTTTCAGACATATTAATAGTCCTCTTGGCTCCCCTGATTCTGTTTCAATTCACAGTGTGCAAGACTTTTGTCCACATACAATATTTTACAATTTCAGTCACTAGCTTTGGCAGTTAGGAAAAACGGACCATTTTACCTCTAGCTGTCACAAGTGAGATAATGCACTAGTTTTTAGAACACTACCTCGCTTATAGTGTGATGGATTATGAGAGTACGATTGACCGTGGGTCCATCTCGGTATAAGTGAAGACCTCTTCTAATCACCACATCTCTAACGCGAGATTAGACGGCTGCAGTGAGCACATTTGGAACACTTCAGGCTTCCGGATATAATGTCAGCAAGCGTAACAGATAATAATATTGATTAAACCAGTGTGAAACATGACTTAATGAGCTGAAACCGAGCATATCCCATTCTCCCAAAGTAGATAACTAGGTGGTAAACTTACAGCGCGTATTGTTTTTCTCCGCCGAGAGAAAGCCTGATTACTCAGGCGGCTTCGTTTCAAGCACATGTGGCTAAACGCTTGTTTCCTTGCCTCATCGAACCCGCCAATAGTAAGGAAGTGATAGATTTGGCCAAAAGAACAGATTGGCAACAAATCCAGCATGACGGTCAGAAAAATGGAATTATTTGCACTTTAATGTGGCATGATATATTTCCATGAAACATTCATACCACTTTATCACTTTGGTCAGGATGTTATAGCATATATCCGTTAAAAATGAGAAAATGAATCTTTTAATTGGGTGAGCACTCGCTGTTGCTTCGTGGCAGTATTGATAGCAAAAAATTAACTCAAATCGCCAGGACGCAATTTGGGCTTTCACTTTTACTACTGCTATTTCAGTGCTATGTTATCCTTCGTAGTTCTAACATGCAAACCTCAATCACTTTTTCGGAACCTCCACCTTTACTCGTAGGTGGACTCCACCATTGGAATCCGATGACGTGTGGTCAATGCGTCAAATCTTCTCTAGCTCTTAAATATGCTATTCCATTCGCAGGCCCATAAACCTTGTGGGCAACTGGCAACGTGGTTTCTATAAATAATGTCAGCGGAGTTACATAAGACCTAATAAAAGTAAATTTCTGGAATACCAAATGCTGAAAACTTCCTCATTGTTGATGCTTGATGAACCACAAATTCATCTACAAGTGACAAGCTCCCACTCGCGAGTGCTGATAAGATTTGCTGAAAATTTATCACATAATTTCTCACATACAGATCCCAACCGTTGTCTCTATCATTTTGGTTTACCAACGGCGCGACAGGTAGCACCAATCGCAACTTCAGATACATCATCTATCTTAACTGTATGTATAATGGGTGGGATAGCAGTGTTAGTGGTTATCTGACAAACTACTTCAATAAGTTGACAGAATACTTTATTACCTTAAGTTTTACTGATGGTACAACCTTGAATGCTGTGTTGCGATTCCAAGTGTATCGACGTCTGAGCAGGAGTACAAATTTCTGAAACAATTGACTGTATTTCTGGTGACTAAAACAAAGTGCAGCCTGAATCGATTAGCGTTGAAGGAAGATCAGTTGGTTGCAAAACAAGTAATTTTTGCAGGAAAATAGAATTAATTTTACTGCACAAATGGAAAGTAACAGCCACAAGAGTCCGTAAAATGTCGAACACTGTTAGTACTAACCCTAAGAGAGCAGACTTTACTAACCTCTATTTGGGCGTTCCAGTAAAAACAGTACATCAATAAAGCGCCGTTGGATAAGAGCCATTACAGGCCTGAATCAATAACTGCTGATAATGGAACTACGGTATATTACGGGTAAAAAACAAAGCTTAACAAGTCATATGGAAAAAAAGTTGGATATAAAATGAAAAGCGTTTTTGGTGTACTCATAATTTTGTGCGCATGGTGACTAACTATAAAAGCCGATTTATTCACATTTTCACAGGTATAAACCAACCAGGTAGAATTTTCAGAACACATAGATTGGCTGCGCAGATTCGCATACTGATAACAGAGGTTGTGAAATATACTTGGGAAGAAACAATGCTTAACTGGCCGAGACAGCACAAGATAAGAAAGCTCTCCACGTTAGAAAAAATGGTGGCAATCAAAGGTTTAGACGGTACTAAAGGCGGCTATAAAGTTCCAAATTTTAGCGTAGGGATCCAGTTCCAGCAATGGATGCCAAAGCAATTAGAGTTCTTGAGGATCTGGTGCACCGTTATGAAGTCCCACCACAAGCACCGATATAAACTGCTGTACAGTACTAGAGATTTCTGTCTAAGCTAGTAGGGCAGTTGGAGGCAGCTCCAAATGTCCTTGGCTACGGTTTGTTAAGGAGTCTCGGAAGCAGCGACATCATGTTTCTGATGGAAGTGTCTCGCCTGGATGGCGTAGGCTACGTGCAGTCGCCCGTAAGCCTTAAGCATATGTTGAAAAACAGAAGGGTCAGAACGCAAAGAGTGACTACGCAAAAAGCCATCGTGTCGATTATCGTTTCTCGAAACCTTATCGGATAGTTGCAAGCAGCAGAGTTCTTCCTGAACCAGTATCACATAGTTGCTTTCATGAACCGCTTTCTACAAGGGGTGTTTTCTG
>OX104070.1:31287687-31600289 GCA_944474145.2 Dicrocoelium dendriticum
CACGCAAATTGGTAATGGGTTTTATGCTCCCCAAAATCAACCCTTTTCACCCAGCATCATCTTGTTATCACAACTCTACCCTGACTTAACAAACTGTATTTTTAAGATGTATAACAAATTTCGCCCCTGCCATAATTTGTAAGTAACCAAGTAGTTCCTGGTTTATACTAACCAAAAAGATTTCAAATGGACTGCTATAATTAAATGCAACAGCTAAGTCTAGTTTTACAGATATTCCATTACGTCGCTCTCCAATCGTCGTGCGTCGTTTAGATTAACGATGTATGGATAAAATGGGTTAATATATGCATTTTCTAATTTGTTTATTGCATGTACATCAGTTTATCAAATACCGGTGCATAATATTTATTCATGATTACTTATCATACTTGGAAAATCGTGACCGTTTCAATAAAATACGCTTCAAGAATACGCCCTCTATAATAACGTGGAGCCCAGTACTGTGCAAAATGCACGCTTTTCTATGTATGTGCCCATAATTGTAGACTGTTATAAAATGAGTACTGGAAAGTACATTTTAGTGGATTCTGACCATCAGAACACTTCTGTGGTGTAGTACACCTTTGCACGTCCCCTGCGTTGCTCACGTCCTTCGCGCTGGACTGTATGGATTGAATTACTCTTTCTTCTTGCTTGTTTGCACGGACGATTCCTTGATGGTACCCTTGGCGCTTTTGATATCTTCCTTATCCGCACACTTCAGAAAGCACACTTGTCCCAACATCGCATTCTATCATGACATCCAGGTGTACTGTGAATTCCTTGGTTAAACGTTGGGTGCACGCAAACACTGCAGTATCATCATTTCGGTAGGTAGCCCATCTTTCTTCTGAGCAAACTATCCACGATATGAAATAGTAGTCTTCATTTGCATACTGAAGCTTTTCGACGAGGCATTTTGTTAACAGCTGGTCTCCAAATCGCCTGTAGTTGGGGACAAGATCCCGGGTAATATCACGTGGCAGAGGTTTTGTACGAGGTCGAGGGGCCTGGTTGTTTGCTTCAGCCCTTCTGAACAAACGCCATGACTCCTTTCCTTCGAGATTTCTATCATGGTGTTTGTCTTCTTCTGTGGAGCGTATATGGAAAAAGATGCGCAAACAACATTCTCCATTGCACTGAGACTGAAGATCTCATCTTATATGGCACAGCAATAATAATCGTTTGAGATATTTGATACGCTTATCTGTCAAATTTCCGCGGTCTACAGTGAGTAGCTGTTGCGCTTTCCTTTTCAGTATTGTCCCCATCCGTTTTGTCACCTAATTCACACAATCAATCTTCCCAATATACACACCTTTTCTATACACTACCTCATGGTAATGCTGCCAGGTCTTTAGAGATGCATTGGCAGAGGCATATCCACCATGCTTATGAAGCGACACAACTGTGTAAAACCAACATACCATTCATGAATGCAGGTGACAATAAACGGTTATTAATCGTAAAGCATGTCTGCACTGTACCATTGTTCTGTGTCGTTATGGCCCCGGTAACATTTCCACTATGATCTCTGCACTTCTTTATAAAAAGATGAACAGAAAACTTGCGCTTGGTTTCGTCCTTAAATACTGAAATTCGGAAAATATTCACATCGGTTCCTACTAATCAAATAACTTTTATCTCTATTTGTTAAAATTAAACAGACGGAAGCGTTGACCAATTCCTCCTTGTCCATACTTAATATAAACAAGAAACTGATACTGATAAGTGGTATGTAACTTGACAAGGAAAAAGTAGCAGGTGGAAATTAACCTGGCATTCATATTCGGAAAACTCTGTGCAAAATTACTTTCTTTACAATATAAATCCATGAAGTGGACAAAACTAGCATGGAACTTACAGCACAGATACATCATAGGATACAAATTCAACTCAAACTGAAACACGTTTTTGATGATTGTGTCTATTTTTCATGCCGTGTGCCATCTCAAGTGGGTAGTTCCAAAGAGAGACACGATACAGCCACACCCAACAAACGAGCAACACTGCCCAAAACTGGTCTCACCTACAAAAGCCGATAGTCACGGAAACTCCAGTAATCTACCCAAAATGGTGTAGTCACGACTGGCAACAGCTATTAAGTAGAGGACGTCAACGTAACCTGCTGGAAGTAGGTTTCGATTGCACACATCTGATAAGCATACCTACCGAAAGCGGTTAGATGAATTTGTCGCATTAGATACTACCGTGAAAGAGTAGCAATGGGTTTTTCACAATTGAGCACATGCAGGAAGATAGGCTTTTAGTTGTACGCTTATTTGTCAAGCTGGCTACATCGATGCTAAAGTCCCCATCTCACACAACTGTTGACAGCCCTATTGGCCATGCTGGTTAGTGGGGTAGGAAAAAACAACGCTTCGTAGCTACCCCGATGAGATGTATATCCTATGAGAAGATGCATGACGGACGTATCTGTTGATATACAGTGCATTCCTGAGTCCCTCGCACGGCTACGGCTGAACTAGACTGCTCTTATTCAACTTTATGCTGGCCATGTGCCATATTGTCACTTTATCTCTTAACAGACCTGTGAAACTCGATGTGACTGCAGAGGATAAAACAAGTGGAAATATCACGAGTTTCCACTAACCACGCAGTAGTCTACTAGGTCGAGCTATCTGATAATTCAATACACATTCCTCCTTGTATACGTGTGCTTCTCGGAGTGAATAACTCAACAAAGTACGCTAGGACTGTAGCTATACCATTGGAAGCCAACTAACCATCTACTTTCTTATTCCTTTACTGTCTATGCTCTAACTCCCCACCCTCCCACATTCGATTCTGGGCTGTAATAAGGATGCGCATTTGTCAAATTCTCTTCACAACAAGAGGCCCAATCCGCGATTCTCGCTCTGCATGGAAGTCAAACAATGCCCGTGAGTGTAGTGTCATTTTGCCAAGAACAATTCTCCACTACATACGTCTGCGTCTGTTCATATGTGTACGATACTACTGTGTGTTTGTACTCACGTCCTTTTGCACAACTCAAACGACCGTATGATACCGGTTTATCGCTCAAACAGCTGGTGCACGTCTACATCGGGTCGGAAGATTCGCATTGCTAAGTGACGTGGTTATGTGCATCACTACAAAAACACTGGTGCGAGTTAGCCGCTTTGGTCTCGTGAAGCCGGTATGTGCTGCCTGTTCGGAAACCAGTAGGACTGTAGTACATTGCTATATGCATTTCCCATTTCGACTACTCCGAAACCGCAGGTGCTACCTAGGATTTATCAACCACCTTAAGTTAAGAAACTTCCAGATGGTAAGCTGGCATTTGCGATAGTCTTCTCCCTTCTTTGCATCCGGTAAGTTCGCACGCTTGAGTAGGTTAGCGTTCTCAAGTGCTCTTACAATCTTCATATTACAAAGCGTCATAGGCTGGCGCAAAATCTAATACCAAGATTCCACAATTAAAGGAACAAACGCGGCTCAAACCAATCTCCTCCCTTTCGTTTTGTTATTTTACTATGAACCGCTATACATGAGTCTAAATCATTGGTAAACTGTCGATGCTGAAGGAGCTCTCTGTGCTCGTGTGTTTATGTCTGAGAAGCCATGACGCCTTCGATGGAGTATTGTGAGCCAGTACGTCTAGATCAGTCGATTCTCGTCACCTTCTGACTCTCTAGCAGGTAAAATAACTATCGTTCACTGCCTTGATTACAACTTAGAGGACGGACTGTTTTAGCTAATCACATCGAGCCATACGTTATGGGCGGAAGCAGATTATCTCTGGCGAACGTTCGGCTGAGGTGTCCGCTCTGATTTGGAACATGTATGTGTAATGTCGGATTGTCCGGAGAGCCGTTAAGCACTTTAAACGCTATAGGTTAATCCTGCTTTGGCTAAACACCATGTGCTATCGTTCAGCTGAGACTGTATATCCCCTGCATTGTTACATAAACCTCAGTTATCTTTTTATTTTTATCGTTCTCCTTCCCCCAACCCCAACCAACTACATCAGGGTGCCTCATCCAGCATCGTGGTCAAATTCGCGGATAGCGAGAAGGAGAGGCATACAAGAAAAATCCAACAGCTCATTGGTCCAATGGGATTGTTCAGCCCAACTTTGGCCTTGTCGCATTTGAGTGGAAACGTATACACCCAGATGCTGGAGGTGAGTTGAGCTCAGCTGAATTGCTTGTGATGCGATGACATTCATAGCTTGTGCGAGTGGGTATGGGAATTAGACGCTGCTGCTCTACTCAAGCAATCGTGTCTTACACAGTCTATTCGCATATCAGACTCTGATTTGTAACACGTTCCACCTTCAAGTGATTAGCGAAATCTGTGCTAGAAAAAAGCTAGAAAAGGAGCGCTTCTCAACCGCGGGAACTTGTAAGTGCTGTTCAGTAATACATCCATCTTAATACGCCTGGCTCAATGAACTAAACGGTTTTCCAGGAGTATTGAACCCTGATGGTAACTCTGCAAATGGCACAGCCACAGCTTTATGAACGGTTGCTGTGATTCCGGTAACAATCTATAGTATCTCTTGGTTTCGTTTTTTTGTGGCATCACACCTTGGTCTTAGTTTTGCACTCTGTAACGCAGGATACCCTCAGCTCTTACACGATTTGTTGATGAAGTTCGAAGCCAAACATTACACATCCAAGTTTGTTAAACTAGAATATTAAAGTGTCGTTTGAAAAGCTCACCCACTCCTTGCCTGAAGTTTATCGGCTGGGTTTATATACTTACCGACAGTTAATCGGAACCCGAGTTCTCATTTTGGAACTATTCAGGGTGTTAGGACAAACAATACAACTGACCATATAGTGTCGTACAGATTGAGTCCTCAGTGAACAAAATACGTTTACATATAAGAAACGACAATAATGGGTGCTTACACATGCAGGCAAAGCTGAATAGTGACTCACTTCGGTACGTTGACACAAAAGAAACTAGCAACGGCTTTGTGAACCAAGTAATAGCCGAAGTACCTAATGGGTCTATTAAATCACTTAACATCGTGCCATACATGGGACCGACTTGTTAGTATTGCTCTGATAATATCACCGACCGTGGCTGGAGTCGTCATACTGAGCTCTTCGCCAGCCGCAGGGCTAATAGCAGCCGTGCAACGCGATCAGAAAATACTCCCTCCAATAGTGGAGATATCTTAGATATTGTAGGATCCCACCGCAACATATGACAGCTTGGATGTGGCTGACCAATACCAAGCGTTAGTTGCTTCAAATTTGACACGGTAGCACCAGTTTAACGCTTGCTTGCAAACTCCATGCAGACATGTCGGATCGGCAGTCAAAGCCGGAATGTATAGATTTAATAGTTGCACATTTACCCCTGGACCACCGAGCTGCGTGGGGATCATTCATCACAACGGTCGTGGACTAATTGCTGAGCTTGGTTGAGAATCGGTACGTGCGCTGGACGAGAATCCCAAACCGAACCAAACAGAGAGTCTCAAGCGTTGTGACAAGCATTGGCCGTGGACTTGGGTGGGATAGAAGTGTGTGGGTCAGACGGCAATCTCTTCCCCTTGGTCAGACTCCAGTCTGGTTATCTCTAGCTGAAGAGTGCGATCAAGTAGAAATCCCACCTTGATGTGCACAGTTGGAGACTGGTAAGATTTAGGCTTTGTCTGTTCCACATCCGGTCCCGTCGATCGAACTGGCCGAGGTGAACTTCGGTCTCAAACGAGGCTGCATATGGCATTCCACCAATATAACGTTACGCTAAAACAGAAAGGCAATAAATGCTTATGTTGTGATTATGATCATCCTGATTAAAAAATGGGTTTGCTGCACAGTGGAGCGCGATCGAAAAAGATCTCAAAGAACACCTACCTTGACTACTGCCGAATCCGGTAGCGGATAACTGACACTTCTAGACATTGCTGTGAATGCTAGAATGAGGTTACTTGCTGGCAACTTCATGTCCATCTAAAATGCACCAACATGATGCCACACAGAGCCACCGATTGAACTCAGTGGTAGTCTGAAGAACGGAACAACGGAATAATGGTGTATTCCTGATAAAAAAGCAATACTTAATTAAGCCCGTGCGATGGACTTTATGGAGAAGATAAACATTCATGATAAAGTGAAAAGCGCTGTTGTGGAGTTACGGCAGGCATGTGCAGATGAACTGCGGTTTTCGCGTCGCTAAAGCATAAATCCATCAATCCATTGGTTGGGATTTTTGAAACAGACATTTTTGTGTTTTGTAGGCCCCTGGCTAACACAAGTTATACAAAAACGAAATGCCAGTGACAACGCTTCGTCAAGACGTTTTAAATATCGTTAGATTAGGAGCAGAGACGACATAATTTGGGAGCGCTTTCTAAGGACGACACACTCTGAGGGAAAAGAAATGTCTACGACACTTCAGCCTGCTATACTGAATTGTTGGTTTCAGAGGTTGGCGTGGTGTGTGTTGTGGTTCAGTTCCAGCAGCGGGCGGCTAATATGGTTTGGGTTCTTTAGTATCTGATAAACTATTATAAGGTCCCCTCGAAAACACCGATATAGACTGCTGTAAGTCACTAAATGCTTCAACCCAAGCTGATGTGGCAGATGGAACTGGCCCCTAACGTTCTTGTTTGCTCGGCGTTGAGGAGTCTCAAGCGCAACGAGATCCTGTTTCTGCCACAGCTACCACGCTTGGATGGCAAATTCCACGTACGGTCGCAAGTAAGCATTAAGCATTGGTAGGGAGATTGAGGGGTAAAGCCGACCGAACACTCTGTGAAGAAGGCCAAGTTAATAATTACCAGTTCTCGATGTCTTTTCTGTTTCTTTTGAGCATCCGAGATCGTCCTGTACCAACACATCCAAGGCACGCTCCTGTGAGACCTGAAACGCATGGTCTCTAAGATTGTACCTGCTCACTGGCTGGTAACGCAGGTGGATCACCTTGCATTTAAAGGTGTTCATCCAGAGTAGCATCCTCGTTGAGCATTCATAGATGCAATCTATGTCATGTTGGAGTAACTCGTGAGCTTCATTGTTATTAATTATTTGCCATACCCTGACGTCATCAGGGAAATCAAGAACTTTGGGACACTTCTTGTCAGCTCGTTGATAAACACCAGGAATAAGCGCGATCCCAGCACCGAACCCTGTGGAACAGCACATTCCAACTCCATCGGGTTGGAGATTGCTTTTTCCTAACACTTACTTGAAGCCTACGTTAGTGAAGAAAGGTACCAATCCAACCAAGAACAGGATCTCCGATTCCGTAGCTATGTAGCCTGTGAAGTAGGATGCCGTGATCCAGGCGGTCGAAAGCTTTGGAGAAGTCCAGATAAATGACATCGACTCCGATCCCACCATCAGCCATTTCCGTTCAACTACCTCTTGCAATCAGCAGGTTGGTGATGCATAACTGGTGTTGACGGAACTCATGCTGCTCCGGTGCCAAGGCGTTGCATTTTTCCATTAAGTCCGTTAGAGCCTCAGCGACGACCGCTTCCCTCACCTTCACCAGCACTGGGCGATAGTTTGCAGGGTCTGAACCGCTACCGCCTATAAAATTTGGGGTGATAACTCCATGAGTCCATATAGTGAGGACTTATTGTTCCTCGAAAAATCTTTGGAAGTACTGTGACAGTTACTCGACTAGCTTGGTGGCCGCAAGCTTCAGTGTTTTCGAGCGGATGCTGTCGGCACCCGAAGAGCTATGATCGCGCAATGAGAGTACCTCTGTTGGCACAGTTGCTGGGTTGAAAATTACATGTATAAATCTTGGAGTCGATAAAGTGGATGAGGGTATGTGACAGGAACAGGGTGCTAGTTCGAAAATCCTAGCGTATGTTTCCGCAGGTAATTAGCTGCTTCGTCGGCGCTTTGTGCCCTTCCGCCAATTGTGAAAAATGCAGAGATGCCATGCTTTACTTTTCAAAGACTACTGACATGCTTACACAACAGCGCGTTGTTTGCCAACACATTTTGGCTAGGCACTGTTGATAAGTTACTTTATCCTTAAGTGCAAGTATGGTGCAATGGTTACGATAGGTAAGGAATTTGGCCCAAGTCTCTGAGTCTGGGTTAGCCTTGTAGGCATGCCATGCAGCATACCTTTTTGCCACGCATTCTTTAGTCCTGCTTCTTAGAATTAACGGCATTGTTGCAGTACGAAGGGGCTTAGTCTTTCAACGAACTGTGTCCAGATATTGTCAGGGGGTCTGGTGTTCGAGAACTCCCGAAGGATGCCGACACCAACTCTTTCAGGACGTGGTAGCGCGTGCTTGTTTGAGTTAGTTCTGGGCGTACAGACGGATACCCTGAATAACAAACATGGTTCAACGTTATTAATACGTAGTCGTTGAGACTTAATGGCCTTTCCACCAATAACTGGCAGATCATGAACTCTTTATTCGTGAGTACGAGGTCCAATATGGAAAGTTTGTTTTCTGTCCTACATCTAGTGGGCGTGGTGACATGATTGTACAAGGGAATATTAGCGATCAGTTCATGCAAGTTTGGTTTGAACTGTTCACTGGGTGATGTCGATAAGTCCAGATCGTGTAGATTGAAGTCCCCGGAGAGGAGAATGTGGCTGTACCTAGTGCGCGTTACCCTGTTCAAGGCACATATCAAGCTGTTCATTTCCGGTGTGAACTTTGGAGAACGGTAAAAGACAGCCACGAGACATGCGTCGTTATGTCTTAGTCGGAGATGGCACTAGATTGATTCTGTAACATGAGTTTCCCGATCAGCAACTACTAAACATTGCTGGTCACTGCAGCAGTAGAGAAAAACCCCATCTTCCGTGCTGGGGAGTTCGTTCCGGATGAGTGGCATTCCTGCCATCTCAAACTCAGCATGAGCAAGTTTTTGGTGTGACTAGGTTTCGTTACTGGAAGTTATTACCCAATTATTCGCTACCAGGCGTACCCGAAGTTCGGTTAGTTTGCTGAGGAGCCCTTCGGCTTTAGTGTAATACATGAACGGTTCCTAGATTTCAGCAATGTGTTGGGGATTGTGCATTTCATACGTAAAGTTTCGCCAACCAGTGAGTGGCCGGTGACTACCGATTTTTTTGGTGGGTACTTGACGACTGGTACGAGGTCTTATTCATCGGCTGCGTAATAGGTCCCAACTCTAGTCTTTTGCTTACAGCGTAAGGTATTTGTTAACTCACGTCGTCAACAGCTTGTATGGGCACATCAGACACATCACTGGAGCACTGTTCTATTATACTTCCCAGCATGTTTCGTTCGTTGGGTGACAAATAATCTCTGGGGGGCATATCGTTCACTGCCCTCACCCGAAGCTCTGATGGTAGCCTGCAACGGAGCATGTACCAGCTTTTCGGCAGCCTTGGTACCATATGTTTCGACTGTAGGACCACCTCCAACACCCTTGGTCCACATCCCCTGTAGTTCGGTAAGGTGCGTAGCCGTGACACCGATTTCGCTACCACATCATCCAAGGAGAGGGTATAAAGAATATAACACCATTGCTCCTTATCATGAGTAGTTAGGTTATACTCATTGCATGCCTCAGTTTCAGGAACGCCGTGAACAAGAATGGTTCTGGTTAAAAAATTTCATTCCGTGGTCAACTAAGCTGTGGTTAATCCGATGACGTTCGCTCCTTGGAATGTCTGGAAAGATACAGATAGAGCAGTGTTCATTTGTGAGTCGATCCCTCCACAGAAAAGCTGATTCGACTTCTGTGGTGGAGTTCAGCATAACACGCAGATGTGTTGGCTCTGCGTAGTGCTTAGAGTTGGGGTGCAGCGTGATTCTCACGACATGTACAGATTTAAATACAGCGCAGAGTACGTTACTAATGACGTCCCAATGGCTGAGGTTGTCCAACTGTCAGCCTCTAACCGACGTCGACTTTAATTCTGGGACATTGGAGTACAGTAAGCTCATTACAGTATGATTTTTCTGTGCATCTTGTGACATGTCACGGGTGGTGATTGAAATACTCGGAGATATACAGCGGGAAACCGGTGGTGCTTGCACCAGGAGAACTCCGCTTCGCTCCTCAGTCTCCGAACCGGTGTGGTGCGTTGTTGATATTAAATATCAGTCCTTCTTGGAAGCAACCGCAACCCAGCATTCACTAGTACCGGCCCGCTCTCTTGCTATGCACTCAGTCGGAAGGTTGGACAAAGCCTTCCATGAAGTTACTCTGATCAAACTGAGAACAGCATTAATAGAATGTGAGCCGCCTGTGGCACTTTAACAGCAAGTGCTTGTCTGGACTATTGGTGTCATTTCGCTTGCGGTTTTACCAGCCGTTCTCTTCAGGATTGGAGCAGAATTACCTGAGGTTGCTTGGGTTGCACAGTCAGCTATGCTAAAGCCAACTGTGGCAATTTTTATAGTCATCATTACGTCAAGCTTGGCTAGTAGCTTGTCGTACCGGGATAATAAGAACACACTTGTTATCAGTTGGATAGACGTTCCTACCAAGCAGAATCAAAGAACCGGGTTTGTTTGGTCCTTTGTAGCTTGACTGTACTTATAGTACCACTTTGTTTAAATTGTAATAATTCTTAACTGTAAGCGTTATTTCTGCCGGTACTCGCGAGAATATGTCCAATAGCCTGCTGTCAACATGCCGGTAAGGGCCAGAACTATGATACTTTGCTCTACAGTGGGTGGAGTTGACTCATGTGATCCATGTCGAGCGTCGTCGGAAATCGGTTTCAGAGAATTATGAGTGGTTGCTCTAGTTGTTAAAATGTAGCTGGTTTTGTTGCAGCTTGCCACCTCTAATAAGTTTTATTTGTTTTTGTAGTGGGCATGCTATGGTTTGGTGTATTTATTATACAAGTTTAGGCGTTATAGATATTAAAATAATCCAACATATACGTTGGTACCAGAAAGTACCGCCAGGCCTCAGACGTAATAGTACCAATTTGAGCTTTTACTGGGCATAACGATGAGGTATGGCGCAAAAGTTAGGGATTTAAACAATTTATTCGCTTAACAGAAAGCGATTCATTTAACAGTCATTAATATCTTCATTTCTAGTGTTACACATATGTATGTTGTGATAAGAGTGCATATTGGAAGCTTTATTTTGTAGGCAGTAATGCTATCGAGCCGATATGCGTGGTTATATTTATGAATTTGAAGTGTATTAAGACAAATCACAGGACACGCCTAACTCTACAGACATACTTGGATTGGGAAAAAGTGCTGTGTACAGACTCACCCAACCTCTGAAAACTGGTGGTTGTGTTATAGTATTCAATAATTATTTTGCATGCGTGAGACGATTTGAGCATAAGGTGAAAACCATTTTTCCTGTGGTACTGACCGACCCAAAAGAAACCCCTTATAAATAAATAATTAACTAAATAATGATATACTACTAGCCCGTTGCTAGATGATGTGCTCGCGAGAGATCAGAGCAATATTTGCACAAATCCCGGACCCTTGCATGGAGAGTGAGGACGCTTAGAGAACATGGTCCAGTTCACCATTACCATACCAAGCAGTAGAGCAGTGCTATTTGCAATATCTTTTGCAGCCCATTAACCTTAGACCACGCTAGTATTTCGGCTTCCGTAATGAATGCACAGGCTTCCTTGCGTATACACTTGAAGTGGATGTACGCGCACACCGTGATTTTCATCTGGCTTCTTCAGGGTGGTCTTTGTGCTACCTGCTTCTAATTGTGGCGAACTGGTGCGCAGAGCTGTATTTGTACACTTTTTTAGAGGCAAGATCCAATTCCCCACGAACTTCACGCTAACTTTTGAACTGTCTCAGCTCAGTCAGTGGTCTCATTTAAAGGTAAGCACCTGGAAAGACATAAAAGCGGCGGAATTAGAATGAATATGAGAAGGTTAAAAAGAATTTCTAGCACAAACAGATGGAGAGAAAAGGTGTTGCAAAAATGACATAAGGCGGTATACATAATTAGGAAAGTACAAATTAACGTAAACTATAACCGAAGAATTTTTGCATAAAAATGTGATCTTAAGCGCCAAAATTCAAAACTGAGTAAATCAACGAACAAAAAGAAATACCTTACCTAAAGCTAGAATATTGCGAAAGATAGAACAAAATAGGTTGCCCAAAACAAGGTTTAATTGCGGGTTTCGATAAAAGTAAAACGAGGCCAAGGAGATGAGGAGGGGTACCTTTGATTATATTTCTACATATCAAAGCATTGTGTTCTTTAAATTGAGAGAAAATAAGGGTGTTTATCTGTTGTCCAATTACCATGGAAGTGGGTCAATTACCGTGAGGCGTAAAGAGCGGATTGGAACAATGATCGACATAGTGGCAACTATGATAGGACACGATTACAATTCAGCCATTGGCGCAGTGGACAAAGCAGATATGCTGCGCTCAACATATGACTATGATAAGAAATCAAAAAGTTGTCAAAGACTGATTTTCACCATGATGGAAATGGTGTGGCAATGTATAGGTTATGTATAAAGACATGCATCATGACATCTCATTGCTGGAGGCTAGAAGAAAGTTGGCAAAGGTGCTTGTTGCTATGTAAAGCAGACCAGTAAAATAGAGGCCGTCGTTCACTTAATACGATATCATCAAACGAATTAACAAGACAAAGGATAGACAAGTATTCTCTGCCTAAAGTTATTAGGACACAACACCTTGGCGCTCACTGGCCTACATTCGTTGCATAAAGTGGAAGATTTGACATCTTATTCGAAAAATCCTATATAGATCACATTCAAAATTTTCTTTCTGTGCTTAGTTTTTGTGCCGCAACGAAGAAAAGGAATTGCTTTCAAGAATATCATTTCAGTGAACTACCTTCATGGTTACAATGTTCTTGACCTAAATTCCTGTCAGTATTTACAAGTACCACTTTAAAAATTAGCATGAAAATGTTAACAGAAATTTATTTTCCTTCCTTTTATGTTCATTATTAAACAAAGCTACCTTAAGAAGTACAAAGATGTTGAAAAAATAGGTAAATAAATTTAACATGCAAGGGGTTATTAACTTGGTCTGGCTAACTTTCATTCGGACACAGTATGCATGAAATAACTTGTGACAGCAGTGACACTGAAGGCCTACTTTTACAACTTTGACACATGATCCACATATGTCTTTAGCCTGATGCATGCTAGACATCGCGCTCGTTACACAGCTGTTACGAATCCTTAGAATGTCTTGCCGTTGATGATTAGCCGTGGTTCTCGTGGTTCTGAGGTTAATGCTAAAGTCACAGCGGTCGCCTCGTACTTGTGTGGTTGTAACAGTTTTGTCTGGAGCGCCGGTCAAATACCTCAACTTGCCGTGAAGCAGATCACACGAGGTTTTGATTGAGCAGTTTCGTGATGAGCTTGCCGAGAGAGAAGGGTTCTCGAAGGAGAAGCGTAAATTACCCTGTATCTTCTCCAAACAAGTTTGGACTTGAACGAGTGAGGGTTCGTTCGAAAGCCTTTAAATGTTCTGTCGTGTCATACCAAACAAAGTCTCCGAAGGCTGGCGTTATGCTCCTTTTAGTACTTCGCTATCAGTGGAACACTGTCCCGAATATACAATGCGGCGTAAACGTCGGATGCACTATAGTGTAGTCGAGAAAATGATATCACCAGGTACTGCTTGCAAAAGCAAGACAAATTGGTATAGACCCAGTGGCTGAGAAACAGATAATAAACCATGCGTGAACAAATGCGCGATCAACACGCACCTTCGTTAAAGGCAATATCCTAAATCGGCTTTTTGGTTTATCACCAACTAAAAGCACAGCTTGATCATATTCATTGTTTCCGTATCGGCCGTCTGTCAAATCTATCAATCGATCAGTTGTTGGTGAACGAAGTAGTTTACCGCAGCGGGCAGCTCACCTGCATTTTAACGGGGACTGCATGGCGCACAGAGTCGATTAGGCAAGTAACCTTTCGAAGAGGCAAAAATTGAGCAGGGTTCAACCATGGAAACGAGGTTGTCCATAGGGCAGTATGTAAGCTCAACGGCCATTAATATCCTACAATGTGTTGAAAATGTGATTCAGCGACTTATAAATAAATAAATAGTTTATTCTCGTCATTGCGAGGCACACCATCAAAGCGGTGATCATGGTAATACAGGCATGTATGATCGGCAATTGCACAACTTAGTATGTTTTGACAAATAGCATGGGAATGTGTGTGTTTGTTGACATGTAAAAGTATGTTTATGTCTGTATTTGGAGGTGACCATTTTGTGTGATAAGGTAAATGTGATTCTGTGTGTTTTTCCTCGCTGAGTTCGTTATCAAAAGGGGAAATCAATGGAACGCTTCGAATCGGATGACGTTCGTGATGTGTGAATGATCTTCCGGGAAAGGGAAGAGGCAGTGACTTTATTTAGTGGCGAGTCACATTCGCCACGTCACAGTGTTGTTAAATGGATATCTGTGGTTTTTTATAGGGAGAACGCCTGCCAGGCGAAATCCCATCACATCCTGAAACACTGCCGCCGAACCATTTGCTGGAACGGGATTTACCCGAACCACCCAGCTGATACCACGGGGTGGTTGTTCGGCTACGGTATAATAGCCATTCGGTCTGTTTACGGCGAAGCCTTTCACTCTACGCACCCCAACTTCGCCCGACGGGCAGGACCCTTACGCTGGCCTTTCGTAGATTCGCAAGGTTATTAGACTGCACGGTCAGGTTACATTTAATAATTCGCTATTTATGGGCCGTTTTTGACTAATTTTGTTACAATAAGCAACATACTATATCTTTCTTCTTTCTTCATGGTAAGCAGTGAATAAGTTAGCTCCGTACTCAAACAAATCTATTGGGCCGCACAGATAATAGTGCGAAATGGCATTTTCATGTGACTCATCGCCCTTGGACTGTTTTTCTCCACTGAACCGTGTACGAAGGTAGCGTGAGCAACCACCGTTTCTCTCTACCTCCCGTGACCTTAAAGAGCGCGCGTTTCACGTGAAAAGCCATGGCGCAGGGTGTGACACAAACTGACTCATTGAATTGCCTGATGATGAATCCTTAGAGGATACAACAAGCGCGTCCAGATTTGTCTGTTTGCGCTGCGGCGAACGCAACCCTGGCCATGAGCTATCGGTTGACGGTTGCATTTAAGTTGTCCTTAAACTGCTGCAATTGCCAAAACTGCCTCGGGAAAGGAAAGAACCGGTAAAAGCGCTTAGCCGGGCGCCCGCAAAGGGTTTGTTGACCTGAGAAACAATACTCCCCCACACCGATGGAATAGTTGGGTTTGTTACATTTCCCCCGCAGAGAAATCAATGTCACGGTCGGTTCTACTTTCCTACAAACAAGTCAGCCTCTGGTAAGCGCCGGTGTTTAACCAACGGAACCTACGGCATAACCGATCCTGTTGAGTGACCCTGAGGCAATTTTGTGTATCGCACTCAATAACGAATAACTACGATCGAACAGATGCGCTTGTAAATTATCCTCCGAAAGGAAACTGCAGTGTCCCGTTCGGTTTAGTCTTATTAATTCCGATCGTAGGCTTTTGGTTCAATGCGGATGCAGCTTGTTTCATTAATTGAGTTCACCGTTCAAATGGACCGGTGTAACTAAGCGAGCGCGAGGAAAAGAAGATACGATCGATATACCTGGGGTGTATTGAGTGAATTTGACCCACAAATAAGAAACCGTGTATGAAATGGCTGTCGCAGAAATCCTAAGAGTGCACTTGGAGAGAAAAGTACGTGGATCTCATTTAGAACCATGCATAAGCTAAAACATACGTTTTATCATTTAAAAGTGGGGGTGAGTATTGCTCTTTCTCCCTCCATGCTACCCACCACGAGTGGCTTGATAATTGTTCGAACCCATCGGGTAAAGAGGCTACAGCTGAAGAGACTAGAGCCCGGGACATAGAAAGTACCTGTCAGTTTATTGACTCTTCGCAATCTCATGTTGGAGAGCATACACTAAACTGAAGTTCAGCCCTTCGTTTCAAAGGGATTGTAGCCAAAGCAGATAAATGCTAGATGTTTCTGTATCCTAGCAATGCATTCCACGATCAGTTGCGACTACATTTGGACTCGCCTCGTAGGAGCACAATAATCTGGAACCTTACTCGGTGGTGTCTTGCAAGCCGGACCAGTGAGCGCTCCAAGTAACATTTGACTCAGTTGTGTAGAATCCTTTCTAAGTCTGGATGTGCTTGATGTATATTTGGTCTGTGACAAAAGTCTTCGACCCGTCACCATTTAGTTTGAAGCAAACATTGGTACTTTAGTTCAAAGGCATTGCACTCGTACAGATGTTTCTGTGTTTTCACCCGCAGCAATGCACTGCACGATTTGATGTATCTCATTTTGAATCTCTCATGGAGAAGGCATTCATCTCTTGCAGTATTCAGCGTAGTTCAACCCATTGAATCCTTCCGGCTCCTAAATCGAGGGTTGACACGTAGTTCACCTGCTTCAACTTGTGGATACCAAGGCCTGTGAACGATTTGTATGATTGATTAGTGCAACTGTGGAAACAGGAAACTGGCCGAACTGACTGCATGTACCCAGTTACAGTACTGAATCGCAAAGAGACATTAGGTTCGGAATGCAGCAATCGTAGAGCGATTATTCAGATCTCCATCGCCATTAATTCGCTTACTTGTAGTTCTTCATAAAGTGACTGGCGCCCGTGTAATTGCGGTTAGCTAAGAGAAGGCCGAGTTTTGTCGAAATCGAGGTGTTAGTAACCACGCATTCAGACCAAATCAGCTGTTGAAGCACCGTCACTTATATTGATGACTTACTCTACCTGTGTTCGTCAACAACAAAAAGCTCTTCTGATCTGTGAATGGATGTACACCTTGGGGATTCCAGATTAGGAAATATTTGGGTGACAAATACGTAGATTTGTTAAACAGCGCCTTATGCCCATAGTTCAGGCAAAGTAGCAAACTGTCACCGCTCTTCAGTATTTCCAGAGATGTTAGACAAGGATATACGCTGACACGTCTCTTGGTTAACCTGGTCATTGATGAAGGCATAGTACTTGCGTTCACCTAACTTGAATCAGAGGGTGTGCAGTTGCTTTCGATTAATTGAATTCTCAACCCCGACAGTGTTACCCTAGTTTGTGACAGTTTGCAACTCAGTCAAATAGTTGGTGAAGTCACCCGTACTGCTTCTAAATGTTATGCCGTATTGTTGCGTCGAACCCCACTAACGGTAGTGAGAACATGAAGAAGCAGAAGCAAGATTCAGGGTTGTTTTTTAGGGTCAACATACTTTTATTTACCATGATGTGTACTTGCAAAATGTAACCAGAGCACTGGAAGCTTGCGAACGGACAAGGCCAATAAGGGCTGAAAAAGTAAAGAATCAATCTGATACACACAAAGAACGGAAAAGGGCTGTGTTAGCGTTGTGGTGGGACCATGATCCGCAACCAAAAACAGCGACTCTAAACAACCAATGTGATTAACGAAAAGATATGCTAATGCAAACGTCAGTAAATTACCAATACAAAACGAAGTTTGCAGTTATAAAAGCATGCACAACTATGCCTTCAGTTTTATCGCTCCTTTAACACGCACAAACTGGTTATGCACACAGCCGTAACCATAGGAGTCATCCGATTCTTTTTCAAAGCTTGTAACTTAGAAGAGGATGAGTCGCACTGTAGTACAGTAAGCTTACCAGTCTGTATGGTATATCGCCGCTATCTATGGGATAAGCCGTTGGCTTCGAAAACTCATGGGCAGTGAGCACTGCCTATGAGTTCCAATAAGCGACAGCTTTCGAGTTATTTCCTGAACATGTGAGTGTCGTTTGCTGAGTTGAATGCAATGAACAGACGAGAAATAGTGATATTTGGTTTTTGTTTTTTCCATTTTTGTACATACCCAGTTGAGTTTTATTGCGGAACAAATGCTGTGTTTCCCACCTCTAGCATAAGAGTAGTGCTTTCTCGTATGGATCACATTACAAAGAACGTGTGCAAAGAGTATAACTATAGACTCTCTGCTCGTTACTCGCAGCTTGCTGAAGACGGGACATCTCGTGTGGGATATCGTCGTATGCATCTACGGTATGATGCGCATCACGCAAATTTACCATCTGTCCCATCGATGCGCTCACCAGTTTACATACGCCGGTAATATACCAGAATTACACACCCTAGTTTTTAATGTTAACATTGACTTTGAGTTCAGCGTTTGAGACACCGACGCACTGAGTGGATCAAGTAGAGCGTATGCTCACGTCGTTTCCTATGAGTTAGAAATAGCGCTTACTTCGATCATCCGCTATTCTAGCTAGTGCGTGGGTTTTCGATTAATTCGTTAGCGGAGGTTCGTCCAATACGTCGCTGTCAACTTTGTAAAGCGGTGAAGGTATTGATGAATTTGTAATAACGGCTGTCGAGGATCATAGATATTTGAGTCTATTCCGGCAGAACAACGGAGGTCAGAAGATCCCACTCCACACACTGCCTGTTTCTTTGCACCTGGAAACCGCAGTAGATTTCATTTTCAAACAGGCTAAACGAGCAGAAAATGCCATCGTTGCAGTTAGTCTGATCCAGACAGCCACCATATATTGCGTTTGTGAGAAGATTCGTCGTAATTAGACTCAGCTAGACACCCATCACACATCCATGTAAGTGTTAGACCACCTTTCCTTCCTATTCTGATTCGTTACCACTGCGCACCCCCCAAATACTGCTGGATCCGAATCCATGAGCTTACTTATACAAGTTAATGGCTTATGCCACTGAGCCATGGGTGATGGACACAGGACCACTGTGACTGATCTCTGACTTCACCGTACCTCGGTTCATCCACCACTGTCAAGCACATTATGAACATGCAGAGAACATGGTTGGTCCCAAAGCTACGGCTACCTTTGCAAGCCGCCACCGATCGATGTTAGAGTAGTAGGGGATCATAGTGCTGTTGAGAAGATTCGTCGCAGATAGGCTAAGCCAGAAGGCTGCGGTAAATCTTCGCATAAACACCATAAATCCCTTTCTACTATCTAATGAAATGCCATCGCCTTTGTTGAATAGCTTGTTAAGCAAAATGTCGCTAACAGGCTCAGAAAAATAGTACAATATTTCCGCTGTCCCTGAAAAATGCACCGCTGGGATAGGCAAACAATCAATAAGCAGTATATACCACTAGGATTCCTTTGGGGTTTCAAGTAGTTACTAGACATCCAAATTGCAACACACCACGTCCGTCTACTCTATTGTTTGCATTTGAAATAAACCTCCTTCGTCGCTCTTAAGGGCAGTGGATATGAAGGGAACTGAAGTAGTACTCTCTGACATGATTTGCTATATTTTTTATTCGGGTAGACAAGAACGGACCCCAACCCAATATTGAGAAGCATGTTGTGTTTACCAGATCTACCAATTCGCCAGGTTACGCTAGCCAAAGTGGTTAGGAGCTCATCGTTCAGCTATTCAACGTACCGGACCTTAGTTAGGAAAGCTACAAATATTCACAATTTGATCAACCTTGCACGGTGATGTAAACTTCCAGCATCTAGGCTACTGTACCCCCAGAACATCCCGTATCTTAAGACAAAGTAACGCTCGTTCCATACATTCGGATGGCTTATGAGTTACACAGATTTGTAATATCAAGTTTCATGTCTATAGCTTGTAGATTAAAACAATCCAGTTAGCGACCTGGGGTGTTGTGGCCTAGTGACGGAAATGAAAGCAACTCCCGAGTGCTATTAGTGGGGCAAGATACTAGATTATTATCCCACTAACCTTTATGGACATCCACATTTGGACCGATAAGTGGTGGTTTGATGAAGTTTTAGATAGGGCCTCGGGTTTGTTTGTTAACCAGCAAAGTCCAAACCGCTCGCTTGTAGCTTCGAATCCCATGGATTAGATGTAACAGCTCCTGAAATAGTTAAACAGACGATACATCCGTACGGCGCTTTTGGAGGTGGTGGATGTATGCCTGGATGTAAGCCACTCGAAATACGTTAACTTCTCTACTACTTAATTAACATAAGTAGCGATCTGCGAAGCGTTTAAAGTTATAATATCGTTGTCGGATCGGCGGGAGGTCTCGCATCGGAGACCTAACCGGCACTCTACAATGTATTAGCGATGAGGCGCACCATAAAGCGATTTTTCACGTAAACAACCTCCGTCACCTCTGTCCTGTCAGCACGTCACTACCTACCGTTGCGCGGTCCTGGTTTCGTGCTGCGTAGCAATCGTGATGACTGCGCGAAACTGAGGCACCTTAATAAAATGAACAATGGAACAATGGTTTATTACGGGTAAAAAAGCATCGCTTAACAAGTCCCGTGGGATGGAACTTTTTGCGAAAATCAATTGCATAATAAAGTGTAAAGGGTTGTGGTGGACTCACCATACACTTACGTGGAATAGCGGAGATGTTCGCGTATTAAACGTATAAATCCATAAATCCATTGGTTAGACGTTTGGCAAGACACTGTTTGATCGCGTTTTGTAGCCCCTGTCTAACAAGTCATAAAATGAAATTGTGAGTGAGACTATGCATCGTCAACAAGTTTTTTTAAATATCGCCAGATTGGGAGCAGAGACGACATAATTAGCGAGGGCATTCCAAAGCTCACACACGCGAAAAGAAATTTCTACGGCATTCAAGCCGGCTATACTGAATCGTCAGTTTCAGAGGGTGATCTTTTAGGTTAGTGTTGTGGTTTAATTCCAGCAGCGGACTGCAAATGTGGTTTGGGTTCTTCAGAATCTGGTAAACCATTATGAGATCCCCCCGCAAAAGCCGATATCGACTGCTGTACATTCTTAGAGATTTCAGTCGAAGCTGATAGGGCAGATGAAAGAGGCCCCTGACGTTCTTGGTTGCCCTTCGTTGAGGAGTCTCGAGTGCAACGTGATCCTGTTTCTGCAACGGCTGCCACGCCTGAATGGTATATTCCACGTGAGGTCGCACGTAGTCGTTAAGCATTTGGAGAAATATTGATGGTTCAAACCGACCGAAGGCTCTGCGAAGAAGGTCGAAGTGTTGATTTCCGGTTCTCGTCATCTTCTCTGCTTGTTTTGAACACCCGAGATCTTCCTGTACCAATACACTCAGGTCACGCTCCTGTGAAGCCTTCTGTAAGGTTTGGTCTCCAATCTTGTGAGCGCTCACCAGCTGGTGACGCAGACGTATCACCTTGCGCTTAGCTTTGTTCAATTGAAGCATGTTCCTCTTTGACCATTCGTATATGCAATCTAGGTCATATTGGAGCAGAGCCTGATCTGGCTTGTCACTAATCGCCCGCCATATCTTGACGTCATCGGCGAAAAGCAGGAAGTTTGAGGAGATGACTCTTGCCAGGTCGTTGATAAACACCAGGAATAAACGCGGTCCCAGCACTGAGCCTTGTGGGACACCACATTCCAACTCAATTGGGTTAGAAAGTGATCCCCTAACACGTACTTGAAGCTTTCGTTGGTAAAGGAAGTTGCCAATCCAACCGAGTACAGGATCTCCGATTCCGTAACTTTGTAGTCTTTGAAGTAGGGTGCGGTGATCAAGGCGGTCGAAAGGTTTGGAGAAGTCCAGATGGATGACTTCGACTCCGACCCCATCATTGGCCACTTCCTTCCAACTACCACGTGCAATCAGTAGGTTGGTGGTGCATGACCGGTGTTGACGGAAGGCATGCTGTTCCGGTACCAAGAGGTTGCATTTTTCCAGGTAGTCCATTAAAGCCTCAGCGACCACTGCTTCCATCGCCTTTGGTGTGATGTGGCTATGCAGCTGTGTGCAATAGTGACGGAAACGGTAGAGAGGTTTTATTTCATCATGTAAAGTTCAAATTTATATGTTTACTGTTCTGTCCTTCATAAGATAGAATGTCGCTTTTCGATTTCGAGTAGAACAATTACGAGTATAAAGTTCCGAAAATATGTTGATGCATCTTGAAGCCAGGTCAGAGTTCTGGTGTTAGAATCAAGCACAGACGCACGGCTCGCACTGTAACACAATAATCGACGCCAGTCGTTGCGCAGCCCACCGAAAAGCAGAAATTGGGCAGGGTTTCGAACAAAATCACAGAGCCATGACGCAATACGTCACTACGCTCTTGCTTTGACTCATTCGATGCAGTTGGGTACACATTGTGTTTCATGCCTACGCAGCTCCGTCCACAGGATAGCGATCACGCGGCCATAAGATACATGTTAACTTCGATCCTGGTGGATGAGCCAGTGGCCATCGGGGAATCTAATATCCATCAACTGGCCGCCCTAGTTTCCAGGTTCCCACCACACCAGCGTACCTTACATTATCGGTCCCCACCACACCGGCAGCGTAAAACAAGAATGACGATAAGTATTATCCTCCTGTTCTACCATTAGATCCCCTGACC
Organism: Dicrocoelium dendriticum; assembly: GCA_944474145.2. NCBI lineage: Eukaryota > Metazoa > Platyhelminthes > Trematoda > Plagiorchiida > Dicrocoeliidae > Dicrocoelium > Dicrocoelium dendriticum. The sequence continues at coordinate 31,309,968 of OX104070.1, forward strand.
CTTACGTGAGCAACGAAAATCCCGGCAGTAGTGTTGTTCTAAAGCTAGAAAATCGTTTTCAGAAATCCTCACGACAGTTTCGGTGACCTCTTTCTCCGTAGTAACACCGATTCACTGTGTTTTCTTTAATGGGCGCCATCTCGGTTATTTAGAGAGAATACCCGCACTAAAGCAGGTGACAGTACCGTCCCATTAGGACGAAACGACCATCTAATGCTTGGCTGGATGTGGGGAAGAGTTGGGGAAGATAGGACTCAACTGCAGGAAATTACCATTAAAGATGACAGTTAAAACTTGAACAAGCTCCTGAGAGGAACTGTCCCAATAAGCGTTAATAGTCAGTGAAAGGGCAAGAGTAAGACACATTCCGCTATATAACCAGTTCATTTCATTGGCAGGATTCGAAAGTGGTCTGCGGTGGACAAATGCACGACTTTTTCGTACTCTGTTCTCTTTTCACTAATAACCCTCTAGAACAAACCTTGTGGGTCCTAGGCAACCTTGTGGACAAAGTGGGTTCTCCGATATCTAACTCAAAACCATGATCCCACTTGCCCGAAAAGCGTCCATTTTAGCTCCGGTGGGATCAGTAGCATCAACTTAAACGCAAATCGATGGGCACTCCACCTGGATCGAGTTGACCTCTTGTGGCACTTAGGAAATGAGCTTTTACAATCTGCACCTGTTCAAAAGGCACGAAGTATGTTGAATGCACCAGACCAATATCAACCCTCAATGAAGTTCACCGTCGGAGTCACATTTACAGGCAGGTTTCACTTCATGGATGCTTCTTTAGAGGGAAGACAAACAACTGGTTCATAAGATGGGTTTAGCACACACCGCGCAAGCCAAGTGGCATCTAGCGTTCAAGAGTTAATGCCCATTTACTTAGAAGCAATTATTGTTTCGAAATTACTTGTTATAAAATCCCCAAATCCATTCGGAAGAAGTCATCACAAGTGTGTTACAGCTTACTGCGCCTACACTATGTGAAAGTGGATACCCTAATAAATTTATCCTTATACTTGGTGAAGGCAACACTGGAAAAGAGAGCGTCCATTGTCCCAAAGAAGATAGTAATTCCACTATGTTTCAAAGGAGCATAAACTGATGAAAGGTTTTGCCACTAGCCAACCTAGCTAGCTGCACTGAGCTGGGCCAGCAAGTTGCTTCATTAATCTAACTTAGCTGGACCTTTCCATCAAGTCATTATGCTATGCATTTACTATTTTAACCGTACCTGCGGTAGCACCTACACCGACCGAACAGAGAAGAGGTTGGCGGCCACTGTCCTCTCTTAACCACATCAATTCGGTCATCAGCCAACTCCGTTTGATGGCAATGTAGTGCTTAGCCGAACCGTTGCAAATAACCGCTAGATGCAGCTAGTTCTTAGCGTCTTGAGCTATTCTTACACATCATAATCTTGTTTACGTTACCGAAACTATATGGACTAGTTATTTTAACTGTCGTCATCAAATTCGAGCAACAAATTTTTATAGACTAACGCGTTTTTATTCTATCTAAAACAGTGCACCGCGTGGTATACATACATAATGATTATGTGCATGCCTGTACACTTATTTCTGATAAATTTGTAAAGTGCTTAAAGGAATGAACGTGTTCCTAAATAACCCGTGACTACTTCACTGCTTTACTTCCCGTAGAGCATGGCACAAACCACCGGTTACATCAATCCAATGGCTGCTTTGGCTCTACAGTTACAACAAGCGAGTCAGTTGGCCACCGCAAGCATTCCGAACAACGCTGCCACTAATTTGGCTCTCATAGCCTCAATGGGGGCCGGTGCTGGTGTCGCTGGACCCCTCACATCGCTGCTTCAAGCTACACGCCCACATCCTCTGGTGAACGCCAACACGAATGCTTCGCTGAACACCGGCTGTCACCCGATGGCCGCAGCCTTGGGAGTGACGGCAACGCAGCACTTGACCAACCTACCTCCTCAAATGGCATCGTTGTCCAGCTCAAATGTGGCATGTTCGAATGAAGGGGCAACCAATGTTTCAGTTAGCGGAATGGATGCCGCCACCATGGCCGCAGCTGCAGCCGCGGTGGCAATGGCAACGGGTGGAACAGGTACTAATTCTTGTAATACCTGTGTCTCGAACGGATTAACTACTCAGGCGATCGGATTGGGCAGTTCTCCTGCAGGGTCACAGGGGTTGACTTTGCATAGTGTTCCCGGTACACATGTGTCAAACGCCACACTGACTGGCCTGATGGCGGCTTCCTTACCCCTGGCTCAAACTGGTGAGTGAGACTACAGCAATTGTTCGCTGCAAGCAATATTCTAGCAGGATGCAAGCTAGTAATCTGTGAAACCCTATGCATCAGCGATTACTATTTTTGTCCGTAATGAGTTTGACCATTGCTATGAGTCCGAACCCCAGGAGCCGTCATTCCGAAGTTATAACTGTTGGTTTCGCTCACATAAACGGATTATGAACCAGATTCTTTGCGACAGCAACTGGATAAAAACTACAACACATTAGCATACAATGAGTTAGGTCCATTGGATATTCTTTTTCTAAAGACCGGCCTAAATTACTTATGCAATCCGAATAATGGTACCTATTACATTTTAAAGGCGTCAGTTGCGTTTCAGAGTAAGGCTACGCATGGAAAAATCGGTGTGCACACATCTCGAAACTAAAATCTTATTTCATCTATGATCCGATTGACAGAAATAACTAAGATTTACTCTATGAGAAATCGCAAGTTACGTTTAGACTATCTTGATTTATTTACAAGAATACATCAAGATGTGCAAGCTGCTTCCCATTTGACATTTTAATCTTAGAGAAAAGATCGGTTTTGGCGGATATTAGAACGTAACATACGAATGAACCAGCGTGGTACTTTCACATCTAAATTCATGCGGACCGAATTGTGTGGAATGTGAAAGTTACCAATGTGCTATCTCAACCTCATTTTCCTGTCGATGTGGTTGGGAATCTTCTTGCATTCAAAGGTGGATAATCTTCGCATAAGGTTTAAAAGTGGGATGTTTATTCGGTCCATGAATGCGGAAGCAAATATTCCATGCCATTCGAAAGCCGTGCAATGTCAACGGGGCTGTGAAGTGTATCACGTATAAAACAATACTAAGGATTTAGTAACTTTGATTGGTGAGCTCTGAGTGGTGCGCAGTTTGATCGAAAATTCAAATAAGTAAATGTTAAATGCTCGTTTTAGACGACGATCAGGTGATTGAAAACATTTTCTGATGGAACGACCACTAATGCTCGAAAAGTGTACAAAAAGAAGTCGAATGTTTGCCATCCACATAATGGATCTCTGTATGTCTATGTTCATTGGAAAACCGAAGCTACGTTACCAAGACATGATCATGGTGAGTTTATCACGAACTAATATCGATGGCAGGAGTTGGGTAACAAACTAAGAGGATCGTTGCCAATGGCTTGTGTATAAAAAGCTATAGTCTCCCTGGTGCATCAGAAAGTCATGCAGCATCAGGAACAGAAACGCCGAGTACAGAAGCGACAGTGTTGATGAAAACTAGCCCATCGACGTCAAGTGCATGGTGCAATACCACAGGCGGTCGCCAGTGCCTGAGCCAAGACGGCTTGGTAGACCACTATAGTGGCCACGAGGAGCCAACAGGTAACAGGTGACGAGTCAGATGAAGACACAAACATCATCAGCGCAGCACTTGGTAAGTACGTTGCTTGCGACTACATTTCTTAACCAGGGCCACTAATCTGGTCGATGTGGCACGTTAACGCTGCAGTTGGACTGTGCATGCTTGCGTGCTGAGATACATGAATTTCAGCTGTTGGTTATTAATTGGTAACCCCACTGTGGCTGTGCCTGATGTTTTATCGAAAAATCGCTCCAGAAGACAGCTGGTCTTTGCTGGCGAAGACGGTGCACTGTCCTCGTGACCGTGTTAGGCTCAAAGAGTCGTTCCACCCAGTGTGAAGCTGACTACGAGCAAGCCACCCACTAGTGTGCCTCTGGTACGCAAGATTCTTCACATAGATAGACAGGAATGCTGCTGCTGTGTATGTTGAAGGATTGGGAGCGGCCCCGTTGATGAAACTTGTCTTGCATTCACATGCCTCCCGGTCTTATTCCTTCAGGTTTACACTAGATATGGGGTGTGCGCATGGAGCTGTGAGTCGTGCAAAACAAACCGCCTATGGTCCATCTGTAGGCGCAAGCGTGCTGAGGCTATCCCCATGGAGGCCGCAGTGACAGGCACATTTGGAATCGGATGCTACCAACTAGCTGTCTTACTTGAATTTCTAAACGTGCCGCTGCATTTGTAAGAGACCAAAACTAGGAGCAGCGAACAACGATCAAGCACAAGTTAAAAAAGTACTTAGCTAGTCCCGTAGGATTGTCGAAGTGCAAACTGCAAAATCAAGAGGTATAAATGTCATCAGTTTTAGTGCTTGTTGACGAATCGTTGCAATTATCTACCGATGGCCAAAGTGTGTGTGTGTGTGTGTTTTAAACGTGCTACTGCATAAGGACTGTGTTAAATAGGAATTAAAAGTCATCGAACAGAAACAGTGTTTTATCTGTCAAAGTTAGCATTTCCTTCGACAGAAATGAAAGTGAGCCTTTGCGGGCCAATCCCCTTGTATTTGTGTGATACATAAATCCAGTAGGAGCAAATTAGAAATGTTCCGGGATGTCACACTTTACGTAACAAACTGCTGGAAGCGAAGAGTGACATTCAATCGCAGGTGAGCGAATGGGATGGTGTTCGTACTATCCCGTTTGGCACACGTAAATTCGACACATGACGCAATTCAATGATAACTGTCTTTTAGCACTGTGCAAATCGAATTACTGCAGTGGAGTACATATAAGACCTAAGTAAAATGTGAAGACAAGTAAACTGTTGCACTTCTTAAAATGCTCCGACAGAATCTTCAGTACAATCCTCAGTTTGTTTAAATAGTCGATTCTGAGGAATTTTATCCACAGCAGCACTTAAGCAAGTAGATATAAATTATCCGGTAAGACAGATTGCTAATTCGTCTCTGGGAATTTCTAGTAGTGAACACTTCTGGCCATAGTTCAGCAAGAATTTAAGACCCCCCTCTTCAAAAACATTGATTAATCCACAAAACTACGAGTAATGACGACCGTCACTATAAACATCCAAACAGCTGCGACGTGTCGAGGCGTATTCTTGACAAACATGTGTGCTTCCAATATGCTTCCAACATGTAGGAGTTAGCCCGGAGACCGCGACCTCTCACTGGACCCCGTTAATTTTGGTAATCGCGTAAGTTTGTAAACTGATTTTTGATTTTAGTGAGTGGTGAATTAATTTTTAATGCACAGAAGGTGACGTCGCATTGCCCTTAGCATGCTACAACGTGGTAGCCAATCACGGTGTAGCCACTTACTTTATTTCTGGGGAATCTTTGCTCTGCAAGAGCGGGAGAAAACTGAGAAATGTTTGGGCAAAGGGCGCACTTAAGTTGTGTTTGACACAACTGCAATAAAAGGGGTGGTGAATTTGGGCTGAAACATTGCGATGTATTTGTGGTTGATGAGCCAGCAAGTAACAGGTGCACACATTGAGGTAGTCCGTGGACTGACATAGCAAACATTTACAAACCCGCAAGAACTCGAACCTATGCATGTGCGTAATGGCAGCGATACAAACGTAATCACTTTTAGTACGTAATAATTGTAGTAGTAGTAGTAGTTGTTGTTGTTGTTGTTATTGTTGTTGTTCATGTTGTTGTTTTTGTTGTTGTTGTTGTTGATGATGTTGTGGTGGTGGCTGTTGTTGTACCACGGAACCATGGTTACAAAGTGAACAGGAACCAGATCAGGTAGTGCAGATGTTGTAATGCATCTTCGAGCCGTTTTTTAAAAACCGGTAGCGTGGGCGCAGAAATGACAAAAGTCGAAAGAGAAAAATAATTCCAGCGACATTCCAGCCGATGGTATTGCGTAGCCAGTTTCAGCTGGTGGTCTCTCAATTTTGTGTTGTGGCTAACTTTCAGGAGATGGCGGCAAGCGTGGTACGTGGGTTGTCCATGATCTGGAATGCCAGAATGAGGTCGCACAGTAGACGGCGATAACTTCCGCTGTACACTACTAAAGATTTCAGTCGCAGATGGTACGGCAGGTGGAGCACTCCATTCACATTTTCGGTTGCCATTGGATGTGCAATATCCAATACGACCACATTTCGTTCCAACCAGGGGTACCACGCCTGAATCCCGTACTCCACATCAGGGCGTCACATATGTATTGAGCCTACGGGGGCTGATGGAACGGTCGAAGAGACCGAATGCCCTCTGTAAGTGACCAACGCGTTGGTTAGCCGTTTTGGACGCCTTCAAGGACTGCGCCGCACAGCCTAGGTTCTCTTGCATCACCACTTCAGGATCGCACTCCTGTGAGGCGGTTTCCAACATGTGGTCTCCTAGCTTATATTCTTAAGTGGGCTTGTGTCGTACATGTACACCCTTGCGCATGTCCGCCTTAAACGGAAGTAAATTAGATGTACTCACGAGTAGGGAATTTTGAGTTGCCTTCGACAATTCAAAGTCAATATCTAAGTCTCTCTGCAACACATCGTGATCGTCCTGACAGTCGATCCTCTGCCATATCTTGATGTCATCGGTGAGAAACAGGAACTTCGACTCGATGACTCGCGCGAGGTTGTTGATTAAGACCAGGAATAGGTGCGGCCGTAACACTGGTCCCTGTGGGATACTGCAGTCCACCTTGATACGAAAGGAAAATGGCCCCTAACCCGTACTTGAAGCTGCCGCTGAAGCAGGAAATTTCCGATCCATCCAAGGACCGGTATGCCAATTCCGTACGATTTCAGCTTTTGAAGAAGGATTCGGTGATCTAATTGGTCGATGATTTTAGAAAAGTCGAGGTAGATGATATCAGTGCTGATCCAACTGTCGGAAATTTCGGTCCAACTGCTACGCAATTAGCAACTTGGTAGTACAGGACCGATGCTGTCGGAATCCGTGTTGTTCCTGGGATATGATGTTAGACCGTTCAAAATAGCCCATTAGAACCTCAGCTATGACTGACTCCATAACCTTTGAGAGTACCGGGAGTAGAATCACTGGGCGATAGTTGACGGGCTCCGAACGGCTACCACCGTAGAAAATTTGGGTGATGATGCCCAGCTTCCACATGTTCGGGACCTGCTGTTCATCCAGGTATCTTTGGAAAAATCGAGCCAATGGCTCCGCTATCCTCACACCTGCCAGCTGAAGTGTTTTTGGGGGAATGTTGTCAACACCGATGGAACTATGGGTGTGCAACGATTTCAACTTCCTCAAAACGATCGCTGAACTAAAGTACCGGGGGGAATGAGACAGGTATGTGACCCATGCTGGTGGCACTTCAAAATATTGCAGCGTATTGCAGCCGTAGAACCTTGGCTGCATCCTCGGCGGTTTGAGCACATACATTTGCTGAGTTAAGTGGGGGACCACCACGCTTCACATAACGGAGTCTGTTCACATATCTGTACAGAAGCTAGCTGTTAGCTTAAAACTTTCTGCTAAGCTCTGCTGGTGAACTAATTTGTCCTAGCTTACAAGTGTGGTACAGTGATTACGATGCACTACATAATAGATTCAGCTGTCAGGGTTACGGCTCGCCATATACACATAACACGCTGCGTCTCTTAATGCCATGCGTTTTCGGGTTCTGCTCCTAATGATTAATGGTGCTCTTGTAGAACGAATGGGACTGTTTACAGATGCGGACTTAATCCGATCACTGAACTTAAAAGCAAACTACGTCCAGGCAGTATCACTGGAGCAATTGTCCGAAAAATCTTAACTGGCAACCCCAACAAGTTCTGTAAGTGTCGTAGTGCGTGATTGTTCGAAACAAGTCACTATGTTCTTGTGGATATTCTGCCTAACACACCTAGTCGTAAAGTATTTTTACCTGATCACTTCGACACAGAGGGCTCTCCATCTTTGGTTTCTCGATCATGAGCTATTCATTCGTAAGCAATAGAGCAAACACATATGGCTTATTTACCGTTCTGAATCTCGTTGGCGAACTGACATGACTAAAGAGGGGAACGCTTGCAATAAACTCTTGCAGGTCTGCTTTGAATTGTTCGTTGGTAGACGCCGGAGCTTTCGAATCGTGAACAGTGAAGTCGCAGAAGATGGAACAATGGAACAATGGTATATGACGGGTAAAAAAGCATACACTTAACGAGTCCCGCAGGTTGGCAATAGAAATACTACCAAATTGGCAAACCACATAAGTGGTTGAAGTAAGGAGCGTCAATGAGATAAAAGGTAGAAGTATAACAGTTTTAGGGGGATAAAGTGGTACGACGCAAAACTGGCTAAGAAATTGTTATCGTTGGTGATGGTAGCGAATAAAAATGGAGTACTCACCGGTTCGCACAGATTTACGACCGTGAATTTGGGGTATAAATCCAAAGAGGCTGGTCAGCCTAAATATATACAAGCGTTTTCGTTCATAAAACAAAGCGCAGGGCGCTCATGGCTGTATCGTTGTCGAAGTTCCCTCCCAATACGAGTGTCAGGTGGGAGTCCATCACTGAGGTGGACATTGGGGGACAATAAACAACTGTCAAAAGGCAAGTGTCGTTGCGCTTAAGTCGCAGACTGCATCAGAGCGAGTCTCTGAGCAGCGTTCCCGGATCGTGCATTGGTTCGCAATGCAGGTCATTGCGGTAGTATAAAATTACCCCACCGCCATTACAGAGGCGATCATTTCGAATGAGGGACATGCCATGTATCGCGACTTCGAAGTCAGTGATTTTTGAATGCAGCCAGGTTTCCGTTATACATTTGAGGTCCCAGACGTGTGATGCATGACGTAACCGCAGTGCGGCAAGCTTGTGCATTAGTGTACATGCAGGAAACTTTCTCTGTTTTTAGCAATGAGTCATGGGATGTGCGTTTTGGGTCTCACGTTGTGTCGACCGCCGAAAGCTCGGTAACTAATCGTTTGGGGGGGGGGGGGTGACAACGAACTTAACTTTGTCATGTCCAGAGATCCCGCCATTACCTCTATGCTCCTCTCTTTATATGTACGGTATGTGGTGTGTTTGCCAATTTCATTGGCTAGCCGAGTGAAGTTATCCGAAATATTATCTGGAGGTGGTCCGACTAAGAGGCTACTTTCGTATGTTTGCTTCGGGGAAGCTGCTTTGATCCGGAGCTCGGAAGGAATGCTGCTACAGCCGACATACCAACTCTCTAACACTCTAGTTGACATTTGCCTGGATTATAGCACAACTTCCATAATCCTCGGGCCATTTGTCTTGTAACTTGGAGACATACGAAGCCTCGAGACAGACTGCGTTATGACATTTTCCAGGGACAGGGTCTGTCGAATTTATCGCCACTGCTTTTGGTTGTGGGTGGCTGCTTCGCGCTCATTATGAGCTCCAGCGTCGGGAACACAGTGTATAAGGTTGGTCCTAGCCACGGATTCCTTTCGGTGTTCTTCCAAGTCACGCTTCACTTGTTTGTGCTCACTCCACGGAATATCCTGGAAGATGCGGATTAAACACGACACATTCCGGAGGCGCAGTGTCGACAACAGGATAGCTTCTGCTTCACCAGCGGAAGTCAAGAAAACGAAGAGAATTCTTGGCTCACCGTAGGGCTGTGAGTTTGGGTGACGCGTAATCCGTGTCACTTTGAAGGACTTAACTATAACACCTAAGATATCATATATGGAATTCCACTGGTTCACATCATCGGGTTGTTTTCCTTTTAAGGAATTTGATCTTGACTCTGGAACGTTGGTGCAGATTATCGATAGCACACTATGTCTAGCTCAGATTGATGTTAGCCGCCCAGCTGGTCCGCGTACAACCGGTGGAGGCTGTGGAAGTACAACTACGCCTTCTTCATTTATTTTAGGCCCAGTGGGGGTAACCGAAGACCTAAGTTTCGGGTAGTTTTTGGCAGAAATCATGTGCCAATCACCAACAATGTGGATATCCTTCTGAAATTTTTGAACAGTACTTATTCCCATCGGAGTGGCGGTCGTTGTTTTAGGCGTATTTGGGCAGCTGGTGGCGTTTAATTATAAAGACAGGGGACGCATTTTTGATGTTCTGTCCAGCATTCTTCAGCTGTTTTGCAGCTCAGCCTAATGGAAAATTCTGGGGTTTGCTCACTGTCAAGCGTTTCTCAAACGAATCAACTTTGGCTTTCTTTATTTCTTCAGTGATTGCCAGCAGTCTTTCGTGCATAAGCTTTACCAGTGGAACAACCATACATACTTCACAGAACCATAGAGAATCCGGTTTACTATTATCAATGATCAATGAATTCAACGATCAATGATCAATGAATTTATACGGGTGAAGAAGCGTTGCTTTACAAGCCCCGTTGGATAGTTGGTGGGGATATCAACATAATAATTATGATGAAAAGGATAGTAAAATAGTTAACACTTTAAATACGAAAATAAGGACTTATCGTTTGCTTCGCTGCAGTCATGCGATCCACTTAGATTCACAACACCCACAGTTAACAACAAATAATTCCAGGGTAAAATCCAGGTGTAGGATGGAGACATAGTTTTAAGTAACAAAGTGTAAGTGGATGAGTGCATCGTCCAACCGTCTTTTAAATATTGTTAGTGTCGGTGCAGAGACGACCGATTCTGGGAGAGCATTCCACGGGTGACAGACACGGATGGAAAAGAAATTTCTGCGGCACTCCAGACGACTGTATTGTTCTGCGAGTTTTAATGAGTGGCCTCTCAGGTTTGTATTGCTGCTGAGTTGCAGTAAAGGGCGGCACACATGATGTGGGTCTCGCAGAATCAAGTATGTTATAATCAGGTCACCTCGTAGCCTGCGATAGCTTCCACTGAACAATCCTAGTCGTCGCAGCCTCTCCTGGTAGGACAGATTGCGCATTCCAGTTACGTTCTTAGACGCCCGGCGTTGAGGCTGTTCCAGTGCATTAAGGTCGTGTTTCAGCCATGGATGCCAGGCTTGAATTGTGTATTTGACATGGGGGCGAACATACGCACTGAGCATTTGTCGAAATATGGAGCTGTTTATTTGTCCAAACGCCCGCCTCAACAACCCAACGTGTTGATTCCCGGTCTTCGAGGCCTTTTCGGATTGCCTGGAGCAACCCAAGTCATCTTGAACCAGGACACCCAAGTCACGTTCGAGAGTTGATTGTTGCAGTACATCCGTTCCGAGTCGGTATGAGTAGGTGCCGTGATGTCGGATGGAAAGCACCTTGCATTTACTGACGTTGAAATGCAATGAGTTTGGATCAACCATTGATACACTGTATCTAAGTCACGCTGAAGCACAGGTTGGTCGGCGTTCGCCTGGATCCTGTGCCAGATCTTGATATCGTCGGCAAATATTAGGAAGTTTGAAGCGATTCCCTGTGCATGGTCATCAATAAACACCAGAAACAAACGTGGACCTAGAACCGAGCCTTGCGGCACACCACACTCGACTTGTATGGGGTCCGATAAAGAGCTCCGAACTCTGACCACTAATTGCCTTTGGAATAGAAAGTTGGCGATCCAGCTTAAAAGAGGGTCTCCGATCAATTGGCTTACTGCGAACTTTTCACATTTAGAATGAAACTTGTTTCGGCGGTTTCCACACCGAATTCCGGTTCGTACATTCTTATGTCATGAAGGAAAGCCACATACATACTACCGTCAGCCTTGGGGCAACTGTCTACTGGCCGTTAAAACCACTGCGTCGATCGATGTCTATCTGCCGCTGTATTCTCAAGGTCAACACGTTCGGTGCGTCCACGGCCGGCAGACTAGGATTAAGCGAATTGATGGTTTGCTCGTTAACCTCTGAGATGTAAATAAAGCGAGCAGGCGATGGGGACACAAAATTCCGGATAGCTAATTCGCTTAGCGGTCTGCAGCTGTGGTTGAAGGCTCGTCGTCGTCTGAGTTAGCTTTCGTTTGAGACTACAAGTATTGCTTAGTGGTCTGTGGCTCGGAACATTCCCCGATTCCGTTTCCGGGGGAACAGTGCAAAAACCACGATGCTGAAATTAAAGATGATCAACCCAAGTTAGATCCGAGAGATGGAATGCACTAAGTAGCGCTGATGAAGCTAGATCAAATGAGTGTAAGCATACGTGTGTGTGATGGGAGGTGTTTCAGTAAATCCGATTAGAATACGAGACCGGAATTTTTACGTCCGCGTGGTGATCTGACAACAGGGTAGATGATTACCTATACCTGCCATAAGACAAACAACTGGTTTTGTGATCTCCGTTTTTTGTCCCCATAACTTCCTTTGTATATCTTCTCGTGACCTGTCCATTGTAACTAAGGCTAAAGCAAGGCTATTTGTTAACCGAGAGAATCAGTTGCAAGGGAATCAGAGCGCCAGAAACATCGTGCGTTATTATACTTCAGTTTGTATATTGCCAAAGATAAATTCCATCTGTTCCTTGAAATGTGGAATATCCACAACCTACATATAACTCTTGTAACCAGTACGGAGAAACTCAATCCGCATAAAACGCAAACATTGCAGTCGAAGACATAATTCATATACATCTACATTGTGACGGTTGTTTATGTGTTCTTTTTCAGCTTTCCCAAATGCCAGTTTCGGTTTAAACTCCCTCGCTTCCCATATACCCGGTCTACACACAGATCCGATATCTCACTTTTACTCCAGTGTTCCAACCTACGGATTGGGTGAGTTGCTTTTGTCGACTAAGAAGTGGTACGCAATTACAGTTTTGCAAAGTGATCCACACAAAAACATCCCTTCGTGCTACACAGTATCTTGTGAGTGGTACAGTTCTAGTATGCCTGGGCTAAGGTTGCACGTTTGCCACGATTGCAGCAAAATCCAGTGGCTCACTAATATAAAGCAATGCCATCTTGAAATCCAGTTGGTTACATAGGTTCCCAACAGTATATCGAGGGCAACTTATCCAAAACTACTGCCAGTACTACCCAACCAGTGATAAATGCAATGCAAATTTTTCCCTTAGAAAGAGCTGAGACGCATATATTAATCCAGCTATGGGCTTCCATCGTGCCTAGCAACAGATAGCATATTATCCCTGCAGAAATTTTTAAAAAGGAACTTCTAACTCAAAAGAAATACTCATCGGTTACATCTTAATCAAAGCAGGTCAGTTTTCTAAAATATCCCGCTTACACTTGCTTGGAACGCTATTGAAACTATCCTTACCATTTAAGAGTATAATAATAATATGCAACAAATACATTGTCATCATTGTTCTTGTTAGTCAAGTGAGTACTTTGATCGCATAACCTTTGAACTCGGCGGTGATCGGATCCAACCATATTTTGTTATTCTACAACCTCAAGCCTACCCATCCGCTGCCGCGCAACAGCCTACCCTCAATCCCTACGCCACACTGGCCCAACACGCCCTAAGCATGCCGGTTCAGCAGAAGGAAGGCACGAAGGATTTGATACTGACGGGTAATTTCAGCTGTTTGGTTGAAATCGTTTCCTATGCATTAGCTGTAGCTGGTAACGCCAATATTGTAATGATGACAAATTCGCCCGTAGGTGCATCAGTTTCAAGCAGCTACAGAGAAATGCTCCGTTCCCTCGCATTGGGTTACAAGTGAATTTTATGAGCCAAACCAATAGGCCTGTTACGATTCATAACTTATAATCATTTTGGTTCAATTAGTATGAGTTGCACATCTGTTATCCGCCACCTGCAGTACAAACGAATTCAGCATGCCTATTAAATCAGCGAAAAACCGGAAGGTCTCATCAGTGCACTGCTTGTATTACATGTGGACTGCTCGCATCAGGGCTTCACACGACTCGACGTAAACTGACGTCGATTGCGGTTACAATGGTTAAGTGATCAATACTTGTTCACCGATCAACTCACAGCGCATTAGTACGGTGCGGTTATATGGCTGTGACATCCACATATCACATGTAAACTGAGTGTGCTAAATCGGTAGTACAAGGATACTGGAACAACACATTGCGAACACACCGTAAGGTCAGTGAAGCCGTTCACAGAAGATATTGTTGTAAGCAATCTCGATTTTGGGAAGGTTGTTTAGGCCAACCACAGCATTCTACTCTACAGTCGCACGGCCTGGTTCGCACTGTTAGAGAAAGCAGTTGAGTGGATTCAACACCTTGGAACTCCTGCAAGTAAGCACAGTGCCGCCACACCAAGAGAGCATACATACGACCTTGGTTTGAAAAGACTAAAATGACAAATCCAACATAATATGTTTCTTACCCAGTTTTGTATTGCACAGTTCCGCAGCTTTTATCCAGAATAATTTCACAGTAACTTATTTCCAATAGGCCATTGCCACACCTGATTGCAATTGTGTTCCCCTTGTTTTCAAAGCAGGCCTCCTTCCCGGCGATTCACGGTAAATCGATGTTTTGCAAATCAGACGGCGGACAAACTAAACACTTAAACTGTTCACTGTTTTCCGTATAGTTGTCTCGTTACTTTGTTGACTCAAAGTGTTGCCTCGATATTTTGGTAGTGGTCAGTCAGTGTGGTGCTTTACGCAATATGTTAACCTGTCAGTGTGTGTTTGGTTGGATATCAGTCTCTGTGCTGTTTCGATGTAGTCAATCAGGTGATTGGTTGATTGGTCGATTGGCGTCGTGCAAACTTCGTAATAATCGTCGTTGTTGAGCTATCGTAGCTCGACGAGTCAGTCACTGGGAGCGACCTAAGCCTTTCGGTCCTTCCAAGTGCCGTATATGACGATCTGTTGCTTGGTGGTTACCATGGTAAGTTGTCTGTCTTTTTCTGGATAGGGGCATGATATAAAGAGAGCAATTGAAACGAGCAGTTCAGTACTTGGTCTACTTTGCAGCCACCTCAGATGGAATCAATTTTCCTCCACCGCGAAATGATTAATCCCAAAGTTTCCTCTCGTATTGCGTGAAATGATTCAGAATACGAGTACTCAATCAGAAACAGTCATGCAACAATTGTCAATCCACCACTAACACAAGTGCAGGATAGATGAAAATGCACACTTTGGAGGTTGCATTCGAGGTTCCGGTGGTGATCAGAGGGGCTAGCCGTGTCTCTCTGGATTAATCCATGACCAAGTGATATTCTAGATGTTACTAAAATTAGTGAACGCTGATCCAACTAGCAGTAAGCTGCGTTAGCTAGGAGACTGTTGCATATGTCACCGTGCCACACCACTTTCTTCCTCCTAAAACACGCGCAAGTGTCGTAATTTACATGAGTTCCATGATTTGGTGAATTTTAACCGCTTGGATGTTAACAGACTCACTATTTCAGTGGCGCGGTCAAGGACAGCCATTTTTCTCCATACGACTTCTTACGCTACCATCCCAGCAATCGGGTTTACGCCATACAGACTTGGAGATAGACCCAATGATGTCCTCAATTGTTTCCAGTCAGCGGTGTACTTCCGTATTGGCTTTCCAGCCCCGAAGACCAACGAGACTGACGACAGCTAAACTGGGAGTGAACGCTTTGACATGCTGCGCGTTGCGATAGGCTGACCACACCACAAATCTTTCCAGTGCGTCCCTGCGTGCCGTGCTAGTCGCTCGCAATGAATGCGTAGGACTTGACTCAGCCAACTCAGTTGGCGCGGCAGCACTACCCTGTCAACAGGGAGGCCCATATTACCTAAGACGCGATGTCCAAAATGGTCGTTGTAAATGCGGTGTTCCCAGTACACACAAGCTATCCTCCACAGACAACCATTGTCATTTACATGAATAGGTCAGAACTCACTTTAAATACAACGTGAACATAGGACGTGTAGATCCTGTCTTTTGCCGATAGTAAAACTTCACGACGACGTCACAGCCGCCTCATTAGTGAAAACTGCTCGAGCTTGGGCAATACGAAGAGAAGTCTCTCTTCCAATGACGTCATCAGCAGAAATGCAGCTCCCCAGGCAAACAAGCCATCCACTTGTTCAAACTACGTTCCTCCAAGAATCAGCACTGGGTAATATGGATACAAATCCTGGAGTAGGTGCTTGTATTTCGATGGAGCGAATGTCCTGTCACACTTGATAGCTTCAGTCAGCAAGCGGTTTAGAATGACATGCATGATCTGTGGGTCGTCACCAAATAAAGCAATACCATCAGCATGGCTCAAATCACTCGCGTCGTTTTCCGGAAGGTCTAGACCAGAACTATGGAGAACGTACAGACCACTTAATAAGACATCCACAATCTCAAAGTTGAAGAGAAACGGGGATATGGTGCCTCCATGCCGCACACCGCTAGTGACGACGAACGGTGAAGATGGCGTATCGTAAGCCTTCATTATGCCCGAGACATCGCTGTGTACTGTTTAAAGGAGGACAGTATCCGTTTCGAGTATCCCATTCTTGTGCAGTAACGCAGTAAAGCAGGCCAATCAACCGAGTTGAAAGCAGCTCGGATGTTCAAAAAGACGGCAATAATAAGCTGGCGGTAAAGGTGACGCTGCTCGAGGTGTTGACGGAGCGTTAACCTGTGGTCTACAAACCCTCGACCGGGGAGGAAACCAGCCTATTCTTCACGGCAGTGTAGTTCTCTAATCGGTGTTAGTCTGTTGAGTAGAATGGATGTTAAAAGTTAGGAGGCGGCGGATATTTAACTGATTACGCTATGGTTGTTGTATAATATACGGGCAACCTTTTCCAAGATCCGGACGATAATTGACTCGCCCCAGGAGGATGGAACTAGTTGACAACCGCCTCGCTACCGTACTTGAACAGCACCAGAGGAGGTGTGTCTCAGTCAGCAGCCTTTAATCACTTCAAGTAACGAAGCTCAAGGTGGACCTGCACTTCGGTGGGTGGTTCCAGCTAAAAATTGCGAGGTGCGCAATTAATCAAACTTAGTAAACAGGCGGAAGGAGCTCACATGAAATGGGCTCAACTCAGCGGCCTATGCGCCAATGCAAATTAGTGACTGATGATCCACCAACTTTGCAAATAGCCTAACTGACGCCAGGTCTTCTGTAGCTGAATGATCTGGAAAAACTTGAGAAAGTTTACAAAGAGAGCTGCTGTCTCCCTCACTGAAGTGTGCTGAGACCATCAAGTTTCACCATCTTTAAGTGAGCTTCTCTTGAGTTTCTGCCTGCGGTTGCGGCGGACTTTACCGTTGCTTAAATCATCTGAAGTAGCTCGACGAGGATCAAGCAATTCCAGAGAGCGAGCGGAGAGCCAGTCTCTCAAACAACACTGAGTGACTTCACAGAATAAGTGATCGCAAGACAGTATGGTGTATTGCAAGAAATTCCAACGATGTTCGACGTTTTGAGGTGAAGCACTAGGGAATGTATATCTAAGGAAGATTGATAAGCCAGTTGAATAGATTGATCAACTAGCCTGTTTGCAACGAGCGTAAGGTGCTCTGGTTTCGAGGAATTCCCGAAGCACACACAGATCGCTGCACAGGCGACTAAGTTGATCTACAATCCCTTAAACGGGTCTGCCATCTGAAGATGGTTGCTATGTGATCAATTGGTGAACATGCTTGCGTCAGC
This sequence comes from Dicrocoelium dendriticum, assembly GCA_944474145.2. Lineage (NCBI taxonomy): Eukaryota > Metazoa > Platyhelminthes > Trematoda > Plagiorchiida > Dicrocoeliidae > Dicrocoelium > Dicrocoelium dendriticum. The sequence continues at coordinate 31,327,489 of OX104070.1, forward strand.
GAAGACGAGCTTCAGATGATGGTGCGTCTCCACGAATGTCTGAAGTTTGTGCCTGAGAGAGGGAGACGGTTGTCCTCACATAATTTGTGTAGTCCATATCTGTTTCAGAGTGACCATACTCAGAGGCATTAGGACCACCAAGATGACGTTCGCATGGCAGCAGGCAACCGACTCGTGCACGGATTCTCCAGTAAGGACGATGACACTTAGTGGAGTCGGCTATAAAAGTAATCCTTAGCCGCTCCACAACTGCAGTCTGTCGGGACGTATGCAGAGATCACAAATAAATTGCATTGCTTTCCACAATGTCTGTTGAACCTCCATGAAACTTCGAGCGGAACTGCATACAATCGGCTGTCAACTGGACATCAATGGAGTAGCGCAGCGTCAGCTTTGTCGCTTAATAAGATGCTAGTACCAACTAAACCAACTGCGACTGCTTCTGTCACCAAACAGGCGCAGAAAATACTTGGCTCCGTGATCCGCGGCAGACGACACGTTAATCACGGTGCTGGACTCCTATAATTGAGTGTAGGACAGGCTATAAATATGGATAAAGGGACGTTCGAAGGTGCGCGCTAGGCTATTTTACTGTCAGATCTGCAAGAGAATTCAAACGTTGAAGGCTGCCAGCCGTAATAAAAATCAGGGTCGAAAGAGGGCCATTGGTCGGACCCTTTGAGCATCAGCAGACTGGTATCGGAAGTTTGTTCAAAAGAAGGATAATTATTAATGAAGGTGCGTAAGCGGTGAAGACAGGAACAGAAAAGAACGACTTAGCAGTATTTGTGGAATGCAGGGTTTTGTCAGACAGAGAGATACTATCCGGTTTTCCAAACTGGAGTGGGATTGTATTAAAGGACACCACTATCCTTAGCTGAATAGCCTGCCCCCCAAGACAGCGGAGCCAAGTAGGGGAATCCCACCCATCAGGAGCCGGTGACCGACTACTCAGCTCATACACCTTTCGTTTGGTCGTTTGCCAAGCAGCGGCCCAATCCTGCCCATAAAGTGAGGCTGTTATACTACAACGCTCCACCGAGACGAAGCAAGGGGCAGTGACTTTAGTCAGTGGCCAGTCACATCCGCCACACCACCGTGGTGTTATGCTAGGTGTTTTGCTAGGCAAAAACCCACCATGTCCTAGAACACTACCGCCGAACTATGGACGACAAGTAGTAAGACTTCGACCTTCGGCTTTCATACTAAGGCAAGTGGGACAGTCGGTTTTCCGGTGTTTTTGTGGGTTATGTGAGACAGGAAAAGAAAGTAAGTGGATACGCGACAGGTTTTTGAACATGGTAAGCATACGGGGTGCATAAGCTGAACACAAGGAGGCAATCTAGGTGTTGTAAACACGTAAAAGTATGAAGTCCTGATAGCGCTCTAGTTTGGGACGGTAGTTCCTCATATTGCGATTATGGCTGGGATACAACAGGTGGTGGCACATGTCAGTAGGGCCGCTTAAAATCTGACAAAGCATAGAAAGAACATCGGATGGACGTTGATATCGCCCACTGTAAACCGCCTTAGATAACCTGCTTTTCTCTGAATGCTATCGACTAACTCTCGGAATTAGGCTTGGTAAGAGCTCACTGCTAACCTAACTAAGGAAATGTTGTGTGCAGAATTCGAAGCACGAACAGGGTTTGAGTAAGATATCCGATGATGACTCCTTGTCACCGACTTCATGTGAAAAGAGCATTGCGGCTGGTTGTAACTTAGGACTATGCTTTGGTGACTAAGAAGAGAGTATCACGATGGAAAGCTTTGTAACTATAAGAAAGCCACCCTAATTCTATGCGCCTAGCAATTCGAAATTTTAGATGAATATCATGGAAAACGTTAGCGGCAGAAAGGATCAAATCGGATAAGTTCAACGCAATATCAATAGTCCCGGTCGATGACTCCCATGCACTTGATTCCCGGGCAAGATAGGTGGCTTCAATTAAGGGTGTATAACCAAAGTGAAGGTTGGATCTCAATTTTTACCAGACAACAGATGGCAGGAAGTTTCGAAGTTTTTGTCCTGATCGCAGTATACTCCAGTCGAGGATACTGTTATACAGTAATAATGTAGGTAATTTGGTTCGATTAAGAAGCGATTTTTGTGACATGATCAGCTCCTTTGACTGTACTCAACAGCCAACCAACCACAGTTCCTCTACAGGAACGATGTTGCACTCGTCATATTCCTCCAGAATACGTACCAACCCATCCTGGTGTGGTCTACATAGGAAAAACTCATATGTGTCATCAACAGCCTCTATAAGGCACCCAAAATCCATGTGATGAAATTTCTTCTTAATGGTATGATGAAGTAGTACGTACGCACATAACAGCTGTTTTGATCTGCGGAAAACCTCGGACACGACGACATACTACTGTCCAAAAGACAAATCCTAAGCACCTGCAAAACAAGCGAGTCCTCTTCAGTTCAGTTCTGTCCAGTTGAGTTAAACAAATATAACCCGAGCACCGAAGTGCAGTGGATGCGGTTGCTACGACTCACCTCGCCAGAATAACAACGAATAGAGACGGCAAGTAAACGAGTTTTAATGCACTTAGACTGTACAGAAAATAAAATCAATAAGGAGATGCAGTAAACTAAACAGAAAGGAGTTAAAATTAAAATTAACGGAATGCAGGAACGCCACTGACCGCTTGACTGTGTCATGTCTGATACGGTTTCCAACCACTGGTGTGGACCATCCCAAGTCCCGCATCCACGAAGAGGGCACGCGCCAGTCTGTCTCTCAGACAATTTCTTCAAGCTTCTATGCCAAGTCATGGCCTGGCCACCTTGCGGTTTCGCCCAATTTGGTGCAGCCACGGCGTATGATTCGCGCTAGGATGGCGGTCAACAGATATCCGCAGGACACGACCTAGCCAACGTAAGCTCTTAAGAGTAAGCGAACGCTCGAGTGAGCACCATAATGCTTCTTGCAAAAATTAGCTGGCGTACCTCAGTATTGTTAAGCCGGTGTTCCCACCAGATGTAAGCAATACTCCGCGAATCTTCTTACAATGCAAACGCAGCTGATTGCGTGAAGCACGCGTGATATCGGCGGTCACAACGGGGTGGTCGTTAGGAGAATGATTCGGGTGTCCTTGTCTTTATTGTCCCAACTACTAATCATAGGACCCGCAACTACCGTGACTAGTTGGCGAAATTGACCTAACCCAGCCGCATTGAACAAGTACCAGTTGCAACAACCTCAGCAAACAGCTGGTTGAAAAGCGGCAATAAATACGACTAACAATTTATCCGTCTCTAAATGCACTGGAGTAGACAAACATGAGTAAATTAAAAGGTGCCAAGTCAGGGGAATGTAAGCGAATGGTGTGAGTTGATGGCTTCCGGGAAGAAAGCTGAGGAAGTGTTAATCTACTCAGTGCATTTCTTTAGTCGCAGCTAGCGCAGCGGAACCTGTACGGTTTATGTTTGTGCAATGGGGTAGAGATGCTGCAAGCGACGTGCTTGCAACCGCTCACGCACCGAAACGCAGTCACAGACAACATACAAACTTGCGTCAAATACGTTGCGCAAGGTTTACCCATGTTTTGAAGAAAAAATGTGGTAAATAGTACGATTTTCGTCTACCAATCGTCCAAAAAGACTAAGGAAACAAAATCGAGCAACCATGCCGGAGTGTTACAATCACCTTGATATGAAGTTTAGTTCGTTAGAGTCACATCTGGACAGTCAACAAGTGTGTTGATATCAACTAACGAGCTAGCGATAAATCAGCTCTTAAAGGTGTTTACAATCAAGATACAGCATCACTGTTGACCGAGATGGAACATAGAGAACCAGATGAGTGGTGCATATTGAGAATTTGATATTCGGAGTCGAAATAACCACGCATCAACTGCTTGAACCTAGATGATTGAAAACCGCCAGTCTTGTAAAGTCTGGTCATCTTGACCTGGCGTAACGGTCTCGCGCTGTAGTTATAGAGGATACCACACACATCCTATCAAGGTAGTAGGAAGTACGTCCGCTTGAGAAACTTTCCAACGCGGTCATGGTGTAATACTAAAAGGATAGCAAACAGAAGCAGTATTTCGGCTTACTCATTACACCTGGACGATTTGATTGTCACTACAAATGCGAACATCCACGGGACTCCTGCTCCCACAGAGGAACAACAAGTGGTGCGGCTGAACCACTTATACTGATCCCGTAGCAAGAGTGGACCCCATGGATTATGGTCGGGAAGCATGTGGATGGGAGCCTCGACTGGTGCGATTAGATAAAGAAGCCTGCAGAACGCAATGCATTGATGAAATACTTAGGGAAAAATGCTTATCTAGTGCAGGCTATGTGGAGATATGACCGTAGTGTACACAATGATAGAACCACGCTTTGAACCTAACACGAACATGAGAATTGTCCACCAGGTTGCCCGGGAATCAGCGGCCTCCTGAAGCCAGTGATCTAGGTGGGGACAACGAATGTATGGATGTCTAATCCCTGTTCAAATCGAACGCAGGCGCACCTTGAAATCGTTCAGGGATTCACGTCAGACATACAAAGTTGTGGGGCTATATTAAATAAAAAACAACAAAGACCTAGACAGCCACATCACTGGCATTGGGGCCCTTAAGTGAGCTTTGCTTTAAATCATTATCGCAAGAATACTTCCCGTCTACAGATCTATACACGCATGGTCGGGCTGAGTCAGCTGTGCCACGGTCGCTTTCTTCTTAGCCGATTCCAAGAGAATGCGTCTGAAGACTGAGTTAGATTTGTTCATATCCAACTGCTTTTCAACCAAGAGCATTAGTAGGCGTCTAGGTGTGTTTATCACATTCAAGAAGTGTACTATCACTTGGATTGGTGGCATCCGCGTCCGGATTTGCCAAGCACTACGGTCTCCATGGTGACAGCCACAGAACGCCTGTGCCTACAGAAGGATTATGGGTGGCTTGCACTACACCACCCACAGCTCCATCCACGCACATCATATCCAAACTAAACCCACAAGTATAAGACCGGAGGCATGTGGAGGAGAGCCACGTTTCATCAAAGGAGCCAATCCACACTCCTGCAACATGCACAGCAGCAGTGTTCCCATCTATATTTAGGATCATGCATAGCAGACGTACACAAGGCGGTGGCTGGGCCGTAGCCCGTTTCACACAGCAAGAAACCGCCCTTTGAACCTAGCACAATCATGAGGACAGTCGAGTTTAACCTGACTGAGACGACAGCCCATTGCATGCTTCGTCTGCCTCGATCTTGGCAACTGCGCAATGGCAGTTTGAATCCAGCCTAACCACATATACACATGCACTTGTCCACACTTGTGTATGAACTACCACAAACTGAATGGAAAAACATTAATCCCCATAGAGTGGAACGTGCATATTCGTCAATTTATAAGAAATCGCAAGTACGAGAAAAAGTAACCAATGCGAACTGTCGATGGTGACTTTAGGTTTAGACGTAAACTTAAATGGTAGCCTTAAATTTTGCCAGAAACGTAAGCAACAACAATAGATAGAGACAGATATGGGGATATGGAAGCCAATGCCATCCATGCGATTATCAGGTGGAATGATACAAAAATAAGTGGTACAGTAAAACAGTGATAACTTATCGCTACTGAATACTGTAGATGCCGACCCCTATATGTGAAGTCGGACTTGCAACTGGTAGAGGTCGCACAGCGTGAGAATGCGGCGGCGGAGTGTTAACTGTAGTCTCTCCGTGCCCCCGCTTTAGCTCGAACCTGTTCCATCATCTCCTGTCTGACGTACGTGCGGATTCCCGAAGAACGAAAAATTGGCAGGTGGTAATATCACACATTCCCTGGTAATCTCTTTGTTGCAACCACAACAATAATAAATCAGCACATAAGTCCCGTCGCCCATTGTCAAACATTCGGCCTTCAAAAAGGTGTTCAAACTGTTTAGCAAATTTCCAAGAAGTAGCATGCTTGTCATCCAAGTATTCAACTGTTGGCAGGTGTAGCTGTGTAATCGACTGTGGCGATAAGCTGCTTGATAACGATCTGTTGTCGTAGGTCTCGGGTGCAGCTATTCGGTGCTTCTAAACAATTGTCGCTGTGCACTGATTCCTTCCCGATGAAATGCAACGCCTACTCACGTAGTCATGCCATCAGCTGATCGCCACCTAGCGCGTGTAATAGCTAGAGTACACTTAAGTAAGCAATCGACGGCCCCACTGACAGCATACCCTGGTCGATGTATGCAGTTTAAGGCCAACGAACAAGCGAGTGTAGCACCAGAAGCCGTTGCCCAACAATAGCTGGCCGTTCCTACGGTAACTGGGCAAACGTTACAAATCAAAGAACTACTGGTGCGTAGTGCTCTTGTCTCTGACCCACACGACAAACCTGGCCGCATTACAGTCGTGTACTCTCTAACCTCTACCGACGAAGCAGTACACTGTCGCGAAATACCAGACGAAAAAGCTTGAAAACCCATGAGGAGGGAGGTACACAGTGACCTCTTCTCTGATGTAATCGCCAACTATGACGTAGCTGTTTAGATAATTGAACAAACGGCTGTTTCGAGTGGATGTGCAATAAAACTGAGAATTGTTGGTATCAGACCACCGTTGCAAAATTACTTTCCTCGTTGACTAGTGGCACCTCGTGTAAATACAGAGCGTAGGTCCGACCTGAAAGTAGCCATACTGCCCACATACGGCTACTTCAATCTAAACCAGTGCATCTTCGAATCAGTAGTAGCGTGCCAGTCAATTGTAGCAGGGGTCGAAACAACTACCTGGAGCAAACGGCATGGATCACATGCGAACGAGCGGGCAACAGCCGCATGCAGGTGGCAGTAGGTGTCAGCTTCGCCCAGAAGAACCACATTGAGCAAGCCGTCTCTAACACCGGTTGAATAAACAAAGAAATTGTTTATTTATCGACTGTGCAAGACATGTCCCAGTTTGTTGGTCCGATCAAATCGTACAGGGGGATCGCAGCTGTGTTGATTATTCAGGTAAACGGAGAAAGTACGCGTGGTCTTAGTTTGCAGAGGCATGCGTTATTTAACATAGTCAGACACTCTCAAAAAACGGTATCAAGCACATGTTGGCTGGTTGGTAGTTCGCGAAGATATTGCAAATTATCCATCTTGTGTCATTCACATGTGGTACCTTTGCAGCGAATTGAAAGGTAAGCAAATGGCGACCGATGGGCTGTAGTCGAGAGTGGATTGAGATAGACTGATTGCTTCATTATGTAAAATGATCAGTACACCAGAGTTGTTTGTATGGAATCAAGACGCCAAGCAGTCCGGAGTACAGGAAAATTGCTTCGGGATAGTTGAACGAGTCTCGGGGGAGTGGACATATTGGAAAAATAGAACGGTGAACATGTTAAACGATCTACAAACAGATGACACTGTTGTGGGGAAAATCTCATACAAGTTATAGTGGTGCGTTCAGCAGCATACAGTGAGGAAACATAGGCACGGGAGACATGCATGTTATCTAATCATATCATGTTCGAGATGGTCATTCATTAGAATGGATAAGATCTGTATTCTCAAAGATAGTCAGTTGGCCTCCGATATTTCGTTATCCATAGCGGAGGCGATACTCAAACAGTAGTTTAAGCTGGCGCAAAACTATGTTCACGGTACATCCACGCCTACTGGTTACCTGATACAATGGAACAAGGGTTTATTATGGGTAAAAGAGCACTGCTTAACAAGTCCTGTGGGATGGAAATTATTGCAAAAAGTGAGTTGCATGATAAAGTGGAAAACGTTTTGGTGGACTCACCATACACTTATGTAGAATAGCGGAGATGTTCGCGTATTAAACGCATAAATTCACTGGTTGGGAATTTGGCAAGACACCGTTTGAATGCGTTTTGTAGCCCCTGGCTAACAAGTCATAAAATGAAGTGCATGCGTATCTGTGACAGCGTTGGCAATAGCAACCGTCATTTTTTGTATAATAATTGAAAAGGAACAGTGCAACAATCGTCAGGTAGAAGGGAATGAGTACCCGGTTGGCATACTTCGTAAGCTTCTATGTGGACATGAAGGCCTTGAGATAAACATTGGCCGGTTAGACTGGGTATAACTGGGGTCCAAGGAGTGAAAACGAGGACTCGGTTTATCCTTCATTGTCGACTTCCATGCAAGCACAAAAGCCTCGAGGTCGGCGTGGCCGAGTAAGGAAAGAATACAACATAAGTCGGAAAAATGAAGAAGACTCGGTTTAATGCCCCTCTAGTCGCCATATTGATACAGCAGTCTTGAGGTTGGTATGGCTGGGTAAGGAGAGAATGTGATGGAGATCGGAAGAGTGGACATCGAAAATCGGTCTGTTCTCTTTTTTGGCTTCTGTGGTAACAATGACGCTTTTTAATGTACGACCGAGAGGTATTACGGATGTGCTACTATCTACCCTTTGGCCTCTTCGGATAAACTTCAGTCGCTGCGATATTTAGCTGGAATATTTTCATAGCTTTTGGAACCGTGAGAAAGTCATCTATCTGGACACGGAACATGTGAAGAGACGTGGATGATCTAATGGACAGTGGGGTACATTTACAAATCGATGCATACTTAATGAGGTAAACTTTTGCACGCATGTTGGTGCACGACTAGGAAACTGTGTGTGCATTTTTTCATTAAGGACAAGGTAACGTCCATTGTGTTGTAATTGCGGGGAGTATCCAGGTTTATGAATGCGACCATGAATTATATCGAGAAGTAGCGATATGTTTAGCTTTACCATACCCAGTCATTTAAGGTCTAACTACAGCAACATGCAGCGTTCAAAGTAAGTTAACCTCTGAGTAGAACCCAAGATCTGTCTTGTGGAAGCATGTTGAACGTGTTCTATTGCCGCTGTGTCACTCTGCGTTGGCACTTGTTAAGGTAAAGAGTTTGAGAAATAGTGTGCACTACTTTTCTTGGCCTTAGGGACAATGTATATATTCGGAGAAGTTAAGGCTGCTGGAATAGTGAGATGCTAAGGCTCTTACCTGGTTACTAATTTCAAGGGATTTAGCGAAGAATCTTAGCGGTTGGACATTCATATCACATTTGTATGGGCTGATATTACACTTTCTGACGGAGAAACTCATTTATGAAGTGCAACATCACCCTCTAAACACATTACAGTCAGTTTGCATATTTTGAATCATGGACTCGTGGTTTCTAGGATCAAATGTGTATACAACTTCCATATCATCGGCAAACATGTAGGGCCTACCGTACACAATGATGTCAAAAATATCATTTGTGTACATCAGGAAGAGAAGTGGTCCTAGAACGCTGCCTTGGATGAGGCCACTTGTCACCGGAGTGCGACAGGATGTGTGATTTCCAATCTTGACTGCTTGCGTCTTGTCGGTAAGGTAGGAGGAGAACCAAGAAAGTAGAGAGTCAGCAATGCCATACCCTGCTAGTCGTCAAAAGCCTAGCATGGGACACTTGGTCAAAAGCCTGCTGTATGTCAAGTAATATGATGATATAAGCTATACCACCGTCGACTGAACTTGTCATGTCGTTTAGGAAGTCTATTTGGCAAGACTGACAAGAACACTGTCTAATAAAGCCATATTGTGGTTGCTGATTAAATTCCTTGAAAGAATAAGCTGGGAAGTCACAACTAATATAATCAACGCCACAACTCTAAGAAGTATGGAAGTATAGCTAATCGGGCAGTAATTTGCAACACCTCGTTTTGAACCGTTCTTATATCTTGGTACAACACGAGTGTTTACAGTGAGACGGAAAGGTGCTAGCTTTCATTGACAAAGTAAATGTTTTGCAAAAGAAGAGGGATATCCGGACCTGCGTATTTCAGTAAAGATGACGGAGTATCATCAGTACCACCATTAAAGGACGGCTTCATAGCGCTAGGCAATTTTCTTACATCTGCTATAGGGAAGTCTACTGTCCACAATGTGGCATTTGTAATCTGTTTTGACGGTAAGGTGTGCTAATCATTTGGATTGCAGTTTAAGGACGAAGGAAAATGCTCGTTGAAAAGATTATTGATGACTACGGTATCATCCACTGACGTGGAGGCAGACGCTGCGATGAACGTGATCCGCTGGGTTCTGCACCCTCATCTTCTCCTGAGAAGTTTCATAAGTTCCTTCGGCTAGTTTGAATCTACGAGATCACGATGTTCTCCATAACACAATCTCTCAACTCGGCCAGATTCTAACTTGCAGATCATATGATGGACCAGATACAGTGTGGTAAAGCCATGGGATTTGTTGGAACAGCTGATCAGTTTTCTGATTTTTCGCTTAGTAAGGGTACTGGCGCGAGAGTTAGCAGTAATGTGGGGGTGTTTCGTTAGCAAAACTGGAGCGATGGTATGTAAGCATTGGTTGAAATTATAATAAAGGATGTCAGTTGCAACGTCTGGGTCGCATGTAAGGAAGGATCTATTCTACTGCATAGATCTTATTAGCGTCACGAACGTGTCCCAGTTGATCGAACTGTACGGCCGGTCGAATATATCATTGTGCTCAAACTACGATACTTATGCGGGTTGAGTACAATTGAATAGCACGACGTTATTATCATTGGTAGGAAGCTAGTCCAGGATCTTGACATTCCCATCGGGAATTCCCAAAGTGAAGACAAAATCCAGAAGGTTGTCATTTCGTTTTGGCAACGAAACGTGCCGTGACCAGCCTTGTGAGCAAATAGTCGTAACAAACCCAAGCAACCTAGGTGGGGCAGTATCAGTGTGCCACGATACTTCTGGAATATTGAAGTCCCCTCCGACTAGTTTGTACTTAGCCGGATGGCCTGTGATACAATCGAATATGTCCACAATAAGTCAGATTTCGGCTTTGCTACTGTGTGGTGGGCTACAGATGCACTCTATGAGCAAGCTGCGATGATTTATCTCAGCCGTTATCCAAACAGAGTCAGCGAAATCGTTAATCATCGGCTCAACCAAAGGTGAGGCGGGAATTGTTTCATCGACGAATAGCGTACAATCTCCTCCTCGGCTAGTGCGCAGGCTATCAGTGAAGCTAATATATCCTGAGATATTGTAATATTGTTCTGGTGTCCGGTCAGTAAACCACATTTCGGTAACGAGAACCATTCGAGGGTTTGACAAATATGTAACAAGGTCGAATGAATACTTACTGCATGCCTCGTGCATCCCACACTGATGTTTGTGCCACCACGAGTAGCCGTACAAGAAAGAAGCCTGTAAGCCTCAAACCCAATGCGTTAGCGTATAGACTGACTTATGATGGCAACAGGGAGCTTGCTATTGAGGAACCAAGTCTACAGGCCGAGGCAAGCAAAAGTGAGGCGCAGAAGCGCGTGTGCCTAGGTTGGACACGACGCCACAGCCCACCATCGGACAAAAAAAAATAATGTGAAAGTAGCCAGTAATCGTCCCTTATCCAACTCTCGATGCGAAATAAAAAGAGCGCTTCGTGTGCATGATGTGGAGAGAGAGAGAGAGACGGCTTGGCGATGACGCCAACCTACAATCACTGATGTCAACAAACGAGAGGTCTGTAGAAAGGCGAGATGTGCTCCAAAGGCATTAGCACGCGCCGAGGCGATGATGAGCAACTTCTTCCACTACTTGCCCGAAGGATATAACGAGTGTTCACCATTCCGAGTACGGAGTTCAGCTCCTCCCCTCGAGTTCAGCACAGAAATTAAGGGAACTGACGACATAGCAGGGTGCACAACCTTAGTCTTTTGCACCGGTCTTCGTACAACTTGCCTCGTAAACTGGGGATGAGTCTGGTAGCTACATGCTGAACTCGTTCCAGTTTTTGTGTCCCGACAAGGATGATCGAAAAATATATTGACAAGCCGTACTCTAGCGTTGGTCTTATGATAGGAGAAGATACGAGTGGTAATATCTTCAGACCAGGCACAGAAACCGCTTTTGAGCGCCAAAATCATGCGCAATGCGTCTCCGTATAGCCTGTTCGCGTTGTCCATGAACTTCAAATCGCAGTTATATTAGGCTAGGTCTCGGCCGGTCAATGTGTGGTTTAGCAGTTGACCGGCCAGAGTGCAAATTCACCCATCACATCCCTTCTCCATGCTTATAACGACTTGACTGGGTTGATTGGCAAATCGATCCATGCAGACAGGCGGTCGAAGTCACGTTGAATTACCTCGCAGTCGGCGGAAGTATCAATTACTCTACAAATTTTCAGGTCGTCCGCAAACAATACACGCGGCAACCGAAGGGGCTGAGATACTTCGTTGATGTAGATCAGGAACAAGATGGGTCCAAGTACTGTGACTTGACATAGGCCCAAGTGGAAGGATACCAGTCAGTAAGATGACCGCCAGAGAACAAAATCAAGTTCGACAACGATTTGATATCGCATACAATCGGGTCAGGTTCTAAGCTCTGAAAAAAACAGAGAAAGTCGAAATTTCGAACGCACGTTCATCGATCGGTGCAAAACGACGAATGGGAGAAGTGTTCGTAGTCAGGTGGTCGTGATGGCAACGATGATACTGGCAAGGTCGGTGATCGGCTCCTAGTCCGACGAGCAACAGAACGAGCAGCCGACTGTGCAGATCAAAAAGGGAAGGTGAAAGCCAATAGCAGGAACGTAAAAAGTTACTTCAGAAAAAAAACACATGCAGCACTTGGGTGGGAGAGGCTTAAAGGTACAAACTCATAGACAGATACAATAGCCACTGGCAAGCAGAGATTGAGCAGCACACAATTGTGCGTAATCAAAGAAGGTAGAGGCATGCCGCAGCAAAACGTGTAGCACATCTGAGCATGGGAGTCATACGCGAAAATAGATGAATACGATGGATGAAGGGATTGCAATCACACACATGCAGGAGGGGCTGAATGAAAACGATGGAATAAGAGACGGATGTTGAGCTGATGGAAATGACCTGAGACAATGCGGAGATAAAGTAGGAGGCATGTAAGGATAAGGTAGAAAAGGATGAAAAGTGGGAGAACCGGGAGGAGTTGTCTATTGCTAGTCCATAGGGAAGACGGATTCGTCGTCATCACCACGTCGGTGCCGGTCGACCTTCCTGTTGATCGTTTCTGGAACATGTGTGGCGACTTGAGGAGAGGGGAATACCGATTGACGAACAGTGACGGGAACACCAGGCGTCGCTGAGCTAAATTCTTTGGCTTCTGGGGAACCCTTTGCAGCCCCGACGGTGCGGTGTGCTCCGCCAGAGGGAGACGACTCCAGTCTGAAATTAAATGCAGTGTGCACTGTAGCTTGAGGTCTGGGAAGATGAACAAATGGAAAAAGGAGAGCATAATTGGGTAAACGGCCAACTCCACTTTTCTCAATCAGATCAAAATACACCTAACTTACTTGGTGCGTTTTGAACGCGCATAAGTCTGAAGCAATCACCCAAAGAGGAAAAGTTGTATGACTACACCAACTAGCTTAGTGAAGAAAAGCCTATGGATAAAACAACCTACTCGGTAACAAGCTAGCACTGAACTCTTGAGGAGACGATCAGGAAGTCGTATTGACGTTTGCATGTTTATTTCCACAGAGAAAACGGTTGCATTGGGAACACAAACCTGGTGAAGACCGACTAGTGATTTAAAGTCCTATACTGACATACTATGCAGGCGTGGACACATCATCATGTGCGTCAAACATGGTGGATAGAAGACAAGCAGGTGCCAGCAGATGGATGGGGCAGCAAACGGTTACTGTTGAGGAACCAAACGTTAGAGGTTTGTAGGGGTTGGTGGAAGATATCAGCAACACACCAATGACCAGTATTGATGCTTCGCTGCATTGTAAACCGTTGTACACCAGACGGGGGTATTGTCAGAGCACCCAAACCTAGGGAGGGGCGGCGACTTGAACTCGACGGGAACAGAGATTGTAAGTCAGAGGGCCGAACCACTGCACTACGAGCTCTCATGAATAGCTGGTGGGGATGTGACCGTGCACCCATATTCAGTGCACCTCAGATAAGAGAAAACGACAGCTGAGCTCTACTCAATTCGATGAATTCCAAAAAACCGTACTGGGTTAACTAATAGGTGCATGAACCAGCTTGACGCCTCGACCCCCAGGGGTGACACAATTACCCGGATAAACGAGCCGGTCAGCCATTTTCATTCGCTATCACGTGATGGAACCGTGGATACTCCGGCGCGAACGTGCAAAAGCGCCTAGAAACTTAAGGATGCGAAATACACAACGAAACATAGAGCGCCCCTTACCGCTCTACTCAGTGATGTCTGAACATGGATGAGGTTAGACAACAAGAGTCGACTGGTCCACATACTTTAAGACAATCGGCTTTTCGTCAGGGAGAACCCGGGTAGTAGAAGAATGTGTTACGATCATTTATACTTTATCAATCACAAAGCTAAAAAAGTGCCATAAATCAGTCCTAGTGCAAGCAGTTAAGCACTGAAGCAAAATGCAGTGTTGCTCGGTGTTCCCACCATATATGGACAACATAGCGTTAGCACCAGCGATCGATGAGGACCGGTCTCTCTCTATGTTAACATCCTTTATGAGAAGTGCCCACATCTCTAAGTACACTGTGGCGTTGTACACCTTACTCTTGACCGGCAAACTAATGTCACACCGTCTCCGTGATGAAGGGTTTGAAAAGGCGCACGGGAGTTACCGGCCTACAAAGTAACCGGTGGTGTTAATACGATATGTGAAACTGATGGCTAGTTGACTGGTGCACTGATCGTCCAGCCTGAGTGACTTCAGTAATAAGGAACACTGGCAGCTTGGATCAGTTGTCGTGCTGAATTGTACCTTCTCTGGATACACCTGAAGAGCAGTATTTATCGATGAAGCTTCCTACTATTACGCAGCACAGATCTACCCGCGACTGGCGACGAAATATATGCAACCAGATGTTCCAGCTAAACAACCAAACTGACGACTGAACTTCGGGTAACAATTCGGTGATCAAGAAAAGAAGAAAGATGTTGGAAAAGCTATGAAGTAGGGCGGTGCAGTTTGAATGTGTGAAACACATACCGAAAGGTTCATACTTTTGAAACACTTTAGTCGGAAGAGTTTGACCGGTATCTGCAGGTCAGTCACAGGTTGTACTTCTCTCAGAAAAGTGGTGAATACTGAATTAAAATGGAGCCACTGGTCCGACGGTATAAGCCCAACCCTACGTGACTGCTGATCCAATCATCCGTTTAGGTAGTAATTGGAGGTATTTTGGCCAGTGGTAATCATGGACGAAGACTGGATCGCATGTCAGTAAAACGAAGCTTTGGTTATATCGACAACGAAGTATGCTATGATATATGCAGTGAAAAGTACGAAAGGTAGAAACAGTACTCTGGTACGTAGTGCCAACCCTTCGCTGCCGCGCAACCACCAGCAATCGCGCGTGAACTGCGAATAATGCGAGGGTCACCCGGTCCCCAATGCGTCCTCGAATTACAACGCAGGCTTGTGATCCTTAAGGCCCGCCGTAGGGCTGCGGCAAACGGGATCACAGGGTGTTTTGCAGGAAATTTGCTGTCTCTATGAAGAAAGATGGTATCAATCTAAATGCAGGCCATCAAGAGACGCAAAGACACATCAAAAACCTCTTGATGGGATTTAAATGCTTAGGGATCTCCGCAAAGCTACAGGCGGAATTTAATAATCAAGTTAGAGGGAGCGGCAGCCTACTGACATTAAATTCGTGCTTCTGAAAGCACACGCAATAATGGGGGTAGACAAGTATCAGGCCGACTTGGTACCTGATGCCATCAACGTCTAATGTCGTCAGGTATAACGGAACATAAGGTCAAAAGTGAGTTCGAACTTAAGAAAGTAAATCTCAATACATTTAATATACCAAGCCTTTGGTAAAAATGACATCAGCAAAGAAGTAAAACGTTTGTGACGGTCAAGCGAAGTTGAGAAGTAGAAAAAATTCAGGAGGCCACCTAGGTGTAATAAACAGGTGGTAGGTTCTGCTGCGTGAGGCTTGCGCGGCAACATGGAGTCCTACTGCTGAAGCTAAAGTGTAAAGTTACTAGAAGAAACATGGTGCTAAGCTCGCGGTAGTAAGGCATATTCTCCTAAGCAATTAAACGAATGGCTAGGAGCCAAATCAATTGGGAACCAATGATTCGCACACCAGCATGCTTAATCTTTGGTTAGGCCCTAGCTATCCGGGGAAGTAGCAAGCCGTATTTCTCCATATTCACCGCGAATTCCAACGTGTGCCTAGAACATGATGTTACAACCTTTCAGCTGGGCGGTCGATAACCGGTCGAATTGATTATGTCAGCAAGTAGCCGGATTTAATCCCTCTTGTGCCATAAAACGAAGTCCTATACAGGAAAATCCGAAGGTTGAATCACGCTGTAGTACGAAGCAAAATACAAGCATGGCTGAAGTGATGATGTGACCCTAACCCGAGTTCAAGTATGTGGTCGGACCATCTCAGATTATAGTCGTAGCTGACAGATTACGCGAGCAAAAATGATGCGCGATCAGTGGACCAGTGGAAAGCCAATCAGTACCATCAGCGTAAGTTGACCACGCTTACACGGGCCGTGTGAACAATGAAAAATTGGTTTGCAGTTTTGTCTGTCAAGCGCGCTTTTGGTCACGGACAAAGACAAGCAAATTGTCGGCGCGCGACACTTAACCTGAGTGGAGGCCGCAAGGTGCGATGGCAGTTAATCGACCGAGCGAGCGAGAGAGCGGAACAAACAGAGCTGACAGGTGGAAAAATCAGTGTCGCCAGCGCAAGCTAACCACATTCGCACCGACCGGTTAAGGGTATTGTAAACAAAGTGCAATTTTGTTCCAGTCAAGATAGGAGGGGTTCAAACACCTGCGAAGCGCGTGCCACCGAACTCTTACCGATGGGTAGCAAGAATCAGCCATTGTAAGTACGCTTCAGTATAATAGAAAGTCAAATTTATATACAGCATAAAATAACCCATTGTGTCATAATAGCAGACTTTTGGATCGCCGTCTAATCTACGTTTTGATTCTCGGAGCGCTATCAAGACACCGTTCGTGCTCGTGAAATGCATTTATTCGCAAGGTTGGTGAAGAGGAAGGTGATCCGCCGAGCGATCTCTGCAGAGCTCACCGTTTCCTGCATCTGTTACGCAGGATTTGACACCAAGCGGTAAAGAACCAATGCAGTTTGCACCTAAAATTCGGCACGAATGTGGTAACCAACGCAATGGGATAGATATCGATGAGGACACATACTTTGAAACAACCCACAAAGTGAGGTCAACGAATTCGCTGAATTCACCTTTAGTTCGGTGGAGTGTGGTATTCACAGAAAGGATGCGCTGAGCTAACTCTGTGCATTGCACAACGCGACCGGCTACGTCCATATGTGAAGCATCCAAATGCAGCTCAGTTCAGTTAAACAACTGCGACCAGAGTCCTGAAGTGGTATGAATTTAATTGGTAGGAGACGAGTCACCAAGATGATAGGAAAATATGTGAGTGTGGGGAAGGAGGCCAAACACAGTAGTATATAGCGAAACGAGGGTCAGGGAGAAAAATTAGTAAAAATAACCTGCAAGGAATTAAATTTGGATGTTTGTGAGTAGGGTAAAGATTGTAAAGTGTAGAAGTCACGATTAAAATTCACGCACAATAATGTGCCTCGACGGGGAATCGAACACCGGTCCACGAATTCCGATCCGCTGTTCTACCACTAAGCTACCGAGGGCTGACGATTAGGTGAGCAAATTTTAACACGTGACTTCTGCTTGGTGCGCGACGTATTGCCAATGGGCTCACAGTACCTGTCCTGGTGGTGCAGATTGGCTCACTCACCCGTCACTTCCCAATGGGCTGAAGTACCTGTCCTTCGAATGTCCAATGGGCGATAGCAGATTAAATTTGAATATTTGTAAGGTAAAGATTGTAAAATGTGAGTGAGCCAATCTGCAACACCAGGACAGGTACTGTGAGCCCATTGGCAATACGTCGCGCACCAAGCAGAAGTCATGTGTTAAAATTTGGGCACCTAATCGTCAGCCCTCGGTAGCTCAGTGGTAGAGCAGCGGATCGGAAATTCGTGGACCAGGGTTCGATTCCCCGTCGAGACACATTATTGTGCGTGAATTTTAATCGTGACTCTTCTACAATCTGCAAGGAATTATACCAACGGAATAAAAGTGCTCAGTGCAGAAGCGCCGCTGACTTGCGACTGTGATATTTCACCTAGTCGCCAAGTGATAAGAGAGCGTTCCCGGAGATCTCATCCAAGAATACAGCATGAATCAGTCTGGCCAAGTCTTTGCCACAACATCAGTTGGTCAATTCGTGGTTGCTCCCAAGTTCAGAAACGAAAGATGCACGCCCACGCGGGCAAACCGAGGACATGACCTATGGAACGTTAACGGTTTAGTTTAACAGACACTCCAAATCGGTTTGAGAGTCTCTTGCTTAGCAACAACTGATGGATTACAGCATTGCCCTTCAAATAAAGATGACTGAATTCTTGAGCATTTCGGTGGATACTTCAGGCTGAAGAGTGATTCCCTAAAGGCAATGAACAAGTGCCAAAGTTGACGCAGCTACGCTGACACCTTCTTCTTTCCCGCTCCTGTCATATCGCCAGGAAGAGCTCAAAAAAGGGAGGAATCAGTCGCGGAGTGCAATGCTGAGCGCAAGTATCTCCACCTTCTGTATACGTGCCCGCAATGTTGTAAATGTTTCAGCAGAATCGGCCAATTACGACAACGTAAAGCAAATTTGAGTGCGACAGGCGAATTGAATCATACTGTGAGTGTGATACCTAGAGACACCGAGGTGGAGAATGAGAACTGTGAGACAACCATACATCATATAAAAAGGTTGTGTCAACCCTAACCAGTAAAAATTACCTAAGAGCAACCGGCTTACTCGAGGCCTTTGCTTGTGCTAAAATGGGATAAATCCGAGTTCGTGTGTGCGCTGGAGGAGGAAGTGGCGAGTAGATGCGAGTCTATGCTGAATCTGCGTGCATCGTTTTGGTGGCACGGGCATGAACAAGCGTTAGAAGACGGTTGCAGTGATGAGCGTCTCATTGCGTGCTCCAAGTAAACACGATCAGTAGGAGAGAATGCCGCGGAGCAGGTACTTCCTGAGGACAGGGACTCGTCTCCCGAGGATGACCGAGAGGGCCCCAGTAGTGAGTCCGATTTGGTCGAATGAGCCAACTTTTGTGGGTCGAATTGGTGTGTGGATTCAAGGGAAAGCTCAAGCGGCTCCGGATCGGACACTTGGCTTGGCAATCCGTTAGCGCACTTTGAATGAAATCCAAGCGAAGAGTCACTGGTCTGTGAATTGGCAGAGCGCCTCCGAATGGGAGAGTAGGCAGACTTAGTGTACAAAATCGCACGCAATAAGTCTCTAGACGTGACCATTCCGATAGAAGTGGCAGCAGGCGGGGAGCGTGTGTCTTGCTGCAGTGGGAAGTCCATGATAACGAGACAAGATGCCTGGATGCCAATATGGAATGAAAAACAAGGGAAATATTACAAGCGGGGAGTAGCAAGCGGCCGAAGGGTATTCGATTAGAAACAATCGCGCAGTGGAATGAACTTATTTTCCGAATATACATAATATGGGCGGTGACATAAAACTGAGATTGTGTGTTAAACATTCAGTACTCAGAACACGAAACAATCATAAGTATTTGAGCAAGATTATTCCATTCTTTGAAGTGTTATTCGGGGTGGTCGATACCGTTCCGAACACCATTCTGTGATACCGTTAGCTATCCTCAACGCGGTCTAAATGTGCCGCAGGCAAGGAAGTGGAACCCAATAGGAGATGGAATTAAATCCTTGTAGTCAAATGAAAGAGAATAGGCGTCCTCTTGCAGAAAATGAGCATATGTTGCCGACCTCAATTCAACCATCAGTCTCCACTGATAAGTGATCAAAGAAAAATTAAACAAAAACCGCCATCACTGATGCAGATTAGCTTGAAAGTACGCCACCTCAGACATCGTGGATGGAAAACAAAGACGTGTAGATCAGTGACATCATGATGGGGGCGGGATAGGAAAAGTTTCCACCATCCAGCAGGTCCAGTATTATCAGCACATGGGACAGTAAGCCAAATTGTACAAGATCGTGCAGAAAAAAGTAGAGGCAAAGCAAGGATGGAGAGCCCCGAACATAGTTCAATTAATCTGTTGGTCGGCGATTTCACACAACGCATAACTGTCTAACCAATAAGGTTGTAGGTTGGACAGAAAAATCACGTCATGTAAGATGTACACCAGCAAGTACACAATGTCACAGATGTGGGAGTCAAAAAACCTGCTTCAAATATATGCTACCTATCGGTTTGTCTGTTTGTATCGGATTTCGTTCTACAATTCGAGATATAAAAACAGACGGATAACGACGTGCCCGATGAGATCCACGTGCAGTGAGGACGGCCATAGTCCTCTAACACCAAACGTATGCGAAGGCTCCCGGTGATAAATCTGAAAACAGTTAACTGGCACGCAGTATCGACAATCAGCACATTCAGACAAAATGATCCCACTAAGCTATATACAGTGTGAAATTGGGGAGGGGAGGGGAGTTAAGAGGGACCAGTTGTTAGATTGAATTTAACAGATCCCTGTCATCTGTATCAACTCAGTTCGTTTACGTTAATGATCAAATCATCAAGTCTGGTTGCCGAGCCACTTTGAAGTATACGCTGTGTGATTGGATCGCGACGCGCAATCTCAATGTGGACCGTAATTCGCACTGAAGTGACGCTTGGTTAATTCGATCAGTGGAACCGTAGCTGAAGCATAAGGAAATTAGGTGTTGCTCGCCTGCATACACTGCACACCACGACACGCTGCGACCTTGTTTGATCTCATCAGGTGGAGATAGCAGGTCTCGAACCCGCGACCATTGGAATAATAGTCGAAACCTATACTTCTTTGAGTACCGAGTCACGACGGACGTCGCTTGGTATTACGGATTATTACCGATTGCTGGGCCATTTTGAAGTACACCTTGTGCGATTGGATCGCGACGCGCAATCTCAATATGGACTGTTATCGCAGTGAAGCGAACCTTAGTCAATTCGATCAATGCGATCGCAGCTGAGGCAGATGGAAATTGAGTGTTACCTGCCCGAAAACAATGCACACCGCCACATCTCCACCTGATGAGGCGGGAAATACCCAATTTCTTCTGCATCAGGTCTGGTGTCATGCATAGAATAACTGTGCGCGAAAACACAAAGAGGAGAGTGTGAAAAGTCTGTGATATTGCACTGTAAACTATGACCCCAACGCTGTGTACCGTGTAAAAGATGGAGGGGTTCCTTTGATTGGATCGATAGTGTTTCGACCGAACAGTGTTGTAAAGCATATGCGTATGACTATTGCCGATCGTTTATAAACGATGCCTCGCTCATTCCCCATGATCGTAAAATAGGGACTTTATCCACAAGGTCGCAGCATCTACTCAGGAGTGCTTTTCACTTCTATACCAGGCAAGTTACACACTGTCTCGGATGGGCAATTAAAGTATGGATGGGTCAAGTTTCCACAAGAAACGACTGGTAAGGAAACTGGAGATGGTTAAACTCCACAAGAGGAAATTAGCGGCACACTGTTGCGCGGTGGCAACTGCGCCGTCAACGAAAGAACTATCGCTACGATAGTACCGAGATGCAGAGTAAATAGGTGAAAGTTGTACAGAGTTGATTAAGTTCATTTGTGCATCCGCTTACTAAACGAAAATTGTTTAATCAAACACTTGCATCATTGAAGGTCCAATAGGAAGTGGAGTCTCTTTAGTAAGCGAACCCGCAGTTGTCGATGAAATACTGCCAAGTGACAGCATCTCTGGCGCTTTCGCTATAAAAATGGAGAATGATCTCATGGTTGTGTCAGCATCGAGCTCATTATTAAGAGTAGGCCAAGAGAAGGAAGGGCATGTATACAGACCATAATACGTGAGCACATGCATGGCAGTGTGCGGTGCCTCGTAACTGGCCTGCGATTGAATACCGAATTTTTCTAAGAGCTGCACATGTTCAGATGGCACAAGCACCATCGTAGCGTTGCGTTCAGCTTCAACTTGCACCGTTCAAAAAGATGCATAAGGTCGGAAAGTGTGACACGCATGCCGAACAGGCTGAACTCCGCTAGTCAGAATTGCATGCGAGGTTTGGAATGTCAAACAGTCGAACGATGTATCCGATTAGCCTGGATGCATCAGCCACCGTTGAGATAAGCGGTTAGTGGCCTCAGGTTGATTCTTTCTTGGCTGTGTTAAAAATATTATTTATTGTTAGATTTCTCCGTGCATTGGAATTATTTCGAAAAAGTTACGACATACTCCAGCTTCACATCTGATTTTGGATTTTTCGGCCATACATACTTATTTTAGGGCTGTTTACTTTCGGAGATTTTATTATCGTTTTGCACTCCATAATTGGTAGCCATCTCGGTCTCGGGTTTTCCATAATGCCAAAGCAATCAACTTGCGGTGCCTGTTTCAAGGTTGTCAAAAGTCGAGCAAATGCACTCCCATGTGTTATGTGGCACGTTAAATTCCACATTTCATGTGCATTGTACTACCAGTGGAGCATTTTCGGCGTTTTTGGCGCAATCCAACATAATCTCATCCGAATTTTGTGTGAAAATTACAGAAACGAGATAAAGCCAGAGAAAGTCGAATACAATCATAAACCGCCTTATAGGCCAAATTTATTACGTTGCGACCAGCTCCGTGTGTCTGGCCCAACAAGCTAGCCGGGAGCGCCTGCACGTTTCAGATAAGCTTTCCTGTTGGTATCGTGCAAACTAACAGGTACGGAGTTCCGCCGTTGACGGTAGTCCAGTAACACTTGACACGGATCTTTTACTATACGGGTGTGTGAAGGCCAGTGTACTGAAGACAGGTGGGAAGTACAAGAGAAAAAAGAAAAGAGTTCAGCCGCTGCAAATCAGCCGCGGGCCAGACGACGTGAAGCTCGGGTAAGTCCTCCCTCTGCAAGATCAATCTTGGCAGATCAGAGAGGTTTTGATATCGGGATTTTCCACGCGCCTGAGTCCAGTGATCCAAATCCCAAGATGCGCTAAGATTATGACGTCAGATTTTGTAAGGAGCCTAACTGATAGACTCCTCGATGGGCGTGAGAACGACTTGAAAGTGAGGCAAATTACCCGTCTTAGGAAGGAAGGTAATTAACGAAGTCGACCAGTGATAATAACCTTTGTGAACGAAGTCAGTCCGAGGCTGATCTAGTCCCGCTCAAATTGGTTGAAAGGTTTACAAATCCAGGTTCGTCCAAACCAGGATCCGGTGGATAGAGAACGGTTCAAGTCAGACAGTATTGAGCTGAAGAGGCGAAATGGTGAAGAGGAAACAAATCTCCGTATCATAAATTTTCGAGTCGTTTCCAAGATTCCACGAAACAAGGTAACCAGGTTGCTCACACTTCAAGCACCCCCGGTGATTCCTGCTACAGCATGTGTGCAGTCTATACCAACTTTTGCAGCCTTAGGTACAAACGCGATAAACTCCGTCGTTTCATTGCATCTGAGCGGCCATACGTAGTGGGATTAGCAGAGACGTGGCTGAATTTTGAGATGATTGCCCAAAAAATCGAACTCAGTGGCTACTAATGCCGATCGACTGAAAATGCTCAGTGGTAAAGCCGATTTCGAAAGGCGGTGACCCCAGCAATGTTGACAACTATAGTCTAAAGCCGTAAGAAGAGGAAAACTGACAAATGTTAACATTTCGTATTGCATCTTCAGTGCCAACACAATAACATGAAATTACATAAGACGACAGGTAGCGTGAGACCGGTACAAGTCCGAACAGGATGGAAGGCAGGCGTGACACCCCTACACCCAGGGCAGCCGTAGGCTTACAAACAACTGTTTCTGCACACAGAGTGCAAGTTTGGTACGGCTGATCGTCACTGTCTTTGCGAAACGTAGGAAGCGCGCGTTAGTTTGTCGTGATACGATTGTAAACACTGTGACCGGATCAAACGGATGACAGGTGGTCAGTAAACGCCTACTTATAGATGAATAGATGATTAGGTGTTATGAGCAACCGATGACTGAGCGACTTGACGCTGCAACCATTTAGGTGCATGTTCCCTTATTCTGGAGTTCAACATTCTGTTACCATAGCCGATGTAGCATGTACCACAGCTACAGGTAAACTGGTAAATACAATGTGAGTTGGCGCTGACAGGTTGTTTTTCATGTTGTGTGTTAGACTGGTACTCGATGAGTCCGGTTGTTAAGAACAATTTCAGCAGCATAAGAAGCTCTCTGGACTGCGGAAATTCTACACTCCGTTGTCTTCATATTGGCAAAATCACCTTTAAATGGGAGTTCAATGTAGACCTTATTTTTAGCAACTGTGAAAACCTTGTGTCCCGGCACCCTCGCGTGACTAGGTTTATCGAGAGAACAATGGTTTACTACGGGTAAAAAAGCATTGCTTAACAAGTCCCGTGGGATGGAAATTATTACGAAAATCAATTGCATAATAAAGTGAAAAACGTTGTGGTGGACTCACCATAGGCTTATGTGGAATAGCGGAGATGTTCGCCTGTTAAACGTATAAACCCATAAATCCATTGGTTAGGCGTTTGGCAAGACATCGTTTTATTGCGTTTTGTAGCCCCTTGCTAACAAGTCATAAAATGAAATGTAAGTGAGACAATGCATCGTCAACACGTTTTTTAAATATCGCCAGTTTGGGAGCAGAGATGACATAATTAGGGAGGGCTTTCAAAGGCTGGCACACGCGGAGGGAAAAGAAATTTCTACGGCATTCAAGCCGGCTATACTGAATTGTCAGTTTCAGAGGGTGACCTCTTAGTTTAGTGTTGTGGTTCAATTCCAGCAGCGGACGGCAGATGTGGTTTGGATTCTTCAGAATCTGGTAAACCATTATGAGACTCCCCCGCAAAAGCCGATAACGACTGATGTATTTCCTTAGAGATTCCAGTCTAAGCTGATAGGGCAGATGAAAGAGGCCTCTGACGTTCTTGGTTGCCCTTCATTGAGGATTCTCGAGAGCAACGAGATCCTGTTTCTGCTACGGCTGCCACGTCTGAATAACATTCCACGTGTGGTCGCACGAAGGCGTTAAGCATTTGGGGAAGGATTGGGGGTTCAAATCGACCGAAGACTCTGCGAAGGATTCCGAAGTGTTGATTGCCGGTTCTCGTCGCCTTCTCTGCTTGTCTTGAACACCCGAGATCTTCCTGTACCAATACACCCAGGTCACGCTCCTGAGAGACCTTCTCCAAGGTGTGGTCTCCAAGCTTGTAAGAGCGCCAGCTGGTGGCACAGATGTATCACCTTGCACTTAGCTATGTTCAAATGAAGCGTGTTCATCTTTGACCATTCGTAAATGCAATCTAGGTCATGTTGGAGCAGATCGTGGTCTGGCTTGTTACCAATCGCCCGCCATATCTTGACGTCATCGGCGAAAAGCAGGAAATTTCAGGGGATAACTGATGCCAGGTCGTTGATAAACACCAGGAATAAACGCGGTCCCCGCACTGAGTCTTGTGGAACATTACATTCCACCTCAATTGGGTTAGAGAGTGAGCCCCTAACACGTACTTATAGCTTCCGTTGGTGAAGAAAGCTGCCAATCTAACCAAGTACATGGTCTCTGATTCCGTTACTCTGTATCCATTGAAGTAGGATGCGGTGATCAAGACGGTCGAAAGTTTTGGGGATATCCAGATAGATGAAGTCAACTCCGACCACATCATCAACCACTTCCGTCCAACTACCTCGTGCAATCAGTAAATTGGTGGTGCATGATCGGTGTTGATGGAAGCCATGCTGTTCCGGTGCCAAGATGTTGCATTTTACCAGGGAGTTCACTAAAGCCTCAGCGATGACTGCTTCCATCACCTTCGCGAGCACAGGGAGGAGAGTCACTGGACGATAGTTTGCAGGATCTGAACGGCTACGGCCTTTAAAAATAGGGGTGATAATGCCACACTTCCACATAGTGGGGACTTGTTCATCAAAGCACCTTTGGAAGAACTGTGACAGTGGTTCAGCTAGCTTGCTGGTCACAGCCTTCAGTGCCTTCGGACGGATGTTGTCTGCTCCCGGAGAACTATGCACACGCAGTGAGAGTAACTTCCTTAGCACAATTGATGGGTTGAAAATTACATTTGTAAACAATGGTGTCCGTAATGTGCATGAGGTTATGGGACAAGTAGAGGCTGCGAGTTCGAAAATTGGGGCGTATTGAAGCCGAAGGGCATTAGCTGCTTCTTCAGCGCTTTGTACTCTACCGCCTGTCGTGAAAGGTGGAGGGATTCCATACTTCAAGTTACGAAGCTTATTGACATGCTTATATAGCAGTTTGTTGTTTACCATGAATATTTTGGCTAAGCAGTGTTGAAAAGTTACTTTGTCCTCACGGACAAGTGCAGTGCAGTGGTTGCGATGGGTCAGGAAATTGCCCCAAGTCTCTGCGTCGGGGTTAATCTTGTAAGCACGCCATGTTGCATCCTTTATCGCCAGGTATTTTTGAGTCCTGCTCCTTAGAATTGAAGACATTTTCGTGGGACAAAGGGGCTTGGTCTCTGATGCTTTGTTGGCGATGTCGCTGAGTCTTCCAACGAACTCTGTCCAAACGTTGTCAAGGGGACTATTATGTGAGAATGCCCAGCAGTTGCATCGACGAGTTCTTTCAAGACGTGGTAGCGTGTGATTGGATGAGTTAGTTCCGAGTGTTCAGTTGGATACTCCGCATAACACATATAGTTGAACGTTATCACTACATGATCACTGTGACCTAATGGACTATCCATCAATAACTTGTCAACCATGAGCTCTTCATTCGTGAGAACAAGGTCCAATATGGACGATTTGTTTGCTGTCCTGAATCTAGTGGGCGTGTTGACATGATTGCACAAGGGAATATTAGTGATCAGTTCATGTAAGTCTGCTTTGAACTGCTCACTGGGCGATGCCAAAACCTCCAGATTGTGTAGATCGAAGTCCCCGGAGATGAGAATGTGGCTGTACCTAGTGCGTGTTACTCTGTTCAGAACACGTTTCAAGCGGGAATCCATTTCCGGAGTGGACGTTGGGGGGCGGTAAACGACAGCTACGAGACACGCGTCGTTGGGTCTTAGTCGGAGACGGCACCAGAGTGAGTCGGTAACCTGTGTTTCCAGATCATCAACTATTGTACATTGTAGATCGCTGCGGTAGTAGAGTAGGACCCCACCTCCTCTGCTGGGGTGGTCGTTCCGGATGAGTGACATTCCGGCTATCTCAACCTCAGCATCAGTCACCTCTTGGTGCAACCAAGTTTCCGTAATAGAAATTAGATCGCAAGCATTGGCAATCTGACGTAGTCGAAGTTCCGTAATTTTACTGAGGAGCCCTTGGGCGTCAGTGTACATACATGAAAGTTTCTCAGATTTAAGCAATGTTTCGGAGGTTGTGCAACTCATACGTGAAGTTCCGCCGACCAGTGAGTGGCCGGCGACTAATCTTTCTTCGGTGTGTACTTGGCGAAGGATTTAACGTCTTATTCATCGTCCGCGTAGTTAGTCCTATATCCAATCTTCTACGTACAATGTCAGATATATGGTCAATATCATCTTCTACAGGTTCTATGGGCTCATTAGACACACTACTAGTGCGTGATTCTTTTATAGATTCCATCGCGTTTGGTTCTTTGAGTAACATAGCACCTCTAGAAGGCATATCGCTGACCGTTTTCAGCCGAAGCTCAGATGGTAGCCTGCAACGAAACATGTACCAACTTTTTAGCAACAGTGCTACCATCTGTATTGACTTGTAGGATCACCTTCAACACTCTCGGGCCACTTCCTTTATAGTTCGGTGATGTACGCAGCCGTGACACGGATTTCGTTAACACATCATCCAATCAGAGTGTTTCACGAATATAACACCACTGTTCTTTCACATGGGTTGTTACTTCATGCTCATCACATACTTCAGTTTCAGGAACCCCGTGAATAAGTATGGTTCTGGTTGAAGTTTCCTTCCGGTAGTCTTCTAAGGTGCGGTTAACTCGATAACGCTCGCCCCATGGGATGTCTAGAAAGATACGGATGGAGCAGTGTTCATTTCTGAGACTACCTGTCGACAGTAGTACTGATTCTACTTCAGTGATGGAGTTCAGCACAACGCGCAGAAGTCTTGGCTCTCCGAAATGTTTAGAGTTGGGGTGCCGTGTAATACGCATTACGTGTACAGGTTTCAGTACAACTCCGAGTAAGTTACTAATAATGTCCCACTGGTTAAGGTCATCCAACTGCCTGCCTCTTATTGATGTCAACTTTGATTCTGGGATATTAGAGCACAGTACGCTCAGTACAGGTAATTGTTTCTTTATACCTTCCGACATGTCGCGGTTAGTGTTTGAAGTACTTGGAGATGTACCGCAGGAAACCGGTGGTGCTTGCACTAGGAAAACTCCGCTACGCTCCTCAGTTTCCGATCCAGTTGGGGGTGATGTTAATTTTAAATGACGGCTCCTCTTGGAGGCAACCGTAACCCAACTTTCGCTCGTACTGGCTTGCTCTCTTTCTACGCACTCCGTCGGGAGTTTGGAAG
Organism: Dicrocoelium dendriticum; assembly: GCA_944474145.2. Lineage (NCBI taxonomy): Eukaryota > Metazoa > Platyhelminthes > Trematoda > Plagiorchiida > Dicrocoeliidae > Dicrocoelium > Dicrocoelium dendriticum. The sequence continues at coordinate 31,356,016 of OX104070.1, forward strand.
TAGCCTTACGTGTAGTTACTTCAATCGAACTGGTAACCGCATTAGTCAAATGTGAGCCAGGTGTGTTATTGGGACAGCTGTTGATTTTCTGGGCCCTTGGTGTCGTTTGCTTACGGTGTTAATAGCCGTTCTCATCGGGATAAGAGTAGCACTTATGGGTAAGGATTGGGTTACACAGTCCGCTATGCTTACCCCAACCGTAGTAATTTTGGTGGTCACAATTTTCCCAAACTTGGCTAGTAGCTGGTCGTACTTCTAATAGGAGCACACATTTTATCAGTGGGATAGATATGCACTCCATGCAGCACCATAGAGAATCTGATTTGTTTAATAACTTGACCTGAATAGCTTTACCTCGGAGACATCTCGCATGGAGAAACTTGCAACAGTTACGGCACAAAGTGCCCCGCTTAACAAGTTTGGAACATGATTCACACAGGTCTTAGACTGTGGCACACTGGGCATCGCGCTTGTTGAGCAAATGTTACGAACCATTTGGGTGACTCGCTCTCTATTCTAAAAAGTAGTTCTATTACTGACGTTGTCGGCAAGATCACAGTGTTCGCGTCGCAGTTGTGTGCTCGCAGACCGTCCTCCCTGACGTGCCAGTCGAATGTGTCAGCGTGAACGTAGGGCAGCTTACACGAGGGTGTGATTGAGAATTTTCGTGGTTAAGCCTACGGATCGCGGCGGGTGAATTTGCTTTGAGACTTGTAGCTGCTTCAAACAAGGTTGGATTTGAACGAGTGAAGTTTATTCGAAAGCCGTTGTAATGATCTATCGAGTGAGACCAAACAATGTCTCCAATGGTTGGAGTTACGCAAGTTTTGGCGTTTGGATATCGGCGAAACGTTGTCCGGAATTTAGAATTCTGGGTGAATGTAGAATACACTGGAGTATACTCGAGAAAATGGTATCACAAGGTGGAGCTTTTAGAAGCACGACGAATAAGTATAGATCCAAAAGTGTGCGACAGAGTGCTGCTGAGCCACAGTGAAAAAACCACGAGTGCATAAGTGGGCAATTAGCACGCACGTTCGCTCAAGGTCACGATCACGAAATCTTCTCGGACAGCGAATTTTCAACATCGTATCCTCGGGCGAGTTTATCTCATCATCTAAATTGTCGGTGGAGCACATTTTTCTTGCACGGCTGAATAGCGTCTTGAATAAGATCGGCTTGTACCGTATCGGGGAAAAGCTGGTAGAGTGCATGTACTGCACTGACCAAGTGGATTTTCGATAGACCGCTCTCCTGATGGGCTAATCTGCTTGCTTTTCAGCAAATCAACACGTCCAGGTATGGGAGGCAATTTCTTTTCTCTATTTCGCTGGTTTCCGATTTGTATGCACGTTATTCATGCGATCAGCCAGATGCGCAATGTGATCTTTTGATGAGCTAAAGACCAAAATATCATCCACATACCGCTTATAGAAGGAAAAATGCGATATTTCTCCACCCAACTTCGGTTCAAGCATTGATATCAAAAAATCTGCTAGTACTGATCCCAAAGGACTATCCGTCGCCACCTCATCTATCTGGAGATAAGGATTGTTTTGGAATTGAAAACCAATGTTCTCAGTGCATAGTAATAGGCTGTCTTTCAATAATCCGACAGGTAGTCGAAAAGTTAAAGTAGAGCACTCTATCATAGCACTCATATATAATCAACTGTTTCATGTAGAGAAACATTGGTGAAAGGCAATTGTACATCCAATGAGGCCATGAGTTTGTCGGATAAGTTAAATTCATAAAATTTCTTGGTGAGCTCGAAAAGCCTTTCAGACGGTGGGCAATAGTCTGCGGCTTTAACGGCGCAAGAATTTACACTAGCCAAAAAGCCAGCTTACGTAATGCCGTGTTTGCCATTGACAAGATAAGTGTAAGCGGTAGGACACATTCATGGGTTTTCGGCAACCCTTATAGCTGTGGTATGTAGGACCCTCCCGGTTTTAGGCTGTTATATACATTTTCATCAAGCACACAGCGTAAAAAGAGTAACGTTAGGTGGTCCGTAATGCGTCTTTACTTTATTAGTATCCTCCGTTCTTGTAATTCGTTTAAATTTGCTAGTATCACTCAGGAAATCTTGTACTTTCTGTGTGTATTGTTCCTTACCCAGAATAACGGCTCCTGAGCCTTTGTCTGGATTAAGTACAACCACTTCCTTCGTTCTCAGCTCTCGTAGTGCACGAAGGTGACGGCTTGTAAACAAACACTCCTCCCGCACTGGCGTCATTTTGACCTCGTGGGCAATATCAGTTAGTTTGATTCTGAACCAATTGGACATATATGCACTACATCAACGTGTGCTGGATACTACTTTTGCCTCAGATTACTGTGTTAGCAGCGTTTTATCTGTGTGAATTGTGCACCATTATTCTTCTTTTGGCGTATTTTCCAAGCGGTGCAAATTTGGCGGCTATGCTTTGGCTAATTCCGGAGATCTCATTGATTTGCCATACTGCCATCTCTGCCCGCCATCTTGGATTTGCTCTAGCTTGTGATGCCGTCTCAAGCTACTTGTGGTTCGTGTTCGAAAGTTGTGGGAAATAAGGCTCATGCACTTCGATGCTTCAGCTGTGATGTTTTGTTCCATATTTCGTGCATTGGCTTATCCGTTGACGTGTTTCGAAAATCGCTCGACATCCGACATAGGTTTTTTCAAGTTATATGTGATAAATGTCGCGGTACAAGACATCAGAATACGCAGCGACCGGAAACAACTACGGGAAAATCTCTCTTTCAGATAGAAACAAACCGTTCACCACGTGGAATCAAACGCCCTCGTGAAAGTACCTCTGTCTCCTCGCTTTCTATTGTCACTCCGCGATCTGCACCACCACCAACGTCTTCGACCCCGGCCGAACCCCAGGTTCAATGTTTCCCACCGATGGAAGACTCAGACTCAGGAGCTACGAAATGCCGCTTCACTGATCGGTCCGTGAATTTCTCAGAGCCTGTCTGTGAACTTCTGAACACCGAGGATCCATGGACCACTCAAAAGCGCAAGGGCCCACGTAATCGAGTTCAGACGTCACCTGCTGATAAACAACAACCCAATCAATTAAGCGCCTCTAGTTCTGCTCCCACATGTTCATCACTGATTTCGTTGAGGCGTCATAATCTCATGGTCTGCCACGTACCGGAGTCAAAAGATGAAAACCCTCAGATACGTTATGATCACGATGCTGAGTTCCTCCAGGGGCTCATCGATAGACTCTTGGATGTGGGCGAGGACAGTGTGACGATTAAACAAGTAATCCGACTTGGCCAGAAAACTAACCAGTCATGTCGACCTCTGAGGATCACCTTTGCAAATCCTAATATGCCGCAGCTCATACTGTCTCGTCTGTCAAGGCTGAAGGGCATAAAAGTTCACATCCGCCGAGACTTGGAACCCGAGGACAGGGATCGTTTGAAGACTGCGGTCATTGAGCTCAAACGCCGTACAGAGGAAGGTGAGACTGACTTACAAGTTGTAAATTTTCGGGTGATCAAGAAGGGTGTACGAACTCGTATCAACCGGTTGCTCAACCTCCAGGCACGTCCAGCAGTACCTCCCAGGACCTCCGTGTGGCATTCGCCAACGTGTGCAGCCTAATGAACAAACGTGACGAACTGTGCCGCTTTGCTGTCTCGGAGCGGCCGGACATTTTAGGACTTGCAGAGACATGGCTGAACTCCGACGTCATATCCCAAGAAGTTGTGTTGTCAGGATACTCTTGTTTCCGATGTGACCGAAAATCAAAGGCTCACGGTGGTGTTCTGTTGTACATAAAATCGTCACTATCTGGCAAACTTATCAGTACCTATCGGAGCGAGGATAGTTTATGCGAGCAATTGTGGTGCACAATCCGTCTCAGGCGAGCAGAACTAATAGTGGGGGTTATCTACCGGAGCCCATTAAACCGTTGCTGCGATTGGATACCACATGTACAGAAGCACATGAGCCGCCCTCAGTTCTTACTGATGGGGGATCTAAATTTACCTAAGATAATTTGGCCAGATGTTCGACTTCTTCCAGGTCATGGCAACGTTGAGGCTCAATTCGCTAAAATGACTATTGAAATCGGGGCGACGCAACATGTCATCCAACCGACGCGCGTAACTCCGTACTCGGCATCTTGTCTAGACCTAATGTTTACGAGCTGCGAGCAGAAGCTAAAAGAGACCAGATTCATCGAACCTCTGGCGAACAGTGACCACTGCTCTATTGTAGCAAGCTTAGAACTGTCGTTACCATATTACAATCAACAGAAGCCGACATTCAACTATTGGAAGACGGACTTCAACGGACTCGTCCAAGCCGCAAGTCAAACTGATTGGACACTACCACATGATGCGTCACTTGAGGCCTGGTGGTCATTAATAAAGGGGAAGCTTAACTCGCTTTGTACTCGGTTCGTTCCCCTTAAGTATCCAAAAATCGGACCTGTCAAACCGCATTGGTTTGATAGGGAATACAGACAGTTAGCGCGACGACGTCGTAAACTTTGGGATAGATACATCAGCTCGGGTTGTGATGAAGATTACACGGTGTACAAGAAACAGCGTAACTTATGTAACGCCGCAAAGATCAAGAAACGCCGGCAGTTCGAAGAGGAGCTAGCATCCTCGGCCACAACTGCACCCAAGCGAATATTTGCCTACTTGAAACGTCAGCTGAAACCTGGGGACGACCTACCGATCTTAAAGAGCTTAGACGGGAAGACACTCATTTCAAGCGCGGAGCGCGCGGACGCCCTGGTTACGCACTTCCTCACTGTATTTTCCAGTAAACCGGCGGCTGTTCCAGTGCCGGCACAGGTTGCGCAAGTCTTGCTCGACAGCCTACAATGTGATGCAGTCGAAGTACATCAGCTACTCGTCAACCTTAATGGTGCAAAGCCCCCCGGACCAGACGGACTTCACCCACTAATACTCAAGTACCTATCGATTATCATCTCACCAGCTGTGACAAACCTTTTCAATAAATCGCTCTCTGAAGGATCCGTCCCGAACGACTGGAAATGCTCGATAGTTAAACCGCTTCCCAAGGGTGGTGATCCGAGTAAAATAGAGAACTATAGACCGATCTGTTTGACTTCACTATTATCCAAAGTGCTCGAGAAGGTTGTGAAAAAGAGTCTGCTATCGTTCTTCGAATCGATGGACGTATTGACGCCAACGCAACACGGCTTTACGAAAGGGCGATCCTGCATCACCAACTTGATGTACGCAAACCACCAGTGGGTTCGAGCTCTCAATGAACAGAAGGATGTTGACGTGGTGTACATCGACTTTAGTAAGGCGTTTGACAGAGTGAACCACGAGGTACTCCTTCGTAAACTGAGGACATACGGAATCGGGGGCACGTTACTTCAGTGGATACAAGAGTTTATTGTGGGACGAAGGTTTAGAGTACAGGTCAATGACTATCTGACAGAATGGTTCCCATCGACCAGTGGCGTGCCTCAAGGAACTGTACTTGGGCCAGTATTATTTCTTATTCATATCAACGATCTTCCGCAGCAGCTCCAGTCACCATGTGTCCTGTTTGCAGATGTTTTGAAAATCTGGAGGATCATTGAAAACCAGGACGACTGCGCTCGCCTCCAGCATGACTTAGAGCGACTGTCAACGTGGCCCACTGAAATGCAACTCCCTCTTAACGCAAGCAAGTCGGAGTTCATCAGTATCACCAGACGTCCAGCCACTCGATCATACACCTTGGACGGCCAGTTGCTCCATCCCAACACATCTGTCAGAGACTTAGGAGTTTTCTCACGACATGATTTAAGATCACTAGAAAATACAGAGAAATTGTACCGTGCGGGACTTCGTATGCTCTGGGCACTAAGACGCAGTTTCTCCACATGGTCCGAAGAAACCGTCCCTCGTCTATTCACCTGTCTCATTAGACCAATCCTTGAATACGGTGCCCCAGCTTACCATCCGATAACCCAATGGGAAACTGAAAAACTGGAGAAAATCCAGCATATCGCAACTAGAATGATACCAAATCTACGAAAGCTTCCATATGAAAAACGCTGTGAAAGGCTCGGACTCTACACACTATCCTATCGCCGAGTAAGAATTGATCTTATTATGACCCATCGAGTACTACACTTGAATCACTTCCCCATACTGCGGCCAATATTTCACCTGCGAGAACCCTGTAACACCCGAGGACATCGTTACAAACTCAGGGTCCCCAGCATGAACAAAGTATCACATCAGCTTTGTATTGAACGAAGAATCGTAAACTTATGGAATACACTACCAGAAGGATTAATAGAGGCCGATTCTGTGAAGTGTTTTAAAACTCGTATCGACGATTATTTTGGAAACCTGTGCTTTTGTGAAACGATGCACATACAGTGCCAAAAGAAGACATTGTATGTCCGGAAATAATGACGCTAGTACAAATTTCTAACCGAACACGGATAAACGATTAACGGACCAGACACAACTGCTGATAATTCACAAGTAAATTTTGATTTTTCGTAATTCGATAGAGTTGTACAGAAACCTTTCTACTTGCTCTTAAATACAGTCGCAGTCTCAGACGGCTGTAGTTCTGCTAACCGGTCATAAAAGTTTTCAAACTGTGCCTCTATGAACAAGCGGTTTAGCTTACCAGGTGGATGTTTGTAAACCGTTCAAAGTGATAATGCCTCTAGTTGTAAGGCAACGAGGGGTACATTTGACAGATATTCGTCTTCGTACGGATTTATTCAGATTACTAAAGAGATTTAATTGTTTCATTTGTTTCCAACTATAGGCTAGGTTGCTGAGAAGATGGTGACGAAGGGCCTACTACAGCTGCTCCAATCAAAAGGTCTACTGACGCGCGCACCGCACGGTTTTATGCTAAGCCGCTCATGCATTACCAACCAGTTGGTGACGAGGCATGAATGGTTGCAAGCACTAAATCAGGGGAAGTCTGTCGATGTAATTTACATCGATTTCAGTAGAACGTTCCACAAGGTAAACCATGAAGTCCTCCTTCACAAGGTGAGAATGTGGGGTGTTGGTGGATCAGTGCACCAGTGGATCCAGAACGTTCTTGTTGGACGAAAGTGGGGGGGTGTACATGTCGAGGGGCACCTAACTGATTGGTATCTCTCTACTATACCATTTCCCGGACAAGTTGTCCTCTTGGGCAACAGAAATAAGCTGAGGGGCATTCAACATGAGCCTACTCAATTAATTTGTTCCGTGCGTACGCCAGTTACTTGTGCAGGTGTGTAGGGGTGCGTGTATAGCCCGTTGCGTTCAGCCAAGTGAACCTCAGACGCACTAAGTCATAGTGGTGCAGGTGGGACACTTCAGCTCCTACGCAAGGAACAAATTAATTGAGTCGACTCATGTTGAACGCCCCGTCAGATTATTTTTGTTGCCCAAGAGGACAACTTGGCCGGGAAATGGTGTAGTGGAGTATCCCAAGGCCCGGTGCTGAGAACCCGCTCTATTCCTTAACTACAACAACGATCTATCTCAGCTTCTTCGGTCGCCGTGTGCCCTAGTTGGTGACGACCTGCAGATTTGAAGAGTCATTGGTACCTGAGACGATTGTGACCTAGTTCAACATGACTTCAACCGCCTCACCATGTGGTCTGCTGAAGTCCGCCTCCCAGTCAACCCAAGTAAGTCGGTATTCATGTGCCTGGGGAAGGGTGGTGACGGCCGAACTTACATAGTTTGACGGCCAACCGCTACACGCCACACCTCCCGTGAAGGACCTAAGTGTACTATCGCGCTGCGATTTGAAATCTGTTGACAACACAAACAGGCTATATCGTAATGGACTGCACATGTTAAGGGCGCTCAAACACAGCTTCTGTACTTGATCTGAAGAGGTCGCCATTAGCCTGTTTTCTTTCATCATAAGACCAGTACTGGAGTACGGTTCATCCGACTACTGTCTAATCACCCGAGGCGAAGCACAGAAGATTGACCGAATCACATACGTCACTACCAGGCTCATTCCGAGTTTATGGGGATTACGGTACAAAAACCGGTGCCAGAAATTAGAAGTCTACACCTTGTCCTAACGTCGGGTGCGAGTCGATCTCATCATGACTTATGGCATATTACATCTCCTTGACTGTCCCCTGTTGTGGTCGCTACTTCACTTGCAAAAGAACATGCAGCACACGCGAACACCGGTACAAGCTTGTGGTCTCGAATTTAAAGCGAGTTCCCCACTCCCTAGTTTTCGAATGAAGAGTGATAAATGTTCAGAGTAAGTCGTAGAGGGCAAATCTGTGCAGCTGTACAAATTTTTTTTTAAATTTACACGTATCCACCATTCCATTCATAGAACGATTACACAGTAGCAATGATATCGCATATTTTTGAGCCCAGGAAAACTGTAAGTCCGACATTTGAAGGTGCTACATAAGAATTAGAGAAATGATTCGATTATTACGAGTAGCAGATAACTTTTATAACATTTTGGTTTTGTTGCAATGAAGTTGTAGAGATTTAAATGTCTGCTTGCTCCCACAACACGGTATACAGTATTCAATACTTGCGTAGCCGGACGTTTAAGTGGAGCCGTAAAAGCTGTGAACAATAACAAGGAGATAGATGGTATGCAAGTGCGGAGGGCGAGAGCTAGCCGCGTGGCTGCTTTAGAATGCAACAACTTAACAACTTAACAACAGCACGAGTTCACTACACAGGCCGAGTGCACCGATGGACATAGACACTGTCAGTGTGCAATACAACGTGGTCGGAGACATCAATAACCACCTTATGAAGCAAGGATATCGTAGTAAGGCGGTCATGAACAGGTTATGACGCATGTACCGTCCACATTGGTACAGAGAGTCCTCTCCAACATAGAAGTCCAGACAAGCAGTGTGGATACGGTGGTTCACTGGATATCGGATCCGGATGGCGCCTCACAATCATCTGGCTAGGGTCATACTCGGGTGCAACGGGGGTGCATTAACGCCACGTGAGAAAAAAGCATGACAGTAGTGTCAAGCGGCATTCTGAGGTGCAAACGTAGTTGCAGAAGCTAGCCCCAACTTAGCTCTCCTAAATGCCGAGCTCGTCAGATCCCAACTAAAAACGTTTTCTTCCTTGCTAAATGTGGTCACACTTTTCGACCCACGCGAGCATCAATGCAATCCGGTCCGAAAGAAGTATGACAAAACTAGCTTTATATTAATGTTACTTATTACAACTCAATAAAAGATTGCATCGCTGTCCCATAGATGAAGTGGCGAGGAGGCTTGCTTGACAAATGATCATTGCACAAAATGGAACGTGTCACGCTCGTCGAGAAATATGCCTTCATTTATTTATTTATTTATTTACATATCAGTGTTCGAGCACAGGACGCGTAGAACGTTTACTTGTCTCACAGAAACGCACTCGAACAAATAAAGATATTATAATGGAGTGATTGAATGTATTGAATGTGCTCACGAAATCGATCGACAAAGCCACAGTCGGTTTGTGGTATATGTGACGTTACGCTAGCGCCTGCCACAGAATGAGACATGCGGCGTGCACCTCCGACGTCGATTAGCTGTCATGCTCTTACTCAAGATTCCTGTTACCAAATGACACAACGAACTTAAACTGACGCTCTTGCAACTATTTCGGATGTCGCTAATTAACTTAATTATCTTTATCGCTATACTCAACTGACCCTAGTTGACAGAGCCAATATGCAAAGATCAACAGTAAGAATGGATAGAAATCTCTCTATAAAGAGGGCCCAGATATGCTGTGCAAAGTAAAGCGACTGAATTGCATCTTTACCCGACTGGCGAGGTCGTCGATCAATGAGCACGGATAGTTTGAGGTTACAGTGGCAAATGCAAACCACCACATGAAACGTGACAGCACTCGCCGGTTACAGAGAGGATACGCTGAACAGCCAGCGACAGTGGCGCGCCTGCTGCTGTCTCCTAATCGAACTGCCCGCTCAAAGTGCATCTGATGCTGAGTGGTCTGTGACGCAAGACGTGTTATGACTCGAGGCGCTGAGATCTCCGATGTCTCCTTATCTCTGCAACAGCTGTTTGTGACGGCCTGTTGTCAACAAGGCGTAGGCACCCTAGCCCTAAGGGTTTGCTTAGGAAATCTAGACTTTGTACCAGGTCCCCCTTTGTCCCCACTGGTTAGTCCCTAGCCCATAGTTCATTGAGTACAAACCGGTAGTTCTACGTGCCGAGGTATTGCTGTCCATGATGTTAGTGATAAAGTTACGGAAGGAAGAACTCACTCGAAGACGAAACATTCGGTCTAGCACATCGGCCACAGTATGGTAGGTGTGACAAATGTGTTCTTGTTGGAAACGACAATGCTTCCCGGTTTGAAGGAGTGGGAGGGGGGGGACAGAAAACAGAGTATTCTTCGTTAAATTGAATTTGACAGTCGAAAATGATACATCATAAGGGTTTTTCATTTCGCTATTCACACGGAATTGCAACACCAACACCGAAAGAAGCACAGCTTATAATGAAAGCAAAATTGCGCAATTCAGTGCTGAGAGTAAACGCTGACTGTCCACATTTGAATTCTTCTATTATAATTTTAGGTATAGATCGATGACGACTACTGATTCTGATGTGGAATTGGAGGGCAAAGCGCGATATAGATGTAAGAACGGCATGTCTCGGTTGGGAATGTGCGGATAAACGACAGTAAGCCAAAAACATAGTGAATGAAAACATTTGAAAAATTATGCATGGCTGTATCAGCTGGTGAAGTGAAGGGGGAATCTATCCAGTGTTATCATAAGATCTGTTCGCAGAATCCATCTCCATGGCAGCCTAATGTGGAAGAGAACAAAAGCGTCAGTAAACGACCACAGTCAAACGAAATACGCACGCCCACAAGAAAGCAGCAAGGGTGGGTCACGATGAGACAGGCGGTGTTCACGGACGTGTTTCAGAGACTGAAGTCCTCCTCTCATCAGTATTACGAGAAAATTTTGAAATCGAACCCTTCGCGTCTTTAGAAGCTGCTTCCGCATACCGTACTCATCACCAGGTCGGAAGATAGACAGAAGGATACAAGGGAGACAGCGCGATGATGATTGAGATAGGAATTTTGATTCAAAAATGTCCTCCCAGTTACATTTGCTCTGCCGAAAGTGGTGAAGTGAGAACGCAGTGACCGCGAGGGTGTCTCAACAGCACTGTCAGGAATGTAACGTCGGATGATTCGCGAATGTACTGTTTACTTAGAAACGTGTAATGAACAACGGCGCTGCAGAAAACAATTGAAATCACAAGCATCAAGATTTTACTCGAATCCAGCTTGCGCATGTTTGGATAAATAGCTAAACAACGGCATATTCGCCGACTGTGCGAGAAGTAGACTGATTGAAGGGTTAGATCACGATGCACCAGAATTTTATGAATGAATAAGACAAGTATAAAATAGAGGTCAAGTCTTATGATCCCGAGAGCAGATGATAGCTTATGTAGATTGAGAGGTTAATGGGATTAGTGTGAAAAGAAGCTTTCAGCCCTCTCATAGGACAACCGGTAAATGCGAGTGTTTCAATTTTCCGCTGATGCTCAGAGCCACTCCATCGATCACTTTCATTACATCCAGACGGTGCAATTATCGCGTAGCATGCAGTAAGAGTAATTCGACCCTTTTGTTACCCTCGAAATACACAGTTACACATGTATCATATGATACGCACGCCATTACGTTTGCCACGAGCAAGTCATCTGACGGGAGCAAATTTGCAGCCAATATTGGATTTTATGCAAATTCTCTTCCCAGAATGAAATGGCGAATAGGTACAGGTCAGTAAAATCCTTCATCTAGAAGTACTGTTCATACTTAAGGGAGCCGGGTCAAAACTAGATTCTGACAGTAGGTTGCGTTTGAACATGAAAGAACCATTTATAACCAATGCTCGACCACCGCTCAGCTAGTTTCATCCCTTGTGTTTCGTGAATGCGGGCTGTGACCCCCCTTAGAATACCTTAAGTGCAGCAATGATTAACTGGGGTAATGTCAATAGAACTGCGTGTGACTTCCGGTGACGTCGCATTGTGTCGGTTTGCTCAGATGCGGCAAATGGTGCAGTAGCACAACTTTGCCGCTGCCAATGGTCAGCAGGACACAGGACCATCAACCTGCTCATGTGGCTTGGTGGGGAGCATATGGGCCCGAATGGGAGGAACGAAAACAACATCACAATAAAAGGAGATAAAATGCAAAGTGAGTTGAGTGCAAAAAGAAATAAGCTTACCACCATTTTCGCCTCCAGTATCTTGCTTACCGGTCGGGTCACTGCATCATTTGGCGATTTACCGAGAACAAAGTGCTGACAAGTGGAAAGAGTGGACAGTGTCAAAGTGTTACCCACGATGTATCAACGCGCAGTATAGCGAAATTTATAATAAGCATGGGAACTCAGCGCACCCAGCATGAATACCGAATACTGAGAATAGAGAGCGAGAAGACAAAGGTCTGCGTTGCTCCTTCGTAGGTGGATCGAGCGCATGCGCGGAATCACATCGCTAATTACTGCGTGGTGTCAGCATACTACAGCTGCAAAACAGCGTTATTTCGACCTTGTGTCTCCTCAGTAATGCGCCTTCCTCGGATCCCTGCCGGGTTCCGACCCCGTGACTTCCGGATGCCAGTAGCCTGTGCCACTAAGCCATAGGTGACAAAAGCACCAGACGCGTTTCGCTCTATCAGGGCTCATCAGTGATGCGCATCCTTCGGTCTCCTACTGCGGATCGATCCAATGACCGCTAGAGTCGGACACCAACTAGCCAGCAGCTAAAGCCACTAGGCTACGGGGGGAACTACTCCGTTTTGATTGGATCTAAATCAAGAAGGAAGTTACTTCGCCTACGAGATTAGTGCGGTCAGTGTGGCCGTAGCACGTGCTAGTTCGTTCCTTATTTGATCTTCAATAGGGCAACAGTATCCACTCTGATGATTCCGGCGTGTGAGTGATCTGCATGAGGAAAACCATAGTTACGTTGGTCGATAGTTTCCAATCTATTGTGTTATGGACATAATCTCCAAATCCATCTGTGCAATGAATCAATGGATCCAAGGTGCAGCTCCCTGCTCCCAGCATTCAACGAAAGGCTCCAAAAACTGTGCTGTATCTCCTTCAGCTGTACCGCAGTTTAACAAATAGTTTAACAAAGAGCTCAGTGTATGGTATCATCCGTCTAACATCAGACACAAAGAGGTTATTTCAAGAGCGACGAAAGAACGGACCTAGATTAATGTCGAAGAAGAATCGTTACAGATGCACTCAACCAAACAGCCACTTCACATCGGAAAAGTATGAAGTAACCGATGAATGTTAGGTGTCACCCTCAAGCAAAACTACACACCTCCGGACAGGTTTCGTACCATTGTGACAAATGTTACCTATCGTGACACGGTGGCTAAAGTGGTAGAAGTCCCGGGCTCCAGGCCTGCTATCTCAACTTTATGAGCTCAAATAAGGTCGAAACGCAGTGTGTAATGTTTTCTGGAGAGCAACACACAATCTGTATTTGCTCCAAATGCAATCGCAATGACTGAGTTGACCCAAACTCACATCGAAGCGAATCGCGATCCTGGTAGAGAGATAACGAATCACAATGAGTTCACACAACGAGTGCTTTAAATGGCCTCCGCTAAATGATCGTCTCGTCATTTCGGGGCTCGTTAGTTATTTCTCTATCCGAAAAAGCTTGAAACAATTGACCCCTGACTTTCGAGGGATAGTCTCACATCGGATAGATGGAGTGCGTCCAACTGACGAGTTCCGAGAGGAAGAAACTGCCGTCTAATGTTTTTCTGTAGCTACAGTGTTTGTCTGGTGGAACCCTGAGGTGACGAATGTTCTTGGAAACAATCGTCTATTTGTTCGGGGGTTAGCGTCGACCTAAACATCGAAGCAGCCGGACATTATGTCACCGACGAATACATAGGAAAACATCAAGAACAGCCCAGCAAACTAATCGAGCACAAACACATGCACCACAGCTGAAAAAATGCTTGAAAATCTGCTGTGGCGGCATCGCCAACGTACCAATATATCACCGGGTGAGATAAAACCTTGTAGAAAATTGGCCTGAGTAGTGGCACCCTGAGTGGGACTGAGAACCGGGAGTGCAGGAAGTTGGGGAAGCCAAGTGGCCACGGCGCGCAATGCCTCTTGGCAACTAGTGTTCGTAAACAAGATGGGGTCTGGAAAGTGAATCCCGTTGGCAGCTGAGCCGTGATTTGTATCGATCGAAGAACGATGAGCAGCCTTCATTATAGTCGCCGCCATGCGTGAATGTCGCTCGGTCCAGAGTAGGCCTGGTATGCTCTCGATGGTGGCCTACAAAAAGAAGCAAAGCACCAATGCTTTGATTTGGTTGAGGTGTCGTTTCGGTTCTCGTGTGTGCCAGGAAATATGTTGAAGTATAGAATGAAAATTTGATTGTGAGGAAAGGATACTATAAACGCTGAGTTCACAGTATGGTTATTTGATAGCATAAGTTTTTGCGATAGACTAGCAAATCAGTGCGAGTAGATGCGTCAGTTGGAACCACTGGCGATATGAGTTATCGAATGGCATGAAATCCGTGTTCCTTAAGGAGTTGTCGTCTGCCGAAAACTCACCGACGGGCAGTTTAATTTAGGACCACTTGTATGGTATGCATGTGAGGGCCTCCGAGACGGAGTTCCCAATGAACACTGGCCAGAGAACCACATACGATGCCAAACAATGAGTATGACAGGATGGACTCAGTGAGCACTGACATCCGTTGTGATCCATTGTGATGGCAGCTGGCAGGTTACGCGACCGAAACCGACGCGTGACCAGCGGACTGGAAGGCCAACCAGTGCCACCAGCGCAAATTGACCACATTCGACCGGATGAATAGCCCGGAAGTGATTTGGTGTATGGTGAACAAGCGCAACTTTGTTTCCCTCAAGATATAAGTGGTCCAAATAGCTGCGAATGAACGATGAGCGCGAGCCAATGGACTCAGGCAGATGGCTAGCAGGAATCGGCCAGTGAAAGTGCACTCTAATTAACTAGTGATTCAAGTTGGTGTACATTATAAACTGACCCTTTGTATCTTAGTAACGGATTTTTGGATCGCAACCTAGTCTTCCTTTCGATTCTCAGAGGGCTAGCTCGACGTCCGTCTTCACCGTATAAGACGTACTAAGATAAATATACCAGTGACATGCATGTGTCACCGTATCGTGGCAGGAAGGCGTTACAGGTTAGTACTGACCACAGCAATAAAATAGGCAGTGGCATGGCACCAAGGAGAGGATCAAGTGATATATGGTGTGCAAATTGGATTGAGAGGTCGAACTTTAAGCTTGTCAGGCCATCGAACAGTCAGCCGAACTTTCATGAGTTCGGGATGGGGGTGGATAATGGTCAAACTGGAGAAGAAAACCACATGATATGCGTCGCACATACCACATAGTGGCAATCAGACGTACCACAGAAAAAGTACCGCTCTGGACCAGTAAGGTTCCTAAGCCTATCAGCATGCGAACGAGCGCAGAAGGCACGCCAGAATGATAAAATATTCAAGGAAGTGAAAAAAGCACCGAGATTATGGCGTAGACGCTAGTGCGAGCAAATGAAGCAATCAGGCCGTTGGGTTGTTAAGGTATATATATATATATATATATATATATATATATATATATATATATATATATATATATATTCAACCCGGCCAACAGTACAACTGGCATAATGCTACAACTTGCCTTAAGATACGTCGGTGTATACAGGAAACGATGGGTTTGCGCGACGTCAATGACAGCTACATCGAAACGTTGTATGCCAAACGAAGAGCGGAAGAAACATCGCCACGAAGCACGTGAATGATAACCACGCCTGGTTTAGGGCCGACTTGCCCGTTTCCGATAACCTTACTATCGGTGCAAACCTGTGGAAAACATGCGTACTAAACGTTCGGAGGGTGGTAGATCGGCCGTGATCCGCCACACGATGGAACCACTCTGAGCCCATCATGGTCACGAAGCCTGTGCATCCCGCGTCTTTCACCAACAGTTAGCTGTATCCCGAAACTCGCAATCGATGCGATATCCCCGTATGGATAGGCGCTTAGTCAGTATTTGCATCATGCTCAGCCATGGTGGACATTCATGTGGGGACAGCACATGTTGGTCCGCACAACTATGAGCAAACTGCAGCAACAGTGTATCGCATGTGCCATGCCAGCTGAAGTGTCTGTGTACGGTACAGGACGTACAATAACCGGAACTAAACAATTAAACTGAGGCTGCACAGAATCAAAGTTCTATGCAGCTCGGACCCAATTCGAACAGCTCGATGGGGAGTACGTTTGGGCCTTCACACATGAGCTATTTGTAGACAAGTAATATTCATCTACGTGGACACAATGGTTAGATGGAACGTTGTTGTTGGTCCAGTGCCGAGCAGCAAGCGATGGTAAAATGCTGCTCGGGAGAATGGCGGAGAGAAAATGTGCGTGGTTCTCGACTTGAAATGACTGATTTCTTTAGTGCGAAGAGGCATTCGGCGCTAAATTGAAACAGGTCAGAGTTGGGAAGAGAGGAGAGATGGAACCTGGCAAGGAACAACCGCTGGTAAAGGGATAGCAGCTGAGCAACCAATCGGCGAATACCAGCTAGCACCACATGTCTTCATTAGAGTAAGATATAAACCAGAACAGTGAGTGATGTCACGCCTTCGGACCAAAGTGACAAGAGAATGTCAGAGAGGACCCCACGAACAGAGATCGACCACAAGGTAGAATCAAGAACAGTTGCTTTGGTCAGAATAGTAGGCTAGCGTCAGCAGTCCGCCGGTAGGTCGTACCAACGATTCGCTGTCACGCAACCACCAGCCGTCGCGCCACAGTTATACTGCAAGGATCGCCCGGTCGCTAACGCAGGATCGAACCAGCGACCTCCAGATTGTAAGGCAGAAGCCTTACTCTTTTGGTCACGCATCGGCTTGCTATGGTCAAATGGGATGGAGCTAGGGTTGGACTCGAAGCAAGCTGCATACGTGTAAGCATAAAAGGTTTAAAAAATATGTAACGAATGAGGAACAACGAGCGACCATGAGGCTATTTATTGGAAGTACTAATTGTGGGCCACAGGCGCTGCTATCGCGCAACACTTACTACCCTGGCTCCCGTACCACGTTGGTCACCCACGACATTATAAGGATACCACAATTCTACTTCTGGCACCAACCGAAGTCGATTATTCGACTAATCCACAGGATAACACAACTAGCAAAGCTTGTCTTAAGTAACAATCGCAATACATAGGTGTCAGTTCGAAGCGACAACTCGTGTTCCACACCAAAAGCATAAGAAAAATGGCGCAAGGCAACAATAACTTGTGATAGAACAGTGCGACACCTCACCATCATTTGTGAGCAGTAAGGTAGCTCGTCCAGTCGTAGTCGTAGATATGCGAGCAAGCGATCCACACCGAGTAGACCCAGTAAGTTGCCCGACAGTGGGTCCATAACGATCAGATGCGTGGGGCTGACGGCAGGCAACGGCGCCCGTGGGGTGACATTCATGTTTGAAGCGCGCTGAGGAGTGCTGGCTGGGGCGATTGGGTCAGTGAGATGGCGTGGCGGGACCATGAGGGGTTGTGAAACTGTGGGAACCTCATCCACCTGCATGGAATCCTCATGATTGCAGCTGCCACCAACTGCGTCCACAGCATCCATCGGCTGAGATGGCAAATCACGGTCGATGCTGTGCTGTCGAGTTAGAGGTGGATGGACAGGTCGTGTTGGATGAAGCAGACGATTCAGCGCCTTTTTCAGCCCAGTTTGAGGAGCAACCAAAGTTACTGGAGCTAGAGCTGGATTACCATCAATGCGAGATGCAAGCAGACCTGAGACAATCAGAAAACAAAAAGCAGAAAAAATGCACAGATCGTGGTGTGATCTTTCCTCTACACTACACGTCACTGTGGAATATCGGAGGATGGTGTGGGATATTGCTCACATTCAGATGTTACCGTACTCACCGAACTTGGCAATTTCGCCGCAGCAAAATCGACTGGCTCGGTGAGCAGATCTGTAGTTGTACATCCTACCCGAACAGCCAGCGTTTCGAATTAATTTGAATTACTTACGTATAACTTCATACAGCTGTCGCGATCCCCAGACGCGCAAGCCCTCTGCAAGTCCTGTGAGGTGTTTACTTGTAGACTCAGGCAGTGGCGACTGAGTTTCGTGCTCAGGGATATCCAACACTGAGGCAGACAACGAGGCGAGCAGATGCAAGGCTAGGTCTTGCGACAGCAGCCCAATCACATTTTGTGTGGCCGAATGCCAGACAGGGGCAGCATAGACCCCATTCTCCAGGAGAGCTCGGATTGCACGAACTACCTACAGGAGGTTGTGATAACCAGCAACACAGTTAGGATAACCGACATAAAACAAACAAAGCAACAAGCATAAGTAAAGTGAAAGTGGACTCTTTCAGTATTGGTTAATTTTATTCTTATATGGCAGGCATTCGATAGACTGCTGGCACGGAGAAAAATGATCCAAAGGATTATTTTGGACTGAATAGAGGAGATGAATGAGATGTCACCTATCTAGAATAAGCCATGTGATCAAATTGAGAAGAGAGATAACTGAGACCCTTTCGGACCAAAAAGACAACGGCAGTTCTAAAGGCTCCAAAACAAGATCAAGTTACGAAACGTCCTATAAATCATATGGCTGTGAAAAGAAATACCAATCTTCAACGAATCACGGGCAATGTGGTTCTACAACAAGCAAATATTCCCATTTCATTGACATGAATCAAGACCAGAAATCAGTTCAAGGTTAAGAATTCTTTGCGGTATACGCTCTTCAGACCCAAACACAGATTGTGTGGGGAAAGCGTCAAATCGAGTACATTTTAGTTGCGTTCAACAGTTAGTACCCTCGTTTTCGCTAACTACGTTGCGTGTTTAAATATGCTGCGCGATGTCTGGATAATGGGTCGGGTGAGAGCGTAAAAATGTTAAGCGAATGAAAATAGAGTTTCAAAGTGCCTTAAAGGAATACTTAATCCCAGTTGGAACTTTTGTCCTCAATGACTAGAGCAGGAATGTCCAAACTCCGGCCCGCAGGTCAAATGCGGCCCACAGCCTCATCATGAAATAATAAATTCAAGCTTGGATTTATTTCATACAGACGAGATTATATAGACTACAAATATCAAGGATGTTATGAGTACAAAATTCAATGGCGTCAGATGCTGGCAAATATCAATGATACACTGTTTATTGTTAATTAATTAGGAAAAGTCAATCTAGTGCCTCTTCTAAAGGGGTCTTAACTAAATCAAAAATAAAGGAATGTTCTAAGTTTCACTTTTCTTATTAAAAAGTTGGAATTAAAACTTTAATGATATGTGTAATTTTTGCTATTATCAATGTCAGACTGAATACGGACCGACATACGGTCTTCGCGATGAGAATGACCGAGGTTTACCTCAAAGTGAACCGAGGTCTCAATAGAGGTTGCGAGTCGCAACCCAAGCACACAGCGTGTTCGCTAAATTCCATTTTGAATTCCTTTCCGTTGTGCCAAGCGTTGCTCGCGGATCTCAGTAGCATAGTGTTCAGGGTGTCAGTCGTGAACTACTAAGCTCTGAGTTCCACCCCAGCTCAGGCTATTTCCACCTGATGAGTCCAAACCAGGACGAAACCGTGGTCATGGTGTGCCAGTGTTGGGAGGAGCAACACCCAAATATTTTCATGACCCAACATACTTTTACCTCCAAAAATGGGATCCTCCTTGAGAAAAATATGGACAACTCAAGTCTAGAGTAACAGAACTGCGTAATGCACCATCGAATTGATAACAAAATCAAAAGCTGACCGTTCTCATTACCAGGCAGGTCATTTGCTTAGCAAGCATGTAGCTAGGATAATAAATGGAAAAAGTAACACAGACTTGCACCGACTTACACCTATTCGAGAGTCCAACACGAGTAGCTTTCCACTATCTGGTAGCACATCATAGCAGGTGCTGTGACGAAACAGCGTGCTGTACACGTGGTTCTCGTCTGCAAAAAAATCATAAAAATATACTACTTATATATTACAAATAGTCTTCACCCAACGAAGAATGGCGTTAAAGAGCAGGTTTCTAGGACTGGTTGCCGTACCATTTGCGTACAAGCACGGAACTAATACAACACTATGCGCGTACAGGCAACAGTATTCGCATAAAGCTGGTGTAACTGTGCACTTAAGACCACCAGACTTCTTGCCCCAGTGTCCAGTTAAACAGGTGCTCATACGAAAGGTATAATAGGAAAAGATGTAAGGTGTGGTCGGGCGGGCGGGCACAGGGAGAACAGTCCAAGGTGCCGCATAACTCGCTCCCATGTGGAATCTAGGTAGAGCAAAATTGTTCAAATCCGGAAGATTGAACGAAAACACGAGGTATTCACTAACTGTTCAACACAGCAGTAACAAAGCTAGCCGCAGTATTTGATCAGCTGAGAAATGTAACCCAGACTGTATAAAGAATATATTCGACAAGGGACAACTCCATAGTGGTGAACTGTTAAAACCGCAGCTTGGCACCAGGACTACAGGCGGCTTCTATCGATAGAAGGAAAACGACAACTTATGAGTAAGAGGATTTCGTATGAACTCTTACTGGTTCACTCCAGCAGCCCACGAGCTCAAAATTCCAATCACGAATACGGAAAAGGCACCAGACAACCGTTTCGCCGTATTGGGGCTGGTCAGTGGTGTGTAGTCCCCCGGTCCCCTGTATGGAGCCGAACACGTGACCGATAGCAGCTTAAGTCAAGTAGTCAGCAGCTTGTGTCCCTGATCCACGGTGCGAGGGTGGCAAATCGTCAGAAAATGGTTGATCTAGGTATGGTGCCGGGTTCAGATGGACGCAGAACTTGCGGTAAGTAAATTGATTGAAAAGAATCGTTCGGCGATCCAGCTGACCAAAGCGAATGTATGCTTCTGTGTCAATGGAAGAAGAAGAACCTACTACTGCGCAAGTGAACTGCATTACCGCTCATAGGTAGTACTTATCAATACGGGCCTATGGCGCTCGGCTAATGGCCGAACCAGTCCTTATCAATGTACAAACCGTAACCCGAGCTAGAAAGTGAGGCGCAGAGGGTTTTATATTTTAACGAGCCAAAATAATGTAAAATAAAGAAAATGAAATGGATAACAAGAGTGAAATGAAAAAACAGCCGTAGAAGTTTTATGGACACTTACCCATCAGAGTAAAAAAGCGATACTTGGAAGCGATCGTGTGGCTAGCTCCCAGAGTGCGATACGTGTCACACCGGGAGTAAACAGATGATTGGATATGGCCTGGAGGTGTACCGTTCGGCATGCGAAGAAAACTAATCCCTCCTATAGCAGCAGTAACTGAGTACAGTGAGAGGCTCACTGGTGGAAAACGAAATAGCTAAGCCAAGTGCTTATATTGGAAGGCGGACAATGACAGGTAGTAATTCAGCAGAAGCATCTCCTCCCAATAAGCTATATATATATATATATATATATATATATATATATATATATATATATATATATATATATATATATATATATATATATATATATATATATATATATATATATATATATCGACCGTGCGAGATACAGTCTGACTGCTTGTTTTGAACATTTGATACAGAAGGATCTCAAAGGGTATAGGTTATTTGAATTATCCACCGCAGTTCCAAGTTAGGTTTTCGGGGAGTTCGATCAGCGAAAATGTTAGAAAGAAGGACAGTTTGATAAAAGGATAAAAGCGGTTATTTAAAAAAGTGCAGGTGAAGTACTAAGGCTATCCGTTGAACCGTACCCTGGGAACTCGCTTCCATGCGGAGTACTCTCTGAAAAGGTTTCATCCGCATTTCCACGCCCCGTTTGGCTTCGTGCCAGTGAGGCATAAACAGCGAGTGAGACATTACCGTATTAGCTCATCATCAGGGCCGTTGTTAAGTATGATGAGTAGTAGGCTCGCTAAGATAAACGCGTTCACGGTTTTTCTTTTTTTTGACTCTTTTAAACCATTCAGCCCATTTTAGCTTAAATCTTACGAGCCTGGCACTTTTGCTTACTCGTCGAGGCTGCGACAATTTGCTTTGGGTATCCAGTCGCCACGAAAGCTGAGCAGCTACTAGTAGCATTTGTCTTTCTTTGAGAAGAATTCGTTACAACTCGGCCCAGTGGGACAACATTTAGCATCGGAAGAAGCATTGGAAAGCTTTTTGGTTGTAGCCGAACTCATCAGTAAAAGCATCAATACTGTTCCCCAGAAAATCTGAAACTCCTGAGCGATGGTGAGGTTGGTAGCTGCGATGTAGCACAATCCGTCAACCGTTATGCATATTACGTTCGAGTAGATAACAAGTTTGGACGCTGGTGTTAGCTTCGGGTCTCCAACTAGGAAGAGAGAACGTGCCCCGCTAACATGCCCATCAATGAGGAAGCGGCGGATGAACGAAAGCATCGATTGAAGTCTCCGCACAAATTTACTCAGGTCCCTTTGGCTGTGAATTGTGTTTTCAGCGTTCACAGCAAGTCCGCACCGAGTATCTAGTGCATATTAGACCAAGCTACGCGGAAACACGAAGTCAAGGTCCATTGTGTGTCTGTACTAAATCGATAAAACGGAGTGCAGATGTTAGTCCGCCAGCTCAGTCGCAGAAGTCTGAATGCGGTCAAGTGAAGCGCCGGAGTGTAACGTAGTGCGCTTAAACCCACCAGTGCGACTCCGCTGCATCAGCAATTGTTACATGAAGCGAACTCGTAGTAAAAGGATTCATCATGTAGAGTGTGGGAGGATTCTCTTTCGTCGTTAACTGTGGATGGAACTGAACCGATTACATAGACGTTAGCAGGATCAGAATCCTATGGCCTATGCAATTCGACCTTGTCGTTATCGAATAACTCTGAAAAGAAGCAGATGAAGTGGGATAAGTCATTTCACTCGTTTGTGCTTAAAAGTGACAATGAACATATCGTTACTAATTTATTCCCTCGGTCTGATATGATGCATGGAAGAAATCTCTTTAGAACACCGCGTGTAATCGTCTGGCTCCGTCTTTACTGTAAGTCAAATGACACTGTGTGATAAGCATAGAAGTATTAGCTTCAGCATTATTTCCCCATAAATTGTGGCAGAAAAGCTTCTCGTGATGGCTAACTAAAGAACGGACCGGTGGATTTCGTCATAGTGGAAGATCGGGTAATTGTAAACTAGCCGCTCTGCGGTCCGCTAAGGAAATTCGCTCATACTGATTGTTATCTCGCCACTGCCGCCTTCACCCCACGACCGCAAGAAGTCCAAAGAGCCTTGTATACATGAAATCATATTTTTTAATATAGTTTTGAAGGTAAAGAGAAGCTACCAAAATACAGTTGAGCCAAGCAATAGAAGGAAAAGGTCAAATGCAACGGGCGAATAAGCATCCCTGTAACCAAGAGCAAATCGCATATGTCCTTAAAAATAGCATCATGAGACCCCAAGCGCAAAGCGAACATCCATTTATAGTGACGGGTACTGGCCAATCAAAATAACCAAATGTAGCATCGAAACAAATGTCACGAAACAAACGAGAATAAGAAGTGCGACCCAAAAGTTAGAAACCAGCATAACAATTGTGTGACAACTAAATATTCCTTTAACATAACCAAGTAGAATAGTGTTGCGGATAAAAATCAAAAGAATGTGTTCTTAAAAATAGCACTGCTGAAGATGACACGGCGATGAGCGTCCATTAGCAATGACATGTGTGCCAATCGGGTTAACACAGTGGAGGGTTTAAACAACAGTCAAGAAGTGGAAAATAGGAAGGATAAAAAATGGCTATTAAGCTCGTTCACAAAAAATGAATGTCAACTAGCTATTCACCTAACACTGACAACGCACCAGAATGCCTGTATTGGCCGAAACGTTGCGCTAGGTTTGCTGGACCACGTGTCATCTGAGTGCGTGCTATCATGTAAGCATTACAATTTGGTTTTTGGGAACAAGCAATAGCTGGGGATCTAACTAAAGTGGAAGGGAAATCAAGATTGCTCCCGATTCCATCCACTTCACGAATGGGTGTTATCGCTTTCATGCGAACCATAAGGTGTTGGTTGACCCATTGTAAATTTGTGGCAAGACGATCCTTACACCCACTGTGTACGTTGTTAGTGCACACTGAACTGCCCAATGCATAGATATGGGCACAAATCAATGTGCTATTGGCGCATTCGAATCAAGGAACATTGTCGCAGCATCCGGTTGACAAGCCTCGATTGTTAAGGTTGGTGAATAATCATTCAAAGCAATTAGCCTGTTGCCATGATTACATGGTTTTACCACTTCACGTAATCAAGCCGCCAATTAGGCTCGTTAGAGAATCGGCTATGTAAAGCCCCGAGCACCGACAATGGGTGCAGGGATGTCAGAGTAAAATTATTAGCTACGCCGGCTTTCGCTGTAGGAAGCAATGCCGGCAACTGAACGGGAGAGAAACCAGAAGACTGCGTATCATAGTACACGGTGCTTGTGCTCACAATTAGTGGGGTCACCGAATGAACAAGGCCGCAGTTCACCAGCAAGTGCTTGGTAAGATCTGACATGCTTACTAGTGTTTTACAGGACATCCGACGTACTACTTGAGGTACGCACACAACAGTGGAGCATGTCATCGTGTCTTAGTTCCCGAGACTGACCCAAGTGGGACAAGTGCCATAGTGGTCGAGCGGCAAATCAGGAGGAAAAGCGAAGAAACTATTCGAGAAACCAAGTCTCGTACGTGACCGCTATCCACCTGGTCAATGGTTACCAGACCGACAAATATGAAACCCATGCTGTGACTGAATCCTGGCATCTATCCCTGCTCCGAATATCGATCCCGTGGTGCGACAATTCAAGCTTGCTTCATGCGATTTTTGCCGTCGTATTTACCTTTAATGTTTGTCAACGTGGAGATACAAGTCTTAGTGGCTCTAGTCGATGCAGTTTGGTGCGCGGACCACCATCGACAACATGAAATTGCGCAAAATGGTGACAGTCATATTTCGTTGACAGAGCAACGCCTCGGAACTTGAAGTTGGACTACACTGCACATGAGAAGTAGCGAAACCATGGGCAGTACGCGTATTTGTTTGCAAGTGGTATCATGTGCCCATTGCCTGTTAGTTAGGCGAGGGCTGAGAACCGAATTGGCCAACCATCAAGAAACGTTTGACAGGTGGTTGGGATGTCAACTTTTCTCAGCCGATTGGATCCATAACGTTTACAAATTCCTCCTTAAGGAAACCAAGTACCTCCATAGATCTCTCAATGTGGTCCTTGACGCTTTCAACTTGAATCCAGCAGGCACGAACGACGCTAAATACCACAGTCCATTAAGTGACCAAACCAAAATTAGGCAACATCATCCCACTCTCTGTGGGCTCATCTGTTATTATATTTGCTTATTTAAGAATGGTCACTCAACGCACATCACGTATTTTTTGGAGTGTCTGCGCCTGTTGAATGCAACTGGAAAGCGTTAAGGATCATATTGAGATATGTGTGGAGGAGCATGACTTTCGTAAGACGGAATTCGAAAGCGCTATGGATCCAATTGGCTGAGAAAAAGTATTGATAAAATATTTGGTGGTATCCGTGGATGAAAGCGCTTATATATATATATATATATATATATATATATATATATATATATATTAACAGCAGTCCATAAGATAGATATAGAGCCAGCGAAAGCCATGGAACAGAAGTAATAAATACAGAGACCACAGCGAAAAGAATGAAGTTGCAAGAAGATTTTTTGTATCTTCTTTTCTTTTTTGATTTCTTTTCACACGCCGTTTTATTTATTTATTTGTTTGTTGAATGTTTGTGATGTAAATCAAGCAAACCAGGATAAACATTTGTACACATTTTCCATTGAGCCCGGTTCTGTGCCATCTCCGAAAGTTTCCAGCCAGCGGTGTTCCTCATCTTTGATCCCCCAGTCCGGAAGACGCACGGGACGTATGCCAGCCAAACTGGGTCAGTGCTCTAAGCCTGCTTGATTATGCATCAACATTAATCCACTCGGGCGATCAAAAGCACGGGTCATATGTGTAATCACGTGGTTTGAAATAACTTGAAATACTGTAGGGCCTGCCAGGTTGGTTGTTTTGATTTTGGAATGTCCGCAGAGCTTAACGGACGACCACGCAATCCCAGACGTCTAGGCTAAGCAGCCGAAAATGTTCGGCTGAACCTGGAGACAAGTCATATCTGACGAAGTGAGTAAGTGCAAGAAACATATGACTTCCTGTCGACTGTTTTCGGTATGCGGTAAACCGTATGACTGAAGAATACTGAGACGTGCCAATTCTCGCCTCATCCTAAAATCCAAGAGGACATCTGAGTAAGTGTACTCGTAGCGCTGGCAGCAACCGACACGCAGCTGTCTGCCAAATAACCCTTTGTGTGTGCGAGGTGTCCTGTGATAGGTGGGTAGCTGAAATTTGCGCAGTGTGTGCTCAACCAGTCGCGCGGCACGTGTGGACAAGCATTTTGGAAATGGACCACAAACGGATGCGACCACAAATTGATCACGCACATGACCGTGCACAGAGGCTGAGGCAGAGGCACAGGCACCTGCACGACAATGCGACAATGCTCATCTAGTGCTGTTGGTTCCTCTCATTTAAGTATAACAACCAGGAATCGCATCCAGGCTCTTGATCATAAAGTAACAGCAGAATTTTCAAAGTACGAAAGAAAGCATGCATAGGCTGGGAGGTTGCGACCTAGCCCTGAGCAGATCTAGACGGTAAACAAAATTCAACTAATAAACATGTATGTGTTTTACACACAACCACTACAATCACAATTACTCAAAAGTGAGATGGGACAATTCGATGTAAAAGCAAAGGCGATCCACGGTAGTCACCATAGGCGCTGCGAAACGACGCAGCACACAGATGAACACACGGGTTGTGGATCAAAGCAGGTAATTGGCAGTGTAGTGGGTGAACACGAGTGATCTACTGTAAAGCGGAAATTGATGTGGTATTAGGAGAGAGAACTCACCAAAGTGCCCGACCGAGAGAGGCGAAGGTTCCTCCTGGGACTGGAACGAAGGAGAAAAGGTCAGTGGTGAGAAGGATGTAAGGTGTAATTTTGCGCTCGGGTTGAAGGGTAAAGCTACCCGACTTCCCGCTGTTCCAACGACGTCCGATCTAAATCAACAGTATGATCGCAGTCAGAGATGAGTACAGAGCTTGGGTCGTAGCAGCAGTTAGGAAATCGGTAAGAGGTGAATCACATTCGTGGAAGCGCAGTTATCTGTAGGCCTGAATAGCCCGAAATCTACTAACAGTGAATGAACCAAGCTTGGCAGTAAGACAGTAATTACTCATGTTTCGGTACGTAAAGCGGCTAACAAAGGAACTGGTTGTAGAAGCAGATGACCGAAAGCACACGTCTGACAACCAAATCATATTAGGATAGAGGGAGCAAGTCAGTGGGTACTTACCCCGGAGAGTGATTTACTGATGACCAGCAGCTTCTGTGACTCGGAAGCGCGTTTCACACGAAAGGTAGCCCGGTTACTCAGCAAAGGGTTTGGTGCAAACGGCTGTATGCGAACGGGATGAGTCAGGCCACCTTGGTGAAGCGTAAGCGACACAATCGAAGCGACACATGGCAGGGCAAGGATGGGGAAGGAATCGGCAAGGTAGATCAGTACAGAAGCAACCACACAGGCGCTGCAGACGATGAACAGCTGGGAAAATTCCGTGGCATAGCATAATATGAAAACAAAATTTGTAACTCGGAAGTAATGAGGCGACCAGATGCACCACTCTGCATGCCATAGGCCAACGGGATGTAAAGAGTCAAAGTTCAATGTTGACCGAGATGTGAAGGAAGAGCAACCGCCCGAAAACACGACAACAGTTGCGTAAAGGCGCATGCGCCGAATACTCACCTGATAGTGGGTCGACCGCTCCCCGAAACTGCTCAAGGGCAGAAGAGCACAGACGAGACTGGATGCTGGAACAACCTGAGCCATGGGGAAATGGGTAAGTGGAAAGGTCGTGATCAGGATATGTGTGAGCCTCGGCAGACAAAGCCGTTTGCCTGCACAAACCGAAAGTGAAGCAACTAGTGGGTGCGGTTCAAAAAGCTAAACTCTGGGTCGAATACTAATCATGTTCGACATCGTTCCCCTTCATCTCTACCACATCAGATTCGGTGTGGTCCAAACAATAAAGGATCAATTGACGTCTAATAAAGGCGTCACGTGATCCCAATAATAGCTCCATTAAATCGGTGCATCTGTTTGCTGTGGCTACTACGTTGTAGAGCATACACATTTGATAGATGCGTCACAAGTCCAAAACACAGTCACGCGTCGATACCGGGCGAAAATGCCCTCATGATGGCCACCAAAGCCGGAGAAGTAAGCAGCGTGGTAACACACAACAGATAAGTAGGTGGAAGAACACCAAAACTACCGCCAATACGCGCAAAACAAAAAGAGGGTAACAGCAAGGAGAAAGTTGACAACTCCGTATAAATTTATATGTAATATGCGGGCGGCATCAATGTAAACAGCCGCCGAATTCTGGAAAATCAATGCGTCATGGGCAAAACGACATACCGGAAATTGAAACCGAGGGAACCTCATCCCGTCCGTCAGAGTTCGATTGGCTCAGCTGGAGAACGGAAAAAATGTGCGAGTTATGATGTCATTTCATGAATTAACCAATTTAAGTGCGATAGCCAATGAAGGATTATGGAGAATCATAATGAGCAAAAATACTAAGTATGTCATAGTCAATCGAGTAAAATGGCTTGTATGACCTGTGGAGCTATTCGATGTTACAAGGGACAGTTCCATGAGGAAAGCAGGTTGATGGAGGTCATCTACTTGTCGGTCGTGAATCGCCACCAGCGAACAATCTTGTCTAGTTTACTCAGGTAATCATGATAACGTCAAACCACTTTTCGCGCTCGCTGCTCTGTTCAGAATGTCTACATGAAATAATAATGTCTGAACATCAATCTGGTTTTGTCAGTTAGATGAAATGTCTAACGAAATTCACAATCAAATGGTAGCATGCAATGATGTTGGCGACCCGGATGCCTGACCACTAGGGTCAATCTGACGGGCAAAACACAAGAAATTACTATTCGGACAGCAAGTTAGTACTCGGGAACATGCAGGGACAACGGTAGACTGCATGAAATGTCCACAGTGCGGAAGAGTCAGTGTAGAGGCAGAGGTATCGAGTCACATTCGCAGTTTCAAACTACATGATGCCACAACGATATACATACCCAGCGCACCCGAGCAGAGAATTTCCGTGGCTTCCAGGATGAAGATTTGAGGGCAGACGAACCGCAACCACCACGAGTGGCAGTCACTGGAATCGGAATAGAGCTTGTGGTCAATGAAATATTCGACTGATGATGTAGCGGTTTTCCAGAGAACTGCAGAAAAGCACTAACAGGTCCGTGAGATCTTGGCAAGCGTTTGGGGTTGATCTGATCGGGAACACAAGCGCCAGTATTCCCTTTATCAGAAGACTTGCTAGACCCATTTGAATGCGGAGTGGAATGGCGGCGACCAGCGTTGCTGCTGGCGTTAGAAGGGGATCTTTCGTGGTCTGAATATGCATGCACAGAATTCAGGCGAAAACGGCCGATCAACTCTCGCGCCCAGTGGATCGACTGACTATGATCGGATTTAGTGGGAGCAGTTTTGTCAAAATCGAACAAATCCTCCTCAGCAGATGAGTGTTGTGGCTTTTGGAGGTGGTTCATCTATGTTAAAAGGCCAGAGTGGAAGGGAACATGGGCAATGCATCTGGCGAAACAGATAACGATGTGCAGAAAACAGGGGAAAACAAACATGCTGGTTCCGTGGAAGCGAATAAAAAATCAGGAAAAGATAATTAAACGGGCAATCCTGACACACTTAAACTCTATTATACGAAACAACAAGTCTGCTTGTCATTGAAGCTGCTGTATATAGTAACGTGACATGGCAGAGCAAATCCAAAGAGCGCAGAATGCAACTGCGTCGGTCCCACCAGCATGTGTAAGGTTGCGTTGCCCATAGATTTTGCCCACACGAATCCGATTGCGAAGAATTCCAAATCGTGAACATCGCGTCATTGTGTAGACTAGCTAGCGTTGAGGTGATTCGGCATTCCCGTCATCAAACAGTGGAACAATTGTTTTATCCGGGTAAAAAAGCTGATGCTTAACAGGTTGTGGTGAAACTGCAGAATATAAAAATAAATATTGGCAAAATGGGGTTTACACCAGTGAACTCACTAGAGTATATGCAGCATAGACTGTAAATCTAAGGTAAATTCATAAGAAATGACGACAAATGGGATGTTGCTAAAAATTGTATCTCCCTCTGTTGTATACATAGAGGAGGTGAAAAACGCAGAACGAAATCTGCTGTGACCGCCAGTGAAATCGCTTACAGACACTTGTGTTTATCCATGGGTAATGGGTCATGTAAAATGGTGCAGCGAAATAAGTGCACAGTCAACTCGGGCTTTGAACTCTGCCAGCGTAGGAGCACATATGACAGATTCCGGTAGGGCATTCCACGTTCTGCAAACGCGTAACGAAAAGAAATTCCGACGGTATTCCAAACGACTGTGCTGCTCTGCCAGCTTGAAATGGTGGCCTCTCAAATTGCTGTTGTGACTGAGCCCTAGCAAAGTCGCGGCACGTGTGGTTGGGATCTCAAAATCCGGTAAATGAAAGTGAGGTCCTCGTGCAATCGCCAATACTGTCCGCTGAAGACCCCCAGCACTTGAAGCCTTCGTTCATATGACAAATTATACAGACCCATGACATTCTTGGTTGCCAGGCGTTGTGGTATCCAACGCGGTGAGATCTCTCCTCAGCCGTGGCTGCCAGACCTGTATTGCGTATTCCACATGTGGCCGTATGTATGACCCGAGAAGTTGTGGAAAAAGCGAAGGGTCGAATCGTCCGAATGCATGTTTCAGGAAATCTTGAAGGCGTTTCAGACTGATTCGAACATCCAAGGTCGATCTGGACAAAACCAGGTCCTTCTCGCCAAATGTTTGAAACTCCTGGTTGCCGAGTTTGTAGTAGTACACCAAATTGTGCCGTAGGCGCAGCACTCTACATTTGTCCACATTGAATCGAAGCAGATTCTGGATTGACCAAGCGTATACCCCATCCAGATCAGCATAACGTACTGTGATATCGTCTGGTGTATTGAGCCCCCTCCACACCTTGATGTCATCGGCATAAAACAGGCAGTTCGAGTTTATGAGGCGTGTGACATCGTTAATATATGTCAACAATAATCGCAGTCTTAGTACCGATCGCTGTGATACTCTGCATTCAACTCGGATGCGATCTGACAGTGGTTCAAGCACACGTACTTATAGGCGCCGATGTAGAAGAAAGTTCTGATCCATCCTAGGAGAGGATCACCAATACCAGTGATCTGGAGTTTGAAGAGCAGAATGTTATGGTCTAACCGGTCAATCGCCTTTGAGAAGTTGAGGAAGACTACAACTCTTGTGCTAAAGTCTACTTCTTCAGTCCAGCTGGATCGTGTTAGTGGTAGATTTGTAATGCACGATCCCTTTCGTCGGAAGCCATGCTGGTCCGGTGATAAGTAGTTAAATTCTTCCAAGTAGGCCGTTATCGCATCAGAAATACTAACCTCCATGACGTTCGAAAGAACCGGTAGCAAGATTATGGGACGGTAGTTGGCTGGATTGGAACGACTACCTCCCTTGTGAATAGGAGTAATCATCCCGTGTTTTCACAAGTCGGCCACTTACATATCGTTAAAAACTGTTGAAAAAAATAGAGCAAACGGCTCAGCTAAACTCTCTCCTACCACCGCTAGTGATTTCGTGTGTATATCATCAACTTCAGGAGAGCTGTGCTTGCGCATACTCAACAGATATTTTAGTACAGCTTCTGCCGTGAATGATATGTGAGTGAGTTTCGGGGGTAACACAACCATCTCCAGAGGGTTAGGTGGCTAGTGATCGCACTGAAATGTTGTAGCATATTGTAGGCGCAGGATATTCGCCGCCTCCTTCCGTATCCGTGTGGGTCCGTCCGCTGTTTGAATAGGAGGAATTCCCCGGTTCACCTTACGTAGGCTGTTGACGTGTTGATACAGAGGTTTGTGATTCGAGGCCATACGCACTACCAAGTTCTGTTGGTGCGCCATTCTATCCCCGCGAACAAGCTGAGTACAGTGGTTACGTTGGGTCGCATAGGCCATCCAGTACTCGGTGCTCTGGAAGAGTTTGTAGATATGCCAGGCTGAGTTTCGCACCGCTATGTACTTGCGTGTCCTGCTTTGCAGAAAGGAGACCACGTTTCTCAGGCGGAAGGTCTAAGTCGATGAAGCTACGGTAACCACAGAGGTAAACTGGCTGACGAAATGTTCCCATACACTAGCTGGTGCCTCGTCTGTCAGGAAGGTCTAGTTTACTGTCTAACCTAATCGAGCTAATAGGTCGCAGCGTATAATCGTTGTTGTTGCATTGGCAATTTCCACGGGATATTCTTCATAACAAATGTATTCGAAGAGTAGGACTACACGATCGCTGCGGCCCAGTGGGACGTCGATGATCACCCTCTTGACCATCGGGCCTTCGTTAGTGAATATCAGATCCAGGATTGACGGCTTATCATTTTCTCGGAATCGAGTGGGAGTGCTGATGGGGCCATACAGCGGGTAACTGGAGACAAACTCTTGTATATCGACCTTAAACTGTACTCCGGGAGTTGCTTGGGAGCCCAGGACGTGGATACTGAAATCGCCAGTACTCAGAATGTGTCTAAGTTGTGTATATCAAACTCCTTATTGCAGATGCCAGATAGTCTATCACAGGCGTGGAGGAAGGAGGGTGGGAAATGACCACCACTACGCAAGTGTCGTCGCCTTTTTAAAGTAGACGGCACCAAAGGGAATCTTGTACCGTGCTGACCGGATCCTCTATGAGCTCACATTGGAGGTCGTTGCGGAAGTACAAAGCCACCGCTCCACTTTTGCCGTGTCGGTCGTGCCGAACAATGGACATGCTTGGCAATGCGATCTCCATGTCACTTATGTCAGGGAGTAACCATGTCTCCGTTATGGCGATGATGTCGCAGGCTTTTGATCCTTGGTGCAGCCGCATTTCGGAAAGTTTACTCAGTAAGCCTTGAGCGTTGGTGTACATATAGGAAAGCTTCTCGGACGTAAAAAGCTGTTGATTAGAAGCACATGAATTATGTGGATTTGTGCCGAGCGATCAGAAGCCAACACCTAATCGTTTTATGCGTGAATTTCTAAATCTCTATAGGAATGCAATCTGTTTTTGGTCTCACTTGCATCTGCAGTATGTAGTCCATCGGCAACCTTCTCGATAGTTACGGATCTTAGCGCACAGATTCCTGAATCGCTTTTGCAGTTATACTGAGTTGCGGGTGGTGTCGTTTCCGCGAGGAAAGTGAGTAACTGCAGCCCTCTAACAGCTGTTTTCAGTCGAAGTTCCGAGGAAAGTGTGTTACCTAGTGACTACCAGCTACGAATTAATTTCACGGCCATCTGTTGTGATTGCATCGTTAGTTTCAGTATCCTCGGTTCACTGCCTCTGTAGTTTGGCGACACGGGTAACCGTGTAATCGACTGAAGTATGACGCCGCCCGCACAAAGAGCCTTACGGATGGAACGCCATTCTTAAGGGTCATGAGCGTTGGCTTCTTCATTACTGGTTGTCGGTAGCACGGGGCACGCCATGAACGAAAATAATCGAAGATGAGCTAAATGCAAGCCAAAATAGTCGAGTAGATTCTGGTTGCGCAATTCTCCAGACGCCCATATAACTGTTGAGGTTTTGCCAAAAGCAACAGTCTGTGTACATAATACAGGGTAATCCCGATAAAAGTAACAACATATTGCTTGTGGTACCTCTGGTTAATCACATCTGGTACCATAGCCAGTACAGATTTGATGTAGAACTGTCATTACTATGAACGGAAATGGTTTGCCCTCCTCTAGAAGAAGCATAGGTCTCAGTAACGCGGATCATTGTGAGTTAAAATATGCTCAGGATGGAGAAACAGTGAACTGAAAAATACTGTTCAGTACACCATTTGTAACGAATGTGAATGATTTGATCGGCTGAATTTTCCATCCTTCTTACAGAAGCTCAGTTAGTCCACCTTGAGCCCAGAAGACATTTTGTGAAGTCAAGTCTGGACTAGTGCTGAATACAAAGAGTATTATAAAATGGAACCACTTCTAGTCTCAAATGCTATGGACGTAGAGTCTAGTGTGAGAAAGTCATGACCCTCGGAGGCTAGCCACTGTCATCTGCTTAGTAACTTACATGGCAGTGGAAGATAGGTCTCTCTATATCCCAGTTAGCATGCAAATTGTGTAGCCCAGCCGAAGTTCCCCATGGCTCAGTGGCTTAAGCTGCTGGATAGTTGGCACCTGCCTCTAGCCGTCATGGGTTCGATCTTCAGTGGAGGACCGAGGGAATGCGCACCACTGACGAGTCCCAATAGAGTGAAACGCGTCTGGTGCTTTTCCGGACTAGGCTGTGCTATGTAGCTTGTGAGCAGTTGGGACGAAAACAGTACAATTACAATACCCGCCAACTCATTAGTAATGTAAAACGTAGCCCCTCCTAGTTTCAAATGCTATGGACGTAGCGTCTAATGAGAGGAAGTTATGACCCTCGGAGGTTAGCCACTGTCATCCGCTTAGTAACCTGCTTGGCAGTGGAAGATAGGTCATTCTATATCCCAGTTAGCGTGCAAATTGTGTAACCCATCTGACGTCCCCCGTCGCTCAGTGGCTTAAGCTACTGGTTAGTTGGCGTCAGCCTATAGCGGTCATGAGTTCAATCCCCAGTAGGGGACCGAGGGAATGTGCGCCACTGACAAGTCCCAACAGGGCGCAATGCCTTTAATGGTTTTACGGATTGTGGTTGAGTTATGTAGCTTGTGAGCTGCTGGGACGAATAGATTAAAATTACAACTCAATTAAAACTCATTTAACTTTTTAGAGCATGTTATATTCTTGCAGGCTTCTGCCAGAAAAGTGATCGCCTATATAAGTCGAACTCTTATTTTGAGGGATTCCAGGCTTCAAGCCTTTAAAATATGTGTTAGGCTGAAACTTGAGTACTGTACGATAGTGCATAGTAATCTGAGAAAAGTGGATATTATAGCACTAGAAAACATTCAACGATCATTCACAAAAAGGTTTCTGAACATGCCTAATACTATAACATATCGTGAGCGTTGCGAGGCGCTAAATTTGGAGCCGCTATGGCTACGCAGACTCAAACTTAATCTGTGCCTTTTATACCGCTTACTATTCGGATTGACCTTCACTGCTCAGCCACAACTCGAGTTTCAGACTCGTATGCACTATGAACTAAGAAACAGCGAGCGCACAGTGAAAATACCAAAGTCTCGCACAATGCTCCGCTCAAAATTTTTCTCTGTAAAATACGCGTTAATATGGAACAAACTTCCATCGAGTGTTAGAAACCGCACTACCTATGCACAATTCAGACGCATGATTAATATTCACCTGACTGTTGCAAACATCTGGTCAACATTAAGCCAAACGGTGACTCTAGATGATTTGTATGAGAAAGGTCCTGGATAAGTATGAAAGTCACCATATCCTCTATTCTTTTCAATAATATAAGATTACCTACATATAATTGCATTCGTGAGTATATATTTGAGGACGATCTTACTTTTATTAATCCGTTTAACCAATTCTGTTTTCTCCTTTGATGCACTGGTTCGTTGATGCACTACGCCTTCCAAGCTGATGTCTCTGTACCATCGTCGTCACTCGCCAAGATTTTCCATCAAATTGTGACTGGCCTATTGACTGCTAATCATTTCAAAACCCTTATGGGAACCTTTGATCAAAAGACGAACAATTAACTATATTATGCGATCACGTTGTACATGTTGATAAGACCACCCAATTGGTCTTTGCCTCGCACTGCTGAGGAATAAAACGTTCATTTATTTATTTATTTATAATGCCAGTCAGAACAACACATGTGTCCAGGAAGCAACACCGGAGGCATTCATCAAACTCCAATCGTCGAAAAAACTAGCGATCTTATAGGTGCTTGGTGGCGCTCAAACAGATGTACAGCAATTTGCTTGCAGACCACAGTGTTCTGCGATAAATACTGTATCTTACCTGTGAAGTATGAAACAGCACCTAACAATAATGCTTCCGCCGCGCAAACGTAAAATACATTCAGGCAAGTTGACAGGATTGGTACCAAATAAATTCAAACATGTGAATCGATTTGTGGTAATTGTGCAGATCGTACTCCATCTATACCTTGGTTGGGTCGGTGACGAATTACATGGGGCAATCCGAACTCCCACAAGAAACCATAGATCAAGAAACCCCCATCGGATTCACATATGCTGAGTGTAAATAGGGTGAAAATATCTTCGCTGCACAGTTCGGTCATGGAAAGCAGGTTCATCAGTCGAAAGGTAACGAAATTGTGTATCGATCTTCGTATCGGTTGTTCTCTCTTGTATCGATTGGATGCCAATTTTTGTAAGGGCCGCAACCCCACTTACCTAAAAGGCCAGACATTATCTTCTCCCATGGCAAAACACCTCGTATTTTTGTCCCACGACCTTGCTTTTGAACAACGGATTCAGCAAATGTCTACAAAATTAGGGAGCTTCCGATTTGTGCTCTTAGAGTAAACATATCGTCAGTACCCCGTGATTTGATTGCTAAAATTGAACCGTTTGCATTGTTCTCTGGTTATTTCTCTTGGTTTCCTAGCTCAGGTAATCAGAAAGTAAATTTACAGCATCGACCGCATAAGTAAAAAACATAAGCTTAAGCAAAGGGCCCATAAATGTTAATGTTTCAGAAACAAACAATCTATTGAGCAAAAGAAAACAGCGAGTCAAAATACCACATCGGAGTCGTGCCTCGTTGGCGCACTGCATCCATAACTAGCGACGCTTTGTCTGAGTCAGAAGCTCATATTGGATTATGGTTCACTTTAAAACATCCCTCGGAAATACAAGACCAGAAAACCGACTGCTAATCATCATGACATAAGTTGCCCGTAGAACCTAGCAGCCTGGGAATGAAGAAACCAGTCACCGACTACAATGGCTTTGCTTCGGCTTTCTTTACCAGTTTATCAGTTTAAACGAGAATGAAAATGGCCGTGGGGCCGTGTCGGAGATCGACCATACTGACAGCCACTGAATATGACTTGAGAATTGAGTGGAACTGGGAAGCACCGCAGTGCAGGGCCGCGTGTCCGTAGCAACAGCGTGCCTAGTAAGAGCTTACGCAATCGAATGAATAAAGTCCACATTGAAAGCTAGTAAGCTCTACCAGCGTACACCCCAATGGCGCTACTTGTATTCCCAAGAGCATGAGATACATTGTTGAAAGGAAAAGAGATCATATCACTTTGCACCAACAAACTTACCAAACCCAAAGTGCATAGAGATGAATGAGTGAAAACAAGTGAATGGAAAAAATGACCGCAACAAATTGCATTGTAGTGGGAAAGTTCCGCACAGACATGTCCTTTGGAGTATCACATGATCATCAGTTAAAGTCAAAGCGAATGCATAAGTGAGGAGGTACGACCGTCAGATTAGCATAAGAGAGGATGGATTGCTGCACAGTCGCTCGAAAGCAGTGTTAGCTCGAAAAGAAAGTGCACCGTGAAGGCCAGCACCACACTATAAAAGGTATATCAAATGAGGACGATATTTGAGCGGGTATCAGTGGATCGGTGGAACGTGGGCAGAGAGAAACCGAGGATACGCAATGTAACTGGTAAAATTACCGTGTAACTCGCAAGTTGGATATCGGGATCTTATTCTGTATAACCATACCTGACACGCGCCATCTGCTGAACTCCGGTCTACCAACTACTTGTCATACTCCTGTGTTTCTTTATATGATGCCCCGCTATTAAAATTGCTTGCTCCCACACGGTGTCCCCAGTAGGCACACACGCACATGCCGCTATCGGACTATTATCGCCACTGGGGCACATCCCTTTGTTGTTCATTTCATTCTAAATTTGCCCACATACGTTACTCCAACCCCCATCGAAGTTATCCTAAGAATCCAATGCATTGTGTCTTAATATGTGTTGTATTGCGAACCAATTGGGTAGAATTATGAGACCCAATAGGAGAGCCGTTGGATTCCGCTTGCGGACTCTGTGGTTTGTGATCCTGCTGTACAGTGGCAAGTGCGTCGAATTTCATTTACTTGTGCCTTATAAAGACCCGGTTGCTTTTATACTGAACGGGTATTGTTGATGTATGTCCCAATTGCATTTTGATATATATTTCAATTGCACCGTAGTTAACTTCCGGCCTTATTTTGATGTAACCCGGGAGTATTACGAGTTGCTCGAGCCCCAAGCGAATCAGTCTCTTAAATGCAACGAGGATGAGGGAAACTCGAGCGCAGAACTGTGCCCGTCTCGTTGCGAAAGTGATCACAGTGTCCATATAAGTATACGTAAACCACTGGAGTATAGCTAAGAGTGACATGAACAAGCACGCATTTCCTAGCGAGTGGGTTTATGATGAATGCTGTGTTTGAGCACCCAGGAAAGGGAGCTGACAGGCTAAAGTCGACGGAGATTCGCCAACCGAAGGTTAAATATTTTCCACATGTCAATAAATCATGCAAAATCGGGTGACATCGGTATCCTCACAGTGCGCGACAGTTCGGCGTATTATGGTAATATTGCGCCAGCATACAACCATGAGCAGAGGTGTCAGCGCCTCTAGTCAAGACGGCTGCAACTCAGACAGAAATGCCACAGCCCAACCAAATGTCGTTGAGTCTAGGTAGTGAATATAATGCATTCATGGGAAATTTATCGAATGAATCGATGGGGATCACCGCCCTTACGATGCGTACTTGTGGCGGGAACCTGCGCTCAGCTGTACAATGGTACCGATGGTACTGGGTTCCTAGTGATTTGCGCTGTTATCCAGTCGAACTTCCCCAAAACCCTCCGGCAGTACATAACGTAATGGTCATGATGTGATTAGCAAGTTTAGCGACACAAGTGGCTTAAACCAAACACGACTTCTGACGTGGCGAATGGTGGCAACAACGAAAGAGGGTACGTTGCCTCGACAGATTGAGAAATCAGTCCCCACACTAGTTTTAGGGTGATTAACAGCCCCACTTATAGTTAACGAAGGACAAGAAGTAATGACCATCGCACTGCACTTCGTAGGAAGAGTTGATGCCGAATTGACCTGAGTGAGAGAATAGCAGACAACATGATTTCATAGTGCAGATGCATTAGCACATATGAGAACGAACCGGATATGGAGTTTCAGCGAGAGGAAGATTGTATTCTAATAAAATTCCAGACTGTTTTAAACAGGTCATGTCCTGTTCGGCTATGCAAACCAAATCGATGACAACAGCCAAGTTAATCACTGTCCCAACCGGAAAACAGTAAAGATTACTCAAGGTTGCGGTGGTCAGTTTCGACAGTTACAGCCTGGTTCACAGACTAGCCATGAAGGTGAACGTCGAATAGCCGTAAGCAGTGAGTGTACAGAAAAATGCAAACACATTTAAAAGCAAAGAAAACAACAGTCTAAAAGCTTACTCAAACTCGAGCTGACCAGATATAAGTCACCATACGTCGCATGCTAACAACAGGGTTGGGTCATTAAGGTGTCGTAGCAACAGATGAACGTCAAACCAGCGAGTGGCTGAAGAGAATGATTGGACAACTGTTTAAATGGTACACAAGAGTACTGGCCGCATTTTGAGGAATCATCCAGTATTTACTACAGACTGTGATCACAACCCCGAAAAGAAAAAGATGGAGATGGTGGAAGTGAAAAACTGCACATACTGTCGACCTAGACGATCCTGTCCTGACTCCCGGTGGCTAGGTTGCCCCGGTTATGGAACTGGTCGTGTCATTCACCAACTGATGCAGTAGTGAACCCTTCGAATGGTAGGGCTCTCGGGCTTTCCAGTGGTTGAGCAGTAGAAATGCAAATTAGGGCTGAACTCTGTAGGCTCGGCTTGAGGGGTTATAGAAAACGTACAAAAGAAGAACCCGCCAGTGTACTTCCATTACCTAATGGGTGCCAAAGCACAAGCAATCAGTCCACACTGTAGTGATCACGTGCGTCAACTATCTGTAGGCACAAATGGCAGTGCTCTATCAATCGGTATCATTGGAAATAGTAGCAAATGCTTGGATAGATGCGCACATTTCCGCGCTCTATTCAAGGTGCTAGAAGAAACGGGACCGACTGTTTTCATCTCATTGCTACTACATACAAGGAACTGAATATACATTTGGAACAACATCTAACTGGAGTATCTTGTGGCAAGGGATCAGACAATGAATGGATCTCGCTTGACAGTAAAATCGCTGGTTTGGAGCGTGCTAAAAAATTGATTTGGCCAAAGACACATTGATACAAGGTCATAACATGGAATCTGGAAAGAAGATGCAACACATAACTTGGTGTGAATCGTACTTAATAGTAACAGCCCTACAGGCATTTCAGCGGACAGATGTCACATTCCAAAAGATGTGGATAGTCTTATCTGGATGGTCATTTCGAATCATCCGAACGGATTAGGACAAGCATCTTAGAAGTGAACGACTTTCAACTCGGTCAGTGAGACAGCAACTAAAGCGGATAATTGCTAGTTGTTGACACTGTGCAACACTGCACTACTCTATCCCCGGTTTCGTATACATACATATGCACTCGTCAGTCAAGAGTACCAAGACTACGGCGGCTCGAATCCGCAAATTTGAAGCTGTCAGCCGAAACGTCTGCCCCAAAGCCACCGAGTGAAAATAAGAGTATGGCAGTGTTATGAGTAGGCGAGACCTAATACTCATCCGCTTTAGATGCGATCCCATTGATCAAACTGATCAAGGTTCACCGCAATGCGAGTCGCGGTCCACATTGGCATTGAATGCATCAAACTGATCCCTGCACTCAGTCGTTAACCGTTGTGACAAACGTGGTTCACTGCGAGGGGTGTAGCTTTCGGTTAATATCTCAAAAGCCCTGGGTTGCAGTTCAGTTTTGCCATTTCTAATCGATGAGAGTAAATAAGTTCGAACCCAATCGTGGAGTGTAGTGTTACCAGCGGGAAATGCCTAGTATTCGTGTGGATCATCTTGTTTACAGGCGGGCAACATGATCTGAGCAGGAAGTTCCAATGAAGTCACCATACACGTGGAAAAAGGGCTAGTGACTTTAGCAAATTTAGTAAAGATAACGTCAAAGTTCGTGACATGCCTGAC
Source organism: Dicrocoelium dendriticum (assembly GCA_944474145.2). Classification (NCBI taxonomy): domain Eukaryota; kingdom Metazoa; phylum Platyhelminthes; class Trematoda; order Plagiorchiida; family Dicrocoeliidae; genus Dicrocoelium; species Dicrocoelium dendriticum. The sequence goes on from OX104070.1 coordinate 31,397,365, forward strand.
AATGCCGGAGGGTGTCTGCTGTTGCGGAATCTGTAGATATTGCCTTAAGTGGGGATGTTTGCGTTAAGACGTATAATGACGGATGCAAATGAAATATTCGAAGGCTTAATCCATTAAATCGCCGACAGGAGGAACTGCTACCGATGTTCCGTTGGATCGTAAAGTGAATGTATAGTTGAAGTTCAACGAGAAGCACGCGAGCAGCGCGCATCACTTCAAGAGTTTCTCACCTCCTCGCTACTGAGCAAAAACCGAAAGCAGCAGCTGCTTTTTCGGGGGAAGAAACTAACGTATTTCTGAGGTATTGGTGTTTCGGTCTCGTTCTCTTCAAGCACTGTAACCCACGACCGGTTTAGCTTTCGCAAGTAGAGCCAGTCTGTGTTGATTGGAGCAATGGATTTAATGGCTAGCGGTTAAGCCTTGACCACCAGGCTACTGAGGTCCACGGACCACATTTGGCACCGGTAGTTAGAATCAAAGCATCCACGCAGTTTGAAGCGAAATAAAAGAGCTAAAAATATAATATACACCTAGGAATATTGTAAGTTGGTGGGAGTACTCAGTACTATTATTAATGGCAGTCAAAGGAGCAAAACGCGGGCACAACAGTGAAAATAGCCCCAGTCTCCTAAATCTAAGGCAGCAAGCCGATGGACCCAAAACAACACACCGAAGTGTCACAAAACGGCGCATGACAGATGGTAGGGAAAAACAGTGGATTAGCAACACTTACTGACCGAGATATCTGCATGGTGTGACACAGAAGTGAAGCTCACTCGCGGTAAAGAAAAGCCTGAACAGACAGGTACGAATATCCAACAAACACGGTCCGCAGTGTGGAACTAACATATCAAGTGCGAATGACTGCGTTCGAAACACAAAAGCATACACGAAAGAGTTGCGGTGCGAGCCGGGATGAGGAAGTGGCATAAGGGTTGGGTGCGTGAGAATCATGATCGACCGAACATGTGCGTGGCAAAGGACCAGCTTACGATAGAGCATCGGTTGCGCTCGCGAAAACAGTGATCACATGATCGACAACACGTGTAGAGAGTGCGCAAACACCGAGTGAATGAGGAAAAGTGATGTGATTAAGAAAGTGCTTGCACGTTTGACGGAGTCCGTATCGAGTGTACTATCACTGTGGTTGCGCGAAGTTCCATGAAGCAAGCGCACAGATGGGGACCAAGCACGGTTTCCTACGACCCCATTCCCATAGTTAACCTTAATGAGTAAAACTTAGAAATGTGCGAAAAACGACATATCCCCAACTCCTTCGACAGGTACACCATCGATGGTAGTTAGGGGAAACCTAGGCAACAGCATATCTGGGTCATCACCTGCTCCACTAGATGAACATGGCTTTGGCAAGAACAATGTGTATGTCGCTTGTCCCTGTAACGGTTGGAATTCAATGGTGCATTGGAGCAATGGTTTACAACGGGCATAAAAGCAAATGCTTGACAAGTCCTGTAGGATGGTTAGGGCGAAACTTCCAAGATAAAAACACAGTGTCGGTACAAGAACGTGCGAAATACATGACTCACCAAGAGATTTGTAGTAGCACAGGTGTGAGTATTCCTGCCTGCAGGTTGAGACGATTATGACACCACTGTTTGTTTATGACTCATGTCATTGTCTAATTGACATGGGCTATATCACGTAATGTAAATATGCCAGGGTAAGATAAACGCGTTTGTGTATAGTCTCAAGAGCTGGGGGGCATTGGTTACATGCACTGAGAGTCGCATGGCGTGACATTCGGAGGAAGAAAATGTTTCGTCGACATTCCAGTCGGCTGTATTGCGTGGTCAGTTTGAACTCTTGGCCTCTCGAAAATATGTTTTGGCTGAGTTTCAAAAAATGGTGGCAAATTTTGCTTGGGTTTGTTAAGATCTGATCCACTATTATGAGGCCCGTTTGCAGACGCCTACAAGGTCCGAAGTAAATTCCGAGTTGTCAGCATGAGTTGGGAGAGGTGGCTGAACAAACCTTGAAATTCCTTGTCACCCTGCGATGTGCAGTATCGAAAGAGCGCAAAATGACTATGATAAGGCTTGTATACTTAGTGAACAGTATCCTAGGGGCTTTGCTAAAGGAGACCACTTTATCACAGGTTAAAATGATTTCAAGAGTTCCAAATGATTCTTGCTTAGCTGAGTTTAACATAATGGAGGATCAGGTCTTCAGGCTATTGCAAGGCATCAATCCCTCTAAAGTTTCCGGTTCTGATTCAGTTCATCCGAAGCAGCTGCATAAATTGGCCGGTAAACTAACTGGCTCTCTCATATCCGTGCTTACAATATTGCTTGACAGCTGCGTCTTACCTACGAAATGGAAGGAGGCAATCATCTGTTCGATTTTTAAGGGCAGTGGCAGTGCACTGTCCACGAACTACCGGCCAATCGGTTTGACAAACGTCAAGTTGTTCGAAAAACTGGTGCGGGATTCGGTAGAGAACCACCTGAAAAAATTTAACCTTCTCAGTATTGCGCAACATAAGTTCTGTAAGGGATTTTCGTGTCAGACTAGTCTACTTGTAGCTCGTGAAAGCTGGTCCTAAGAGGTAAACAGCGGCCACGCTGTAGACATGCTATTCATGGACTTGTAGAAAGCTTTTGACACCTTTCCTCATCTTAGACTCTCACTGAAGTTAAGATCTTATGGAATACCTGGTCGCGCCCTTAAATGGGTGTCTGCTTTCCTAGAGGGGAGGGAACAGTGTGTACGCGTGGGGCGTATCCTTTCGCTTAAGCAAGCTGTCCTTAGTGACACCCAGCAGAGCTCGATATTTGGGCAAATGTTGTTCGCGACCTATGTAAACGACTTGTCGGGGAGAGCTAGGAATGTCATCACTAATGTTTGCTGACGACCTTAAGCTCTGAAATATTGTGGATATCCCGGGGGGTCCTGAAACAATTCAGAGTGCCTTGGATAAGCTCTAGGAATGGTTTAGCTAATGGGTGATGCCCATAAATAGGGCCAAATGCTCTGTTCTCCGAATCGGAGCTGTTAATCCTCCCACCCGATATGTTGTCGGCAGTGGTGAACACCCTGTTGTCACTCAGCAAGTTGATGTAGGGGTCGTACACTCATCAGCACTTCATTCTGGCGACAATTGGAAAAAGGCTGCTTGTCTGGGGTTTCATATGATATGGTTTATCAGCCGCTATTTCGGAATCATAAAGACCAATTTGTTTGTGAAGCTATTCTCGATCTTGGTCCGACCCCACTTGGCTTGTCCATGTCCGATCCGAGACAAAATGGACTTGGAGAGGGTGTTATGAGTGGTCAGCCGGTTAGTGCAGAGTCTACGGAGAAAGACGTATACTGAACGCCTGCTTAATTTGGGGATGTACTCTGTCAACTACCAAAGGATAAGAGGGGACCTGGTTCTCACTTATCGTATTTTGACGGGTAAGATCGGCCCGGACTTGTCAAGGCTATTTAGTCCCACTAAGTTACCTAATCCCCGCGGTCACCCATTGAGGCTGCATAAGTCACGGTGTGATGGGATTAGGACGGAAACTAGTCTGTCGCGTCGAGGTGTAGAGCGCTGGAATTCGCTTCCAGATCAGGTGGTCAGGGAACCTACGGTTAAGGATTTTGCGCGTCAGCTCGATGCTCTTGGGTGATAACACCAAACCTTTCCTTTTTCCCAACTGACACATCTTCAGTCTTCAGTTCTTTTTTTAATGACTCAAATATGTTGGTATTCTACTTGTGTAGCTCTTTCCTTTTTCTCCTCTTGACCTCTGAGTTTAGTGTTTTCGCTTACTTACTTCAGGTAATTAGGCCAGCAGGGACTGCTAGGGAAAGAAACGTGGACAATAATTGGTTGGGGAGGGTGTGATGCGGTCTCTGTTTTACGTTCATCCGTATTTCAAAGTCCGTCAACTCCTGGTTCAACGACCCGTTGAAGAAGGAACACTCACGGAATAATCCTATCGTTCCAGTCCCACTTGAACTTGCACTTGGGCGTAGTAAGATGGTCCTTCAGCCAGGGTTGCTACGTTTGGATAGCGTATTGCGCATGTGGCCTCACGTAGGTGCCAATCATTGTTGGAAAGACTGAGGCGTCGAACTGCCCGAATAGCCTACGAAGGGGACCGAAGTGCCGATTCGCTTTCTTTGATACCTTTTCGCTTTGTCCCAAACAACCTAAGTCATCTAGCACGAGGACGGCGAGATTGCGCTTATGAGAAGCGTGCTGCATAATTTGTGGCCCTAGCCGGTAGTCATGAGTACTCTGATGGCGTACGTTCAGAAGTTTGAATCTGATCGCGTTGAACTGGAGTATGTAAACTTTATTCTGATCAACTTGTAGGGTTATGCGGTCCTCCACTGCAGTAACGCTATGCCACATATTTAGATCATCGGCGAATGGTAGGAAGTCGGAAGAGATCATCTACGAAAACCAACAGGCGTGGCCCGACTATCGAGCCCAGAGGTACACCGTGATGAACTTCGATTCGGTCAGATAGGGTACTACGAACCCTCACATGCAGATGAAGTTGAACGAGAATGTCGTCTATTCAACACAGAACTGGGTCGCCGACTCCATAACTCTGAAGCTTGTGCAGTAGAAAGCGATAGTCCAAACGGTCGAATATCTTCGAGACATCCAGAAAGGCGGCATCTATACCCACACCAGCATTTACAGATGCCGAATAGTATGCACGAGCTATAAAAAGTTCAGTATTACAGAACCGATTTTGACGAAATCCGTATTGCTCTGCAGTGAGAATTCCGTTACTTTCAGGTACCCCACAAGCACCGCAGCGACAATGGAATACATGGTCTCAAAGATCACCGGTAGTAGTGTTAGTGGGCGATAATTCGCTGGTTCTGCACAGCAACCACTTTTATAGACTGGAGTGGTGATCAGCGCTTCCATATCGTGGGGACCTGCATCTCGTTAAGATACCGTTAAATGAGTTTCGCCAACGGTTCAGGTAAATTCATGATAGACACTTTCAACGCATTCGGGTGAATGCAGTCTGCACCAAGGGAGCTGTTCTCGCGCAGGGACATCAACCGTTTCAGCACAGCTCTGGTTGTAAAATATAAATGGTTGAGCCCTAGTGGTAGCATGATCGGTGTAAGCAGGAATGTAAAATGACGGCACATTTTTGGATTTATGGCTAAATAGTTCTCCAAGTACGTTGACCGCCTCTTGTGCCGTTTGCGTAACACGCATGCTGTGTACAGAGCAGGAAATACCCGCTCAACCCTTCGGATGTTATTTACGTGTCTGTATAGCAAGTTGAAGTTGGAGCCAAAATTTTCTCACCACGCCTTGTTCGTACTTAACAAGTTACACTCAAACGAGTTTGACGCGGTGAACAATGAACAATGATTTATCACAAGTAAAAAGGTATGTGTTTGACAAGTCCCGTAGGATGAGTGGAGTAAAAAATAACATTAAAATGATCAAAGGATAAGTAAATCGTCACTTTAAGCATACACTAATTTCATTGCACCGCTGCATAACGATTGTTTGAAATGGGACTGAGACGTGCACACATAAGATAGTTCGAAGAGCAGTTATAATTCACGTAATCCGTAAGAAATCAAAAAAAGGAAATGACAACACTCACTTGTGTGTCGCTTCATTCGACCGATGTGACACATTAATCCAGTTAAGGCACACCCAAGCAATTCAAATGAACATTGATGTATAATTCCTAACAGGTGCGTTGCGGAGAGGACATGTAAGCACATAGTTTGGCTCGAGTTGGTTCGTCCTCCGAGTGAAGCAGACTACAGTATGGAAATGGGAAAGTGTTTCATCGCGGCGTTTTTTGAATAACGTTGAGGCATGGATGACGTGAGTTGGAAGGACGTTACATATTCGAGACACCCGTAGGGAGAAAATGTTTTGTTGAAAAGCAAGTCGGCTATAGTGCGTGGTCAGTTTGAGTTGGTGGCCTCTCAGTTTGGTATTTCGGCTCAGCTGCAACAGATTGCGACATGGATGAATTGGGTTCGTCAGTATTAATTAAACTATGATGATGTCTCCACGGCGACGTCTATATTCACCACTGTACAATCTCAGGGAGTGCAGTCTGCGCTGATAGGGTAAGCGACACAATCCTCTGAGGAGTTCGGTTCCTCTACTTTAGGGAGCTTCAAGTGCGTCGACGTCGCGCTTGTGCCAAGGACGCCAGGCCTAGATCGCATATTCTACGTTGGGCTTCATGTAGGCGTTCAACATTTGCGAAAAGACAGATGGCTCAAAATTTCCGAAAGCTCTCCGTAAAAGTCCAAGATGTTGACTGGCTCTTTTCCATGCTTTTTCGACCTGTCTCGAGTAGCCAATATCATCTTGCATAATCAACCCGAGGTCGCATTCCTGAAAACCACGTTGCAACAGCTGGGCCCCAAGTCGATATGCATTGGTTAGTTGATGGCGTATGCTCACAACTTTGCACTTCGCCAAATTAAACTGGAGCCGGTTTTCGTATGACCAAGTATATGCCCCATCGAGATCGCTCTGCAGTGCCATGCGATCGTCCAGTGTCTGGATGTTATGCCAGATCCTGACATCATCTGCAAATAGCAAAGAGTTCGGCTGCAGTACAATAGCAAGATTGTTAATAAATACTAGGAATAAACGTGGCCCCTGTACCGATTCTTGGGGCACACCACACTGGACGTCAATGGGGTCAGAAATGGAGCTGCGGACTCACATACAGCTGATGTTGAATGAGGAAATTGCCTATTTAACCGAGCACAGGGTCATAGCTGTGAAGCTTGTGAAGGAGAATGTGGTGGTACAATCGATCGAACGCTGTGGAGAAGTCCAGGTAGAGGACGTCAACTCACACTCTGACATCGGCTGATTCTGTCCAGCTTGCTCGGGCTATAAGTAAATTTGTAGTGCAAGATCGATTTCGGCGGAATTCGTGCTGTTGTGACACTAGGATGTTGTTGCTCTCAAGGTATCCCATGAGCGCCTCTGCGATTATGCCTTCCATTAGTTTGGACAACACTGGGAGGAGAGTGATTGGACGGCAGTTCGAAGGTCCCGCAGGATTACCAAATGTTAAAGAGGAGTGACTAGTCCATGTTTCTATGTTGTGTGAACCTGCATTTCATCGAGACAACATTGAAAGAACCGATATAATGGTTCGGCAATGTTCATGGCGGCTGTCTTCAATGCCTTCGGTCTGATGTCGTCCAAGCCAGGAGAGCTGTTCACGCGCAGTGACAATAGTCTTCCCATCACATTGGCTGCCGTGAAGGATACATGGTTCAATCCTGGTGGCGGTGGGAGATGATTCATACTGAAAAGTGTGAATGAATTGTTGGCGAAATGCGATGGCCGCATCATGCGTAGTTTGCTCCAGACCATCTGTTGCACGTAAAATCAGGATCCTGCGCTGCACTTTGCTGAGATACCACAGTACTTTCGCTAAGATACCCTGCGTAGCATATGTAGCGGAACACTAGCATCGCATGATCACTGCGACCCAAAGGAGTGCACGTTGCTACTACGTGGAGCATGAGTTCCTCGATGGTGGAAACGAGGTCCAAGATGGCCCGTTGGTTTTCCTGTCCTGAAATGCGTTAGAAAAGTGTCATGGTTGTACAGGAACGAACCGGCAATTACCTCTTGCAGTTTCACCTTGAATTGTTCAACGAGAGTTGTTTGGAGTTCTAGGGCGTGCAGCTGGAAGTCCCCTACCAGGAGAAAGTGGCTGTAAGTTCGTGTTAGTAGGTTCTTCATAGCAGTGACCAGATTCTGGTCCATTTCTAAAGTGGACAATGGTGGGCGGTATACAATAGCCACTAAGCATATATTGCCCTGCCTTAGGTGTGTACGGCACCATAAGGGGTCTACGGTTTGAACCCAAGGGTCGTTTACGTGGGCAAGGTCGGAACAGTAGCAAAAATGTACACCGCCTCCGGTAGTCGGTCGGTCATTGAGCAATAGTGACATACCAGGTAGTGCGATCTGGGCGTCAGCAATCACGTCGTTCAGCCGTGTCTCGGTTATCAGGAGGAGGTCCTGAAACGTGGAGGCTTGACGAAATCAAAGCTCGGCCAACTTGCTTTGAAAGCCTTGAGCGACTGTATGCAATTAATTGGGAGCTGAGAATTTCAGAAGCGCATCTGAGCACAATGTTTCCTGTGAAGTTATGTCGACCCCTGTGGGACCGGCTGACAACCGTTTTTGGAGGTATTCCTGGTTTACCACCCGGGGCTGTTTCAATGTGTTGCAGTGCACCCACTACCTAACCCTTCAAATGCAACGTGCTGCTGATTACCTGCTTCTTTCTCTTTGGAGGGCTGCGGAGTTGCACTGCGCTCTGGTTCGGAAACGCAGACACCTGGGTTCACGACCGAATCTCGCTGATTTTTTGTTCCTTTAGCTTCGACCGCCTTCAGAGGTATTTCTGATGGCGGTTTGGTGCGTAACTTGTGCCGAATTCCGAGCAGCCATTCAGCCATTTCTGGAGTGGAGCAAGACCTTCATCACTTTTGGACCACATCTTCTATAGTTTGGTGACATGGGTAAACGATACGTTGAGTTGGTAATCAGGGATCATCGAGAGAAAGAGTGAGCTACACGGATGTAGCGCCACTCTTTCAAGGCATGAGCTTTGGCTTGCAACTCATCGGAAAATTGAATTTCGGAAACAACATGGACAAAGATTGATCTTTCGTCGTTTTGCTTGCAGTATTCTCCTGGGTTTTGATTCCTTTACTGACGCTCACTTCAAGGGATGTAAGGGAATGTACGAAGGTCGTATGAGGAGTCATGAAGACGGTTAGCTGACAAGAGAGCGGCCTCCGCTTCGTCACCCGACTGAAATGTCACCTAAAGTAGCCTTTGTTCGCCATAGTGAATTGAGTATCAGTGGCAGACGATGCGGAACAAACTGGCCTGTTTGGCCTGGATCCGCAGTGCTTCCCATATGGATTGCCATTGTTTCAGATCGCCCAATAGTTGGTCTTGGATCGAGTTTGCCTTTGACTCAAGCACGTTAGAGCATATTACCTTCAACGAGTTCTGCGTCGTCCTAGTGTTCAAAATTTTGGATAAGAGCGTGCTTTCTTTCTCTGACGGCGCTGTAGGCGGCCTTCTCGGAGGCGCATTGGCATTCGTGCCATTTCTACCACGCTTTGGGGTAGTTGCAGACATGAACGCTAAATTTGATTTGGGCCTGCATGCAGCAACGACGGAAGCGTATGTTGTCAGGCTACTGGTAGTGTTGGATACATCTGAATACAATGAAGTATCATATCTCAGAGACGAACCACAGGGAAAAAGTACTCCATACAAGATTGGGATCACCGAGGTTGATAAACACTGGCTGTCCGCCTGCTTGCTAGTCCTGGTGGTTGGGTAGCTAACTCTACGCTGTTAACTATACGCTTGATTTCGCTGCTCGGTCCCGAGATTGAGCCTAAGTTTATACAACGGCGGTCGGGTTCTGCTGCAGCTGGTTCCGATGCGGCCACTACACCAGCCGTAACACGCTCCATACTCGCTGTCAGTTTGTCACATTCCAGTTCCAGCACATCGATGTACCTTACGAGTGGGTTTATCATACATTCTGTACAGAACCAAAGTGAGTCTGGTGGGCAGTGTCTGTTTCAATTCCGCCATGCTCAAAATTACGAACTTAGGATGGAACTGCCCACTGCAGTTACGTGTTATTCCAATTCAAATAGGCTTGGAGCACAAGTTCGAATCGCAGAGAACTTCTGTCTGCGGCTGCGTGAACCTTGTGGACCTTGTTTTCTTTGTTGCGGCGTTGAGAACCGTGCTAAAGCCTAGCATCAGTCACGTGGGTGGATTCTGATTGCTGTTTAGTTAACAGCTTTTAGCGCACCGAGGGTGTCGGGACAGGCACACGAAGTCAGTTGATAATGTCCTACGAGTGGGACCTCAGGGGTGAACAAAGCCGACAGAGGTCAACACACAACCTATTTTGTTATAGGCAGTGGGCGCTATGCTATGAATCGGGCAGCGCTCCGGCTTGGTGGAGAATTGAGTGCTGAGGAGTGTGGTAGAATTCGGGCTAATTCGGTGATTGATAGGATAATGGATGCTAAACGGACTGCAGCTATCAAAAGGAGTGTCGAAGTATTGTAGTACACAAAGCGTTGGATAGCGGCAAGAGCACTCTCGAATGATGGTAAAAAGAATGGTTTGCAGTCGAAAAATAAGGTGGATGTTTGGGTACGTTTCAGAGAAAATCCTGCTGAAATTGCAGCACCGGATGCAGCGATCGTGTGTGATAGACAGTGCTGTAATGGTAGATCCACTTAATAGCGCTGGTAAATCTGAGTTGAACAAATGTAATCACAGTAATGTACACCGAGAATTGAGGCTAATAAGTTCAGAAAGAGAGGAGCGTCGAAATAGTGCGGCTACAATTTGAGTTCCGAACACAATGTGAGCCACTTATCGAGGTGAGGAGATAGTAAACGAGTAGGCCCATCAGCAACACTCGTATCTAGTACAACCAGGCTTCATATATCAGTATTGTAGAAAGGTCCATCCAAAAAGAGTGTAGCTTGAATGAAGCGACGAGGTGTAACACACACATCGATACTCCTAGGAATGGGGTTTGCATTACTCGTTCTGTGCAACGTGCGTGCAAATCAATCAGACATTAGGCCGCGAGGTGCTTTGAAGCAGCTCGAACCCAAAGGTTGTGTCCGAAGTCGACATTTCCCGCTTAAAACACGGCCTTCGAAGTGACCAAACTTTACAGCATAGTAAGTCATAGTAGTCATGAAAAGCGTCACAATCGGTACATAGAACGAGTATTTCACAATACCAATAACTCACCGACCATTGTTTGTGTGTCAGGATGCTCATTCGGTTTTGAAGAAGTGGGCGTATAGGTGGATCCGCCCATCCTAACGCACCCCTTCGTCGCTTAAAGTATCGGCACGAAAGTGCACTAGGCAGCCAAGTCTACTGAATCAATGAGGGATGGAATCGACTGCGTAGTGTGTCTACGGCCATGTGGGCAAGCCTTTCGAAAGGGCTATTTTCGCCCCACTCCTCACGTGCAATCGTAGATGGGTTGCAAAGTGTAGACCGGAGCAAACTATTTCGAGAGTGTGTTGCACGAGCAACCACGACCGGCCAAGACAAACCAGTGAAAATTGAGTACAACGAGAGGATGACGGCAATTGGGAATATGAAATATTTCACATACACACACACACACAGGCACACACGGCAAGACAACATGTTTCTAAATTGGGCCATGCTACATCCATAAAGTTTGGCGGCTCGTTACACTGCTACCCACGTGCGCCCAATGCACTGTAGACTGGTGTGAAGTTGAGTGGAAGCAAGCGCCTCTGTGGACAGCGTGTGGCACATCGAGGCAAATGTCTAAGCAGCTCGTTATCTTGTGACACTATGTATGATTTCGATAAATGCTGGATTGCGTGGTATGCTAAGCTAAAAGTAGGTACAGTTAATGCGTGTGGATTACAAAACCAGATCAGATAAAACACAGGTGATTCGTCTGATGATTCAAAATACTGCACTAAGCCAAACAAAATAATCGCCATAGGTGTTTAATCATGGGCAGCATCTAGATGGATGAATGCTTCGTTCAGGGTGAAAAGAATAGGGCTGCGAATGGCGGAACATTGTACACATAGAACATTAGAATATGACAGAATAGGTGACCTGCTGAGAGAAATTAAAAAAGATAGCAAACAAGAAACACTCCTCAGAGCATCGAAGAGGTTGATTACAGACTAATACTCCGTGGAAGTATTGGGATGAAGAATTCAGTACATTGATAGACGCATAATAGGGAAACTAGCAACAGTGAGTCAATTTGGATTTGCGTAGCCGCAAAGTTAAACGGCGATGTGCCGCTGCTCACGAGCATTTGTTATACACAATGCCGCTAAGCTTACCGATCGATGTTCCACATCCGGATGGACAGGATTCGGTGGAGCCCAATTGACGTGATAGGATATACGGCAAGCGCAACATGCTGGTGGATGAAACTCGTCAGAAATCCCGGTAGCGTCACGCCCAGCTTTGCAGTTTTGTAATGCATTGGTGCCACATTTTGACGCATGTTGAGACGGAGTTCCTAATCCTCCTAGGGATAACGAGGAGAAGTAGATTGGCTGGGTGAATTTGCGTGGAGGATTAAGGAGAAATCGTTAAAGGGGGATCAGAGGAAGTTAGAGCAGAGGAACGGTCTAACGGAGTTGAGGAGACAATGCTAGTTACCACTCTGAATTGTATAATAGAAAGAATTATAAGCGCACCAAAGAAAAACAGAAGCAGAACAAACTGTGAACTGGAGATCGCTTGTGGTGTTGCGTCCGAAGCATTGGAAGACCGGTAGTGGAACGAATGTGAATATAATCTTAACGAACAGTGCAGAAAGTGTAAAGCAGGCACACAATGGGTCAACTAATGAAAAACAGACAGATTTGCACTGTTCAACAACCACGAGGTTAGCAGACGTACTGAATGTACATGAATCGATGGCATGGGTGAGTCAACTAGGTAGAGGAAAGCCCGAGAAGAGAAAGTACAATAAGGTGCGCAACATTTCATACTTAGAATCTGTCGAGGACGGGAACTCGTGGTCGAAACAATATGGATGGCAACGTGATAATGTGTTTGATAACAACCTCGCACTTTTATCAAGCGGAATGAAGTAATTCACCGTAAGATGCGGGAGTTACAAACAAGATAGCGATGTCACAATGAAATCTTCCTTGTGAAATAGATGAATCGGGGCCAGAAGTATTCCTTACTCTTTCAAGAAGATTACGGGATGGTAAGTAACTATCGTATTCTGTACACATTGTCACATGACATCAAGAATGGCGTTCTTCGGACGCGTCTCACAATACTGGACGTCAAAGTATACAACTCTCAGGTAAACCATTTTTAAGAAGAGGGAAGTGTTAAGGAATTTGCACTCAATGAGAGGTTGAATGCTAGTCTATGTGGGGTTCAACAGCAAAGTTCAACTCAGAACTGAACCAATTTGATTAGTGTTAATTGATAGTAATCAGCATCTTCGATATTGTTATTGGTTATGATGTGTTTAGTAGCTTAGCTCCATTCTATTTATATCGCTGTGTTCCAACGACGCATTACAATTCTCGGTCCGGCTGATCTTTAGTGTTCTCATTACCGTGCGGAGTGGAACCGGTTGGGGACATCACAACACAAGCAACATCGTTTGCCATCGCAAAAGAATCTGGTTAAAGACAGCGTGAACGTTTATTTGCTCTACAGTACGCACCATAATGTGTCAGTGGCAATACGCATTGCGTTTGTCCTGACACTATGCCTCACAAGGTAATATTGCCCCAAACACCAAAGGTAATGAGGATAACGCGTTGGTCTTCGAAAAAAGGTTGTGTTCAAACAAAGATGTATGGGCATCTTCCCAATTTCATCATCGCAAAACAAGGCAGGTGGCTGACGGAAGACCGCGCACGTTGCATCAGTGTTCACTATGGATAGTAAACGGACTATCCCTTGGGTACAACTTTTGACGCAGTTGATTCTCGTCAGTAGATGTTGTAGTTATCCATGAGCAGACGTATAGCATGTGTTCTCGAAAAAACCCACGTGGGCTACGACACAGCAACCAATCGCAGATAATAGAGCGCTGCTGGGTCAAGTCGGTCATTCCGATTAGGTTAGACGGTTCCTACGTACAGTGGCACACATGCGACAGGAGACGAAATATCAGCTGATGGACCAGTCTCACACAGGAACAGCCCATTAATGCGACCAAGGCAAAACAGAAAAAGGCGAGTACCGAAAGACGTACCGTAATATGTTGACTGGACAACAAACAATGAGCCAGTAGTGGTGTAAGATAGAACGTTGCTAGTCTCTTCGGTTAAAAATTGACATACAAGCAGGACCTGGTTGAGCTGGATGCGTGGTCATCAAGCTCCAGACGAGGTATTCAGCTTAGGCGCCAGCACTTAGCGATAAGGTAGTGCCAGTAGACCGGCTCCATTCGTATCTATGCGTTTAAAATAGATGAACACAGCTGTTTTCGTTTAGGTTGAACAACAGACCGGTGTTAAACGAGTAGAAAACGACTCTAGCACACATGTCGAGCATTGGTCCGATGAAAATGCAACTTATGCGATAGCAACAGCTGTGAAGGCGGAAATGGAAGACGTGTTAAGCGCACGAACCAGCGTGCAATTCATATGTGGTGGCCCAATGGCCGAGATGAAAGACAAGGTGCTGTCAACTATGGGTAACAGTGGCTGGAAACTTTTGCAACGGTGAAATCCTATGTTGTTGTCAGTTGATAATTTATGGCACTGACGCAGGATCAACAAGCATCGGTCGGCATTGGTTTGTGCACATGTTGGCTCTAAACGGAACACGCTAACCGTAAAGATCGCGCCCCGCAGATCGTTCACGTGACAGCTGGCACACGTGACACGCAGAACCGATAGCTAAGTGAACCCAGCGGTAAACACTTTTGGTCATTAACATCGACACCTTCCACTGGTTACGTGTTATGCACAAAAATAGGCTGAGCTTCATTTATGATGCCATATAAGGGGAAATGAAGCGTCTTAGATGCAAAATGGGATATTTTTCGCACCCATTGGACAGCATGATTACGAAGGACCTACATCAAGGGAGTTCAGAGGGTTACGTAGGAACAGAAAACTAGGGACCGGGTACGATTGTTCAGAGGAGGACAGTTACGAAGTAGAAATCAAAAATCGCCAATCATCATCCTGGTAAGTGGCGCCAAACTAGAAAATGATGTGGTGAGAAGTTGGCAAAAGTCGGTAGGAAGCAAAGTGGGATCATAGGAGAAAAACAGGGATTCATTATTACGCGGCGTCACGCGGTTAAATTCAGCGGCACTGAAATCTCATACCTCTCGAATGGAAAATGCTCTTGCTATACAGCTCCTACGCTAGATGCTGGAAGAGAGTGAAATGGAGTGAACTTGTTGATTGGTTCCACAGGGGGTTACCAGTCACTGTTGCGTTCGTTTCAGCCGCAGTGAGGTTCCGTAAAGTCACGCAAGCACTATGATGGGGTTGTTTGGAAGATGAATCCCTCAGTTAGTACATCAATGCAGATAGAAGAATGTAAAACTCAGGCGACAAGTGACAGTGCAAGAAGCGCACGAGTGGGTGGCGAGAAGCAAATCCCAGCTAACTCGGGACAGCGAAACTAATATGCGCTGGCAGATAGAGGGACAAGGCTAAGTGAGCAAACCTACGATTATTAACCACGTAGAAATTGCAATGCGAAGGGCAGTCGTGAGTCGCACGCGAAACAAGTGTGTATACACCCAGTAAAAGCACTGCAGAGTCAACGGAAAGGAACAATCATGCAACCTGGTAACCTAGTTGCAATCATGATCAGCGTGGTAGACAGTTAGATCACCCACACTGGATGGACCAGAATAAAGTGATTGGCTGTGGGAACACAAGGAAATGGACTTCACTGTTGTGGCATTGGGTGTGAGAATGATACGCCGTTGAAAATGTAGTGGTATGTGTCAGATGAACCAAGTCCATAAGCCAAAATCGATCGGTGTCTAAAACCAGGGACAAGAGTTTTTGCTTCACGCGTCGCATGTGAGAGCGTCCACTAAAGAACGACTCACCTACACAAGAACGTGTGACTTGTAAACTCGTCACGACCACTGAAACGAGCATCCCAAGGCAAACGCCCCACGTGATGAAATTTTTCACTGAGCCACTCAAGTGTTTGCGAGTCATGTGTTCAACAGCACAAATGCTCGAATTGACGTATCATGAGTTGAAGGCCTACTCCGGCACGTGGGGGAACTGACCATAGCCGAAGATTGAGGACGACACCTGTGCATGAATTAGGAATCATAGACTCAAGACCTCAAAGCCTAACACAAAGCCTGTGTAAGATGAGCGGGGATCTACCCACATGGATGTATCAGTGCCACCCAGCTGCTCAAATGGCCGCGTGTATGGGCTGCTGCAATCAGCCCATAGGTACACGTGGAAGAGGGGGACGAAACTTAACAAGACCGAAAAACGTCGACCCAATGATCCTGTCTGGCTTGGCATTAAGATGAGAGGTAAACAAAACCGAGGGTTTCGCGATTAAAGAAAATTGCAAGATGGGCATCAATCCAACTGCAAAGATGTGGCCCTGCAATGTCCATAGAGTCACCAATCAATGAGAAAAGTACTGAGAAACTCACGGGGTAGTCATTTGAAGCAGCCGTTATGTGAATGGTTTGCGATGCGCATTGGCTGAAAGGTAGTTCCATTCATACTAAACTCACTAGCTATGCACAGTGAAGGGCTAGAACTTGTGACCCCTTTTAATTTGGTGTTTAAGACGGTAAGACAACAGGGAATGTCGACAGACAGTGTGCCAAAGTCACCGGTCTAAACGTAGTGTGACTCATCCTTCAAGGCTCTAGACCCACTTGCATACAGGGGACAGGTCCGGACCTCAGAAACATGCTCTTGTGGGATTGTTGGCTCACCGATTTTAATCGTGTACAGATTAATTGATCAAAAATAGATACTAACACAGTGTAGTCACAGATGAGCGCGTAAAGGATTACGAGTCTGCCTTATAGTCTCTGAAAGTTACTGGTTCGAATCCGCGGAGGTGCGGGTGACCTCGTGGCACGTCCAGCTCACGCGTGATTGGTGGTGATCGCATGGCAACAAAGCGTCGGTACTGTGTGCCGGCGTACTACTGATACCACAGGTTCGGAGGATAAAATAACTCGCAGTCGAAGAGGTCAGAGTGATACTGCGATAATGATGAAGAACCATGGTTGGCGGCATCCGGTTTCGGATTTGCCTGTCACTGTGGCAAGCCACAGGACGCCTGCGCCTACAGAGGGACCATGGATGGCTTGCGCTGCACCACCCACAGCTCCAACCACATACCCCATATCCAGTGTAAACCCGAAGGAATAAGACCGGGAGGCATGCGGATGGGAACCACGTTTCATCAACGGAGCCGGCCCACACTCCTTCACAGGCAAACACAAGCACGCTGTATTTGGGGAATCAACCGCACACAAGGCGGTGGCTGGACCGTAGTCCGCTCCACACTGAGTGCATGGAACCGCTCTTCGAGCCTAACACGGCCACAAGAACCGTGCACCCCGTCCCCTCCAGCAACGACCAACTGTCTCCTGGAGCCAGTATGAACGATGTAGTGGGTAATAGACAGGTAGGCACCTTGTCAACGTACACATCAAGCGCAACCATACCAGGGATATCAAACAACAGCCATTCAATTTAAACGACAAGCTGAAATAAAATAAATCCAATAATGCATACAGATACGGTGGCATAACTCTTCGCTAAATTACCATATGAAGTAAGTTGGTCAGCAACAAATCCGTGATAAGTAAGAAATGTCCACAAATTACTTAAAATGCTACAAACGTAACAAAATTACCGAAGATAAGCGCAATTAGTGTAAGCAACGTGGCCAGTTAATAGAACATTATTCAGGGAGGCAGAACAAACCAAATAAAGCGGAATGAAATTTATCCAGCTTAAAAAGACCTAGTTTAAGTGTAAGTTGGTTTAGCCCAACTGCGGTGAAGAAGCATCAAGAATGCAACATCAGCCTCAGCATGGGGCACAATGATGAAGAACCACACACACATACATACATACATACACCATTTGGAGAATTCACGCCTCGCGCTCTCTCGCTAGAAAAGGAAACGGCGCTTCTGATCAATTTATCGACCAAACGCAGGCGGCATGCGCTCCAATTCAACAACGGGTATGTGTAAGCCGATAGTGCACATCAGTCTAAAGAACGCTGTGTCCAACAGTACGACTAAACATCAGGTCGATGAACTTCAGCGCATTACAATCTACTCCACATTCCACAACGAACAGTGCTTAATACAAAAGCTGTCTCTCGCTTGAACACAAGTGGTGCGTGCAACCTTCTATGATAAAAATGACGGAAATCATTAGATGGACTCATCAATTTTGAAGCCACAGCACTTAGAAAAAATCCGTCAAATGATTCAATCTGAAAGGAATCAACTCAAAAGTAATAGGCCAATAATGCAGCCGATTTGGCACGTGTGCCACATCATCGCTGCAGTTTATCCGTACGTGTGTGTGTTGATTTTTTTGCAATGCAGGCGTTGGTGCTTGACTGACATCTCCGGTGTGGCTACGCTTGAGGTGAAGGTTGCCAAGGTGTCTACCAATCGAACACCCTCCATCTCGATTACACCAGATCCAGGAGACTGTGAAACCATGTTGATGGGGCACAGAGTACACCGTCCAGGTGACGGTAGTAGGCTCAAAGAGTGGTTCCATGCATCCAGTGTGGAGCGGGCTACGGCCTAGGCACTGCCATGTGCGCGTCTAGTACGCATGATTCCTCACACAGATAGGAATGCTGCTGATGTGCATGTTGAAGGAGTGTGGGCCGGTTTCGTTGATGAAACGGGGCCCCCACTTACATGCCTACCGGTGTTATTCCTTCGGGTTTATACTGGACATGGGGTATGCGGATGGAACTGTGGGTGGTACAGCGCAAGCCACCCGTGGTCCCTTTGTAGGCACAGGCATCTAGTGGCTGTCCCCATGGAGGCCGTAGTGACAGGCATATCCGGAATGGGATGCCACCGACCATATGCAGGTGAACGGTAGGGCAATCGTGTGATGAACTGCAGACAATTTTCCTTCAATACAGGAGTAAAATCCATAGGAATCATCCGGAATATCGTGGGTCCGCATGCGCGTTGCTAATTCGTAGTTCAGTGAATGTTGGTGGTTTGACACATCGTAGAATTTGCAATCACGCAGAACAGCCACCCAAACAAATGGTGAGATGGATGCTAAAGCATTTAATTGCACATGTTGATTTGCTGTCTCAAAATCGCCGTTCGTCCAATATGCGAATCTAAGCAACCTGTGAGAAGATCCAGAAATCCCAACCTTTTAGAGTTCATTGCGGTCCAGGCACAAGCATTCTTGTGGATACAAATATTGGTAGGCAAATCTCACTTATGTTCGAGGGTTACAGTGCGAGCAGGAGCAGCTCGAGCGTAACTCTGGTCTGAATAAAGTGGTTAAGAAAGGTACAGCACACCTAGGTAGCTTCCCGATAAAGCACCTGAGCAGCTGAGGCGATATACCTGTTTGCGCTATTCGTGTGCGTGCGTGCAGCCACGTCAGGACAAAGGAACAGTTGTGATGGCTGTGCTAACTCACTTGGACAAAGACCACAGCTGAACTGTCTGCTGGAGTCAATTGATAACGCAGTATGGACGGAAAGCCAAAGTGTAGTAACTAACGCATACGGCAAAACCATGCGTCAAGGAGATCAGCCTGTCACACAGAGCGGACGAATTTAACAGAAGAGAGTTTGAGTACTGTAGAGCAAACTTGTCAACTAAAGTATTTTAACTGAGCCGCGTGTCCATAACTAACAACGACATCGGTGGTTTGTTATCGCTTCTGTAAAACACGGCGATCAATAGCTTTCGGAACCGTTTTGGTAACGGCGAGGGTCCAAGTACGGCTGTGACTGTCGTGTTTACATAATCCATATTTACGGGAGGATATCGATGGAGGGAGGTTGAACAGCATGTTGATTATGTGATTGGGTCATTCAAACCAAACCATCCGTTCTAAGCTATAATCCCAACACGTATAAATATACCAATTTCTTTCAGGAAACAATGTGATTACCGGCAGACCTCATTATGTGTTCTACTCTCTAAACCTGCTTCTTGAACAGACAAGAATTGGACGAATCAGGACTTTTTACAGAATGTGCTGACGCGGTTGAGCAACACAAAGGAGGTAATAAACATATCCCCATAGGTTCACCAAAGAAATAGTGTGTAGGTAGAAAGTGTTGTCTAGCAGGAGGCTGTGGCCTGATTGGTGCTGTAGCACAGAACAGTGCTAGGTCTATTGCAACTCAGTCCCCTGTAGACATTATGTCGTACGCCTAACAGATGTAAGGAGTTTACCCAGTACGGGACTTGAGTAGGGGAGTGTGTTCCAAGAGATGGACGACTACATCCCTAAGGTCAGACATTTTGATTATGCGAGTAATCAATCGATAAACGTTCGTGAAATCGCGCAACATTGTAACCTACGGCACTCGTGCGTGATTGAAAGCAGGGAGTCGTCAGAACTAGAGTGGTGAAGCATCCCTAACAGTTGAATAGTAGAATGCCCAGGCTCAAGGCAACAATGATACAGAGTGGACAAATACGGCATACATGCGGTCATAGTTGCGTCAAAGGAATACAAATGAACGGGGTTGTCAGAAATGAAAGAAGGTCTGAACTGGTACTAGTTTTAGTGAATCAGTCGGAAACAGCGAAGCAGGGGAGGACCATTTCAAGAGGGACGAAAAAGGAATAAATTGAGCAGACAAGTTTTTTGGTAGTTATTAACTGTTGCCGAGAAATACGTTTTCGTCAAAAACAATGTGCATCAGAGTCTCAAAGAGCCGTTGTGGGTAAATACACATTTCTCAATTAATTAATATGCCTAATCAGTTCATATTTCAGCGGGGGAACAGAATGATTAATAGACAGTGCGATAATGAACGTGTCCGACTAAATGATATATACCTACTTTAGGATGCTGATTCTATACGAGGCGTAAATGTTTAAAACAATTTCCAAGCATCCCATCAGCGTACTACTCCCGATCGCAGAGATTAGTCCGGTGGAGATGGCTGCTAATAGCGTTCCACAGTTAACGCATGAACTCGACGATCAACGCGATGCATTGGGTGTGTAACATCCTACAATCATCGTGTAGCCTAACACTGGAAGTTAACGCAATCCCAGCTCTAGGTAGGTGGGTAAAGTGCCGATCATCTTGCTCGAGTTGGAGCTGTCTTAAGGGAGTGGACCGAGCAAGTAGTGCTACGCCGCCTGTACCATAGCAACGGGCTGATACCGAAAATAGACTCATTCGTCACCAGTTTCCTAACGGAAAACCAGCAGGCAGTCCAACTGGATAAGTTGCCTACATGCAAGGTAGCGTAGCGGGCCCGATTAATCGATTGTGTACTCTCTCGAAGCACATGTAATACTGTTGATAAATATAGCTCATTTTTCATCAGTAATGCCATAAACAGTGCATAAAACGTGCGCACAAATTATCCACAGCAGTTCGGTCAAGGTAACAACCCTATTCGAAGATCAGTGGTATTTTCGCTTTAGAACCCAAACGCATAGCCATGCGATTAATCTCCATTGTTCGGTGGGGGTCAAACAAAGCCGATGGCTTTGACATCTGGTGTGCGCCATCTCAGTGTTGCGTATCATGGCCGCACTGGACCGGATACGTTTTGGGCTTCTCATTCACGTCTTGTGCATGTGTTTGTGTGTGCCTGCGTATCGTGTGTGTATGTGTGTGTAGGTGTGTAGTACGAGACACAATCCCAGCGCATGTTGGATTGAACCACAGCCAGCCCGAATATTGAAGAAAAGCGAGATTGTCCAAGCTGAGTCGAAACGTGCCCACTTAAATGAAGTAGATAAGGACGAAAGTTTATCGAGTGTGGTACCGGCAACGGGTAAGAGTACAAATGCCTACTTCCGATGAGGTTGTAGCGATCGGGAAGAACAAGGACGGGTTCGCGACAAATCAGGGTTTCAGTTAAAACTGTATATGAACAGCCGAAAGTAAAAACTACATTTGGTCAGTAGTCACGAGAGTCCCTAAAGGGACCCAACAACCAAGCATCTGGGAGGTGGGCCGGTAAATATGAGACACTAAGTCCGAAGCCCAGATAACCTAACTCAGGTTCGAGAATACAGATAAAAGCGAGTATTCCGAGATTGAGAACGGAAAGTGCTCATTGAACGATCTACCGCTATGAGCTATGGAGACCGCTGTCGTCGCATTCAATTAGACACCGTGCTTGCGCCGAATGAGGAGCAATCTCGTTCTTTTATTGCAACAGCAAGGTATACACGACCGGAATAGCCTTCAGCTTGCAGAACTGCTCTACCTATCGCATAAGAAATAGGGGTTACTCATTACCCATACAAATGGGGAAACTAAAAATCCGTTCCAAGTTTTTCCTGATAAGGTATGTTCATTCGTGGAACAAGGTTCCATTAAAAGTACGCGCCAGTGAGAACCTAATCAAAGTTAAAGGAATCGAGGCATTTCTCACTATGCAGGCTTTGATCTACTGAGGTGATAGATTGAAGCTTCCAAGCTATCTAGCATACCCCCGCAAGGCGAACGACCACATACTCACCGGTGAATATAAAAATTGCTGGAATCAAAACAGTTGTATTGTGAAATGCACTGTATGGCGGGAGTGCGTAGCATGTAACAGCCACTCGCCCCAGAAAAACGAATTGACGTGGTGACGATATAATTGCATATAACAGAGGCCATAAAATAAAGTGTCAACTTGATGAGGACCCAATTGCTTATAACCGTGGCCCAAAGAAAATACGAGTCAAAATGATGATGGCTTCTGGTTATAAGCCACGTCCGCACATGGCCAGATGAGACGTGGAAATGCGGAGGAGACTTCTCGAGGGAGCACCTCGCATGGAAGCAAGCCGCCAGGAGACGGTTCCATGGATGGCTGTATTACTTTACTTAAATCGCCCGCCAGCGCCACATTTATTTCTACACACAAATGCTTTAATTTGTATTACTTTTAAGTGATAGGACACTCCACATACATTCCATTGGCAAATACATGGCAAAACTCCAACAACTTTATCCACTATCCGATTACGCTATACAAAGTGATCACCCTACGTGAACGGTCTGTCACGCAATACCGAGAAATATACCATTTACTTATTTGATTATTATAATGAAACGTGCCGTTTTCAAGTGGCTGGAGACGTTTTAGATGCATCTGGCTCAAACAAAATATGACGGATAATACAGGTTCACCTCAGCACAGCATACATTCCTACTCGGAAGAGCCAAGCTGGACGCCCCAGTTAAAAGAGAGGAAAAAATCGTATCTCCTACTTCTTACTAATTTCGCATGCTTTCAATATTCTGCTCGGCCATGCCAACCTGACAATGCGTATCTTCAAGGACATTTTGAAAGGGAAATCTAACCTATTAGCAACTTGAAACCAGTTTATCATAATTTGTGTAAACATTTATCACACCGACTGATATCATGGCATCCTACACTGTCGCGAGGCATTCAGTTTGTTTAACTATTCCGTCGCTATTTATAGCTTCTTAGATAGTATTATATTATAGTGTTAAATATTTTCTGTTTTTTTCTTTGTTGATCATGACTAGGTCGATGATTTTTGAAGTAATGGTTTAAAGCATCCAAGCAGAATATTTGCCCACGTAAGGCGGATGGCTAAAGACCCACCGATGAATAGAAAGTGTGCTTAAGTAACAGTACACTCTGAACTGTTGAATCCACACTTAGTAGTATATGCTGTCTGCTCCGGTGAATTCCGCCGTCATGTACACACACCAAAACGATAACTGATGAACGGGCTGACTGGCTTGAGGGACCAGTTTATGAAAAAATAGGCTAAAATGATAACCAAAATCGGTGGGGACTATGCTGCTTTTACGCTACGCCGGCACAGGACCAGATGGGGTGTAGAGATGCGAGTGAAACCTCACGAGGGACTGCCCCACATGGAAGCACGTCCCAAGGAGACAGTCTCACGGATGACTGAATTAATTCATTTTATCCTTCTTGTCTTGAGTCTTCGTGCTTATTTCAGTTCAACCACGCACTCGTCTTACAGATATCACTTCCTTAGACTGTGTCTCTGATTTTAGGTACAGTGTCAAAAATCGGTTGGCTGCCTGTACAGTGTCCTAATCGCCTTGTGTTCGGTATCTTATACAAGACCGTGATTCGCTGGTCATGCCTTGGTGGGTATGTCTAACACTCCGGAGAACAAACGGTTATTTATTTATTTACGTGTTTATTTACTCCCATTGCAACATCATCTTTTCCGCTGAACGGGCAATCAGGCCCCACCTACAAGTGAAGGTTGAAAGGAAATCCATTGAGCCCACCTATCCTCTAGCCATTCCATAGCACCCAACACATCTTGCTTGATTAGATCAAACCGGTATCTGGATCTAGGAATATCTAGGCATCGCATTTTGTCTTAACTCCTCCTGATGTGTATACTGGGCTAAGGCAACTGAAGCACTGAAGATTCTTATGAAGCCACATTGAGGTTTTGATCTTAGCTTTAGCCTTCTTTTCGTATCTGAGTAAAATTGCTACAAGCACAGAGTTTCTGCTACTCACAAATAACCTAACTTGTACTACTCTTGTTTATTATGCACGATTGTGCACTACTCGTCTGATTTTGGTTGATGGCTCCAAAACTGCCGCCTTCATGGTACCCGCGATTTGCACTGGAACTAAACAACTGAGAATGCCTGTGAACTGGTAGGAAACTACAATGCAAAACCCCAAATGAAGATCTTCACAAAAGCGTACTTATTGCATCCCCGCATAAGCTCCGAACACTGACAGTCCTGCATGTGGGAGCATGTTGTGTACATGCAAATATCCATCGCAATGAGGCTGGACCTTACCGTGGTGCGATGGTTTGCGTGCCTCAGAGATCCATTGAGCTATGTTGGGTGGTGCTTTTTTTGCACCTTTAGAGCCACTCATACCAGATTGGTCGATGGTTAGAGGCCAGACAAACTCAGCCTCCTGGTCCTCCAGGTTGGGGGTTGGAATGGGGGTGGCTCCTCATTTCATAAAACGGGCTCTGTAGTCCAGTGCCAAAACCCGCTGCCTTGCGGTAAGGTTTTTGAACCAAAGGCTTTGGTTGAGAACCCTAATCGTTCTCCTGTCTAGGCCTGGGCAACCTGACAGTATTCTGCCCACGCAATACAATGAACCTTTCCTACAACAGTTTCTTGATGCTCTGGCCGTCGCAGAGGATAATAAACGGCGCCCTATCTGCTGCATCGAGCAGGGTGGATAGGGGTTTGGATGCTACTGCTCAGGCCTTCCCGTCTTCTTATACCCCTTCTTGCGCTTCTGCATCCTTATTGTCCCGCTCCAACTTTACTTATATCCCCCCATTTTCAATCCCCCAATTCTCGGCCCTCCCCCAGCTTACTTCAATAGTCGCTTGTCTTCTAATTTCAAATCACACACAATCGCAGGGCCTCGCTCCAATCCAGTCGATAAGTCCATGTTCAACCAAGCGGACAATGTCAGTTCATCCGTTTCCCTTTGGAGTCCTCGTGTCTCGCTAAGATTGGCATGCCTCAACGTGCGCACTTTGCTGCAGATTGGCCAACAGGCAGCACTTGCCCGCACACTAGAGACCCTATCGATCGATATTTGCTGTTTATCAGAAACCCGCCTGCAAGATTCGAGCTCCGTGCTTACCCTGAGATCCCCCACATGCGACACTGGCGGCACATTCTCATTGCGCCTATCTGGCGATGATGCAGCTTCAAATGCCGGTCAAGCTGGCGTCGGCATTGTTTTGAGTCCCCGGGCTGAAGCTGCCCTGCTTGATTGGATCCCAGTAAACAGTAGGATGTGCGCCGTTAGATTAGCTGGTTCGTTCCGTGCTTCTAAGTCGCGCGGGGACAAACGGTGCCTGTTTGTCATTGCGGCCTACGCCCCTACAAACTGTAGCACTGATTCGGTAAAAGATGATTTCTATCAGCAACTTCACGAGCTCCTTCGTTACAGAAGAAGCACGGATACTGTGGTGTTGGCTGGCGATCTAAACGCCCAAGTCGGAAAATTGTCCTCTGATGAGCTTCATCTGGGCGGCCAACATGGTGTAGGCTCCCGTAATGATAATGGTGAGCGATTGCTCCAGCTGTGTGAAGATGCTCGCCTGTTTCTCGCGAGCACTAATTTTCGACACAGCACCCGCAGAAGTGTGACTTGGCGGCCACCAGCCTCGGGCCAGTCATGGACGCAAATCGATCATATCGCGATCAGTTACCGCTGGAGAGGCTGTGTCCAAAACTGTCGCTCGATTTGGAGCACGAGCGTGGACTCTGACCACGCACTTGTATGTGCCGACCTCCTGGTGCGTTTCGGTGGACGTCCGCGACGTCGATGTGAACGGATTGACACTAGCCAGCTGGCGAAGTCAGATGTTCTGAATGTGTACCAAGATGCGCTGACATCTGGGCTGAGTAAGCGCCCACTAAACACCGTTGAAGATCACTGGTCGCACACTCGTCAAGTGTTGCTATTAGCAGGCATGTCTTCATGTGGCAAAACAAATTGCAAATCCGAACATTGGGTCTCTACACAGTCTCTGGAACTTATGGATGCTCGCCGACGTATTCCGGCTGGAAGCGAATACACTGAATCTCGCAAAAATCTCAGGGCGAAACTACGTGCTAGCCTAAAGAAGGACCGCGAAACCTGGTGGTCTCATCGTGCCTCTGAGATGGAAACAGCCGCTGCCATTGGTAATCATCGTAAGTTATACCGTCTGATACGGGCAACAGGCAGCAGGAGACCTGGTGTTAGCGAGACTATACGCGACGAGAGTGGGCATCCGATCCACAGCTTGTCAAAGCGTTTGGAGCGTTGGGCTGAACACTTTGCTATGCAATTTAACCAACCTGAGTTATCACTTTCTTCGGGCATTGAGCGCCCTTCTCCTTGGGCCGTCTCCTTGGATCCGCCCTCACGCGCAGAAGTCGAACGTGAGATCAGGCTGTTGAAATTGCATAAGGCCGCAGGAGCAGATACTATTCCTCCAGCCCTCTTCAAGTTCGGTGGACCTGCTCTAATAGATGATCTACACGAGTTGCTAGTAAAACTTTGGGAGCAGGAGACAGTCCCGACAGACTGGAACCGCTCCGTCATTGTCCCAATTTTCAAGGGAGGCTCCCGTTTGGAATGTGGCAATCATAGAGGGATCAGTCTGATTTCGATTGCCTCTAAATTGCTTGCCTCTCTCATTCTCCACAGACTGACTGGCACTCGTGAAAGCCAAATTCGTGAAGAGCAAGCCGGATTTCGTCGAGGTCGGGGCTGCATTGACCACATCTTCACATTGCGTCAAGTGTTGGAGCACCGCCATGTTTATTGGCGACCCACCGTTGTCGTGTTTCTTGACATAAAAGGTGCCTTCGACTCAGTCGATCGATGTGCCCTTTGGGACTGTCTGTTGAGGAAAGGTGTGCCTGATAAATATGTAAACATTATCAAAGCGCTGTACGCACATAGTTCGGGCAGGGTGAGGGTTTATGGCAAACTCTCGCCACCCTTCAGTATCATCAGCGGTGTGAGACAAGGATGCCCGCTGTCACCTTTCCTCTTCAACTTCGCTATTGATGAAGTCATGGAAACAGCGTTCGCTGGACACGACCTAGAAGGTGTGGAGCTACTCCCTGGTGAGCGACTTCTTGACTTGGAGTATGCAGACGATATTGCCCTAATCTGTGACAGCTCCCAAACATGCCAAACTGCACTGAACCGATTAGCACTGGCTGTCAGTCGTTTTGGGCTATGCTTTGCTCCATCAAAATGCAAAGTACTTCTCCAAGATTGGCAGGGACCCAACCCTGCGCTAACGCTTGCTGGTGATCTGCTAGAAGTCGTTCAGGAATTCAAGTACCTGGGCAGCTATATTAGCACCCGTGGGATTGAAGATGAGGTTACGAACCGTATAGCAAAAGCTCGAGGTGCTTTTGCCAATCTCCGCCACCTGTGGCGCAGACGCGACATTACTCTCGCCCTCAAGGGCAGAGTTTACAACGCAGCCGTCCGTTCAACTCTCCTATATGGCTGTGAAACCTGGCCCATCAGGTCGACAGACATGAAGAGACTCGTCACGTTCGATCATCGCTGCCTTCGCAGCTTAGCTCATGTTTGGTGGGAACACCGCGTGAGCAATGAGCGTGTTCGGCGTCGCGTATTTGGTGCAGGAAGAGCGAGTGAACCGCTCAGCACGATTATATCACGCACCAGGCTCCGATGGCTGGGCCACGTGTTGCGCATGCCAGCACACCGACTCCCACGACGTGCATTGTTTGCGCGTTGTGGGTGCGGTTGGAAGAGGAGGAGGGGAGGCCAAGTGATGACTTGGTCGAGAGAAATGAAAACCCTCACTTCGAAGTTGGCGTCGGTTGGTGCATCCCGACTGCCTGGCTGGGGTCCTAAGGACGGTGAACACGTTTGGCTGGACACACTTGCTGATATGGCTAGGAGCCGGCCCCAATGGCGTTTGTGTTGTGAGTTCCTTTGTCCATCCCCCTCCTGTTTAGCATCCCCCTCCAATCACGATCTCAATCGTTAGGCATAATATGACTTTCTTTTACGGCAGCCAGCTGTTAGCTCTCCGGAACGATGTCCATCCGTTACTGGGGACTCAGCGGGCGTGCCACTGTTTGTTTGTTTTTTCTTTTCTTGCCTTTTGTATTGCGGCACAATAGCTGAGGTGTTTTCCACCTCCAGCTAACGTGTAATGATGATGATGATGATGACATGCAAATATACGATGTGATCCATTGTGTATGCATGGTTTCTCGGTACGACGAAAAATATATACAAGTATAAAGCCATGAAACGCTCCAATATCACTGATTTTGCTGAACAGGAGCAGCAGCAGCTAACGTAAGGTACACTTCCAAAGAAAACTCTTTTCAGCGAATCCCATCAGGCAATTACAAGGTAGATAGAAATAACAATGCGCTGTTGAAGCTCAGCATGAAAGTGGAGAAAATCGGAGGGAAATGGCTCAGTAGATTCAATCGGTATTTAAATTTACCAATTCTGGAGGCAGGCGGCTGTAGCTTTGTTGGACGCTGATCTGACCAGCCAATCGACAACAAACGTCTCAAGCGATATAACAATAAATAGCGGAATGATAGTAAAAATTCGCGATATTCATGCACATTATGTATCCAAATATCGGCGTTGGTGCATATTTTATGGAGAGTCTTTGCGACTAGACACAATCAGACAGATTCGGTTTCACCACTATCCCACTAGGAAGTGATGGCTTAGGCCAGTGAACCGCCATGAATTGTGACCAGTTGCGATATGGCGTGGCTCACTCTCCAGCGGTATGTACGATGTATGCCTGTGGAGGACAAAATTGACCACTAAAACCCCAAATTCCTTAGGTGAGCAGCTTATCATCTCATTATAAGTAGGTTCGCGCAATCACTAGTTATGAGGTTGACGAGAGATTTCGCAATATTTTAAAGCGATTCGTCACGACTAGAACTAGCATGATAGAAAGTGCATGCGCAAAGAAAACGCAGATAGTTTTCTTGTTCGGCTGGGACTCGCCAGTTAAGATGAATTTCTCTGGAATACTTCCGGACATATATACGCGGCATACATTTAGTACTTGACCAACTGTAAAAAATGGCTGAAGACTACCACACATGGACAGATAAAGCAAAAAGAACCGAAAACCGATAGGCCGCCAATGAACACATTCTTTGAACATAGCCGAAAATAGTGTGTTTGTGAACCTTACGTCCCCAACCTGGGAGCCGAGAAGGCTCAACAGCGGTCGACGACGAAACTAGCACGTTGAGCCGACGCTAAGGGTTAGCACCTTTGTTGTCGCATTAAGGAAAATTCACAAGTTGCAAAGAGAGCACGGCGAGGTAGCGACTGGGCAGAGGGGCAAACCACGTTTCCAAGTAAACTGGAGCCGGTACATTAAAATTATGTAGCTCATAGGTAGGTTAAGACTAGCTGACTTGAAAACACTATATCAAAAGCTATCATAGCTGAGATTCTGTTGTTATCCTACACAAGTAACGTTCCGAAAGCAGGGTGATAGCTCGAAGAACACTTGTATACTTGCAGTGTAAAACACAATAAATAGAACGTGATTGTCGCAAGCACTGCTAGTAAGATAAAAATTGTTGGATGGCTAAAGGCAGTGAGTTGTTGGTCATGGGTTCTATGGATGTGATCATCGCGAAGCTCTGTCGCGGGCAGAGCAATCCAGTTGTGAGGCAATGCCAGGTAAACAATGGGTTTGTGCTGTCTCAGAAATACAACTATATCTCGCACATCAGTCACTGCTCACAGAATTGTGGGCGCATTGTGGGACGACTCTGTTTCCAACCTACTGTCGAGTCCACATCTGACTGAATACGCCTCAGCGTTGTGCGCGGATCGCACCATCCATTGCTCTGAGCGAACCCATGTTGGCTAGTAATCGGAGAAGCGACTCGCTATGATTCATTAGTTTCTGCACTTTATCGTCAAACGCGTAGATGACGAGAAAGTAGGTCCCCCCGAATTACGTGAAACTCCACCTTTGCCAAAACGCATTCCAAGAGAAAATGCAGCTTTTGTAATAAAGTGATGCCAATGCGAGCGCCTATGCTCGTTTTGTGATTACTAGGTTTTCAATCTAACCCCGTTGGAACGCCAAAGAATGCAAACAATGTGGAGAACTCTAAAGGTAATTATAGGGTAGATTTAGTGGTAAACAGATCATTTTGATGGCTGGATCTTCTAGCGAAAAGTCGTCCACGAAAATACCCTACGTTAGTGTTTGCGAAAATGACGATCTAACTTTGCGCATTGTTGGGTCATCAGCTTACTGCACGTGTCCTCTTTATAGAGAAACCCATATGTATTTGACCATGTAGCTTATGCTATGGTCAGCTGAGCTGCACATCATTGCGTTTCAACTAGCGACCCAAAGCGAAAGTAGTGCTGTTAAGTGTTCCCCGCTAGCAACACTGTGCCACACGACCGATTTTATGCGTGTTTACATCCATCAGATAGGGAGTGCAGGACTTTGACTTGAATCCGGAACGACGAGATGTCAGCCGAGGCAACCAGCTTTCTCTACTTGACGAGATCATGTGAGTTCGAAACCGGTCGTGGTTATGCAGTGTTTTCGGGTGTGGAAGCTTTAGCTTAGGTTCCAGTGACCGAATCGACTGAGGTTCACTTCTAACTGCGAAACGCAGCTCTCATTGAGATTGCGTGTCGCAGTAACTGCAGCGCACAGTAGACTCCACAAAGTTACAGAATGAGCTGTAGACTGTTGTTGTTTACGGCACACGAAAAGGAAATGAACCGCTCAGCACCGTCATTTCGCGCACCAGGCTCCGATGGCTCGGCCACGTGGTACGCATGCCAACCGACCGACTCCCGCGACGTGCGTTGTTTGCGCGCCGCGGGTGTGGATGGAAGAAGAGGAGGGGTGGTCAAGCGAGGACTTGGTCGAGAGGAATGAAGGCCCTCACTTCTGAGCTGGCCTCGGTTGGAGCGTCTCGGCTCCCTGGTTGGGGTCCGAAAGACGACGAACACGTTTAGTTGGACACAGTTGCTGATATGGCTAGGAACCGACCTCAGTGGCGTTCGTGCTGTGAGTTTCTTTGTCCCACCCCATCCCTCTCAGCCTCCCCCTCTAACCACGATCTAATTATTTAGCCTTATATAATTTTGCACAGTATTTTTTTGATGCACAGTAGCCGGCTGGTAGCTTAACGAAACGATTCCCATCGTTCCCGGTAGCCCAGCCGGTTTGCACCAGTTGCATTCTTTTTTTCTCTCCTTTTTTCTGTGTATTGCGGCACAGTAGCTGAGGTGTTCCCCACCTCTAGCTAACGCGTATGATGATGATGTAGACTGTTGAGACAGACCTTATCCTCCTGATACAGCAGTGTAATACTGCGTGTTTGGCGGTAATGTCTACGTCCCGGATTAGGGTTCACGTTCGTGTCCTAAGTACTGCCATCCCTACCGGAAGAGTCCATACAAGGAAGAAACCGGCTGTTTTTGAAGCGAGCTGGGCAATGGTCGCTTCGAAGGAAATCTCGGTTGAAGTTTTGGTAGCGCATCGCAGCAGCATACGACGAGTGACCCAAAAAAGGTAACTAACAACTAGCGTTCAGTTCATTCCTTTTCGCGATACACAAAATAGTTGTCCAAATGATAATTTTCAGACAAACGTGACATCTGTACGCCCTGAAATCCTCCGTGGACACCCACCGAATGTATGGGCCCGAATGAAGGCGGTATGATAAGGTGTGATACATAGTCAACCGTGTTGTAAAACAGTGCCTGGGTCCAGATAGGTATTGTTAAAGATATCAGAATAGAATGGAGTGGACCACGATGACAGATAATGGGGGGAGCAAAGAGGGCCATCCTCTGCACTAGTGCACGGTAGGCTTGCGCAATTACTGTTCCGGGGAACTACAAGCATATCGGTTTGTCAAACGAAACCAACGAGAGAAGTACAACATGTGCATCAGACAACAATGCTACAGCTGACAGAATGTTGATTTGGAGTGATGGAGCATATTTCTTGGTGATCTCATTAGTTATGCTGTGGACACATTGCATGGAACCAATGAGGCAGAAGAGGGAGGCCGGAGAGAGCAGTTTCCACTCCTTTCGAGTCGGTGACGAAGTTTTGCAGCACGCCGACACACAGATACGAGCAAACAGTTGAGACACTATGTTTACTCTACAGGACGGAGAATATTAACCCCTAAGTTGTAGTTATGTGCCTATCATGACATCTTTACAACGGCACCGATCGCAATGAGGGTTCATGCTGTAATCTTTCGTGTTTATATATATATATATATATATATATATATATATATATATATATATATATATATATATATATACCCGTGTGTGTGTGAGTGGTTGGCGGCATCCGGTTCCGGATTTCTCTGTCACTGCGGCCTCCAAGAGGACAGCCACAGGACGCCCGCGCCTACAAAGGGACCGTGGGTGGCATGCGCCACATCATCCACAGCTCCATCCACATAACGCACCCCAAGCGTAAGTTCCAAGGAATAAAAGCGTGATGCATGCGATTTGAAGCCAAAATTAATTCAGCATGCACATCATTAATATGCAATAGGGGAAAGCAAGCACACAAGGATGACAAACAATGATGGCTTGACAGCAGCCTGGAAGCACATTTCGACTCTAGCGCTGTAGCGAGAACCGTGCACCCTTGGCGGTTTTCGATAGGCAGGCATCTTGCCAACTTTCTCATCAAGCGCAGCCAGATCTGGGACACTAACCAGTCAGCAAGTGCTGTCAAACATCTGACAACACAAACATGCCGGTACCAATACAATATATGGTTGGCGGCATCCGGTTTCGGATTTG
Source organism: Dicrocoelium dendriticum (assembly GCA_944474145.2). NCBI lineage: Eukaryota > Metazoa > Platyhelminthes > Trematoda > Plagiorchiida > Dicrocoeliidae > Dicrocoelium > Dicrocoelium dendriticum. The sequence continues at coordinate 31,430,447 of OX104070.1, forward strand.
CGTGTCACTGTGGTCAGCCACAGGACGCCTGAGCCTACAGAGGGACCATCGTTGGCTTGCGCTGCACCACCCACAGCTCCAACCACACACCCCATATCCAGTGTAAACCCGAAGAAATAAGACCGGGAGGCATGTGGATGGGAACCACGTTTCATCAACGGAGCCGGCCCACACTCCTTCACAGGCAAACACAAGCACGCTGTATTTGGGGAACCAAGTGCACACAAGGCGGTGGCTGGACCGTAGTCCGCTCCACACTGTGATGCATGGAACCACTCTTCGAGCTTAGCACGGCCACAAGGACCGTGCACCCCGTCCCCTCCAGCAACGACCAACTGTCTCCTGGAGCCAGTCCTTTTTGTCCTTTTTGTTTATTCTCAGCTTTTTGGTTATAATCATCAACATTCTCATCCTCATCAACAACAAAAGCAGCACATTAATAAATTGGACTGTCGTACAACAAAAATGACCTACAAAATAAAAAAGAATAAGAAGCAGAGAGAACTGAGCCCTAGTGTAAAACCTAAATGTCCAACACAAATACTCAGGGTCAAAGTGCCTGCGCCTTGTCAACAACCCACCATCACAGACAGATGGCTATAGTGCAAAGAGAAGGCGGCATCGGTGAGACAGCGGTTTTCATTGTCTCACGTGGTGGGTTTTCGCCTGGCAAGCGTTCTCCCTACAAAAAGCCACAAAATCCGTTTAACAACACTGCGACGTGACGGATGTGACTCACCACTTGATAAAGTCACTGCCCTAACCACGCACTGGCAAGTTGACCGATTCCACATTTCACAAGTTCTGTGCATATATCTGCTCTCAAGCGACTACACCTACATGTTTGATCAGTGACATGACGCTATTCTTAAAATTTTTTCACAGCTTTTTCCCCATGCTTCACTCACCTGACCGGCACTGTGTACACAACCTCATAGGGCTAGTCCCTCATCAACATACTCAACATTAATGACCTAGTTCTTATCTCTACATCTCGCACTCTGCGAGGATAGACTACACTCAATCTTTGGGCCATGTGAATCCACACTACTGACTACATCTGTATTACTCGTGCTTTTGGTACTGCTTCTTATGCTGGTATGTAGAACATTGCACTATTTTGATCATGTCCAAAAGGCGTGCCTCGTTTTGTCGAGAATAAAATATTTAGTTTTTTATTTAATAACCCATTACTCTGCAGCTAACTCAGCATCAGAGATAATTTAAGCAGATAATTCGAGTAGAAAAAGGAAACAAATCCGCCACTGGTTTCGACTGTCATCCGAGCACAAAGTGATTAACGTCGACTCCAATCTGGACTAAGAGTACCCAGTGTAGTAATCAGTGCAAAATTAACTTCGACCGTCTCAATTCTTGCGTCATCTCACTTCTGGCAAACAAAACAACACCCTCCATGGCAAGCAGTGACCGGACTACATGTTGTTCTAAAGAAATAACCCGGCTATCCCCGACTAGTACTCGTCTGCGCACATCATCGTCGCGGATCCGCTGGTACTATCAGATAGCAGAAATAATATGCACGTAGCAAAGACCTGAAGGCGCCTCAGCTCAAAGAGGTCGAGCCTCATCCCATGCAGTAAGATGGCTCTCACTGTCTTTCAGACAGAGAGGGACATAATTCTGACAAGTGTGCTTTATCAATAGGTGAAACAACTAGAAGTCACGTATCAATCGTTGCGAATGCAGCTGCGCTGTCAAATCGAGCACATATCAAGACATGAGTTCCCCGTTGATAGGAGAACTCGACTAATAACGCAACACTCCATTTTGGACAATGGAAGATGCGTTTCAATAGATCGAAGTCTGAGATATCGTGTGTAAAGTAAACACTACTTGGGCAGTGTATTGCACTTTGTTAGGGCGCCATTTGGATAAGAGTGAGAAGCACGGCACGCAAAAACTGGTTATTTTACTACTGCGGTAAATAGCCGCTATAGTCAGAGGCCACTTTTTCCCAAAATGACAAAAAGGTTTCGGGAGAAAATGAGCAGCTGGTGCGCAGTTGTCAGCACAACAATGAAGTGAGTTAGCGCTGCGAGGTAAAACAGATAAATGGAGAGAAGGAAACGTTCCAGTTAGCCGTGGGAGCGTTTAAAATTCTACTGAATGGAACAAGCCTGTCATGTCGCATGAACAGATGAAAGTGCTTCTCGACGAAGATAACAATATGAGCAAAATGGCTTCGTGAAAAAACAGGTCATTGGAAATGTGATGAAACACGATGAAGCAGTAACATACCTTGAGCAGACTCGGGACAAACGAAGGCAGTGGTGAAGGAAGAGCTCACCGATAGCTCTTGTCCTTGCGGAATGGGCTCGAGCAAGGAAGGTGGAAGCGGATGGCCGCTGTTGGGCACGGAACGGGCACCATGCTCGGTCATTCCTGCGGTAGTGTGGCCACGCGCTCTCACGACGGCGCAAGACTGTGTGGCGTAAGCGGAGTGTGGAGGGGAGCGCGGTTCATCAGTCAAAGGATGGCCAGGACTACTTCGACGCCTGGAGGAGTTCATCTACACCAAAGGAAAGTAAATAAGTTTATCAGCTCCAGAAAGGTAGAACAAAAAAATTAATGATTACGTGCTTGATGAATCATAGGAACCAATTAAGGCGAAAAGGAGACCAGCTGGTTAAGCGGACTAGACATATGGTCACTGACGTTGGACAACACCTGAAACATGCTGCAATCTGCCATTAAGTCAGTGGACATTAGATAAGCTAAGTGCACCAGCCAACATAACTCCATTAATTGAGTAAATTCACACAGAGCGGTGTCCGAGAACAGTTAACCAATAGCTCTGTAAGCAACTATGGTCTCATAGTCAGCTAGGGGTAACCAATCAGGAGCAATGGAGAGAGGTTGGTAAATGTATGCAGATAAATAATGGCGTTAGTCAGTAAAATAAGCATGAGATGAGCGTGCAAAAAGCTCTATTTTAAGGTAAAGGAGAAAGTTTTACCAGTGATAATGAAGAAGGTGGGAAGTGAACTGAGCATGCGTCTGACCGGATGGAGCAACCGGTCTTCAAAAATCGTGGGAATAGGAAAGCAGGGAAAAATATCGTAGCAGTACACCAGAACTTCGTGCCGACGATTCGCTGTCACGCCACAACACAGGCACCAGCGATTACATGCGGACCTGGATACTGCGAGGCTGTTAGTACGTACGCAGGTGTGAAATGATGGCAGGTTGATTACAAGCCAAACACTTAAATCCCTTGCTCCCCGAGTTGAGCAATTCGTTTGCGGGTGTTTAGTTACCAGTCGAGATGACATCTCCAATGCGTGATAGTGGGGCTGCAGCTAAAGCTAGACTTCCTGCATGAATATCTGCGAAATAAGATCCTCCACCGCAGTGTTAACTACGAACCGAAAATAAAACATACACAATAGTAGGCCGCCGCAAAGCAATTTAAGAGCCGCATGTTACGGATGATAATCACTGCATCAATAAGTATGAGATGCGTAGCAAAACAACGAGGTGCCCGCTAGAGAATCAATGGTGAACAGCTGGTAGATCACCTAACACTGGTGAAAGAACGTAACCCAACAAACACCAGAGCACATTGTGTCCAGAGACAAGTCGTCAAAAGCGAATAGCTGCAGAGGTGAAAATACCAATGTTGGATGGGTCAGAAATCTGTCGAACAGGCACCTCAGCGCAGATGCACGACTAGCCATTGTCACAGGACTCAACTGCAACTTCAAAGTTGATGCGAACAGCAAATTTCTAACCGCACTCGAAAACGTCATATAGCCCAATGAACTACATGAAGAGGCTATGAGAGAACTGAGGAACGCAATCGTCCCTAGCGTGGCATACAGCAAACAATATAAGGTTCTAATTCAACAATGAAAGGATGCATTAAAGTTTTCGGAAGAGGAGACCATCGTCAGGTTTCCCGCTGGCAAGGGATGTATGACAGTCATAATGGATAAGGCAGAGTACAATGCGAAGACGAAGCAGCTTCCACAATACACCACATACCGATGCGTCGAAACCAATCCAACACTGCAAATAACAGGTAACCTGAAGAGAAAGTTGAATATGCGTCAACAGCCTCGTCAAATCACAAAGGAGGAACATGACAGAATGAAGACTCGTGACTCAAAGTTGCACAAGTCTACGATCTTCCGAAACTGTACAAGGATGGCGCACGACTAGGACCAATCGTGTTATTTCCAGGTAGGCTCACCAACTACTTGGCGAAACAAATTATGGAGACGATTCACACATTCAAGTAGTGGGTCGTAATAGGACATAAGCAATGCCCAACTAGTTCTTTACAAACAAGCATGCGAATAGATCATGAAGAAATAAGGATGTCAACTCGTTGTTCATTTATAATGACCCTAAATCAGTGAAAGAGGCCATCATACAATTTTAACATACGAACATTCTCAGTGATTCAGCAAGAACACCAGTCTGAGGCAAACAATTTTCAATGATTCATCTACGGGCCGGTACATTCATATAAGGTTAAACTATAAAGGGATGGATAGTGATTGGTTCGGTGGTTTGTTCTGAAATGACACGGTCAATGGCTAGACAGTGAATAGTTAGCCGCTGTCTCATTCACACAGATCGATTGAGGTTTACGTAATCACAATGCTTGAGCCGATGTTAGGGTGACGGCTAAGCTGATGGCTGTTCGGCTAGAGCAGAGATTGAACAAACTTTTTGTGAGCACAGTGAAGGCTGGAATATGCGAATCGCAATGGCCTCTGCAGTGGCGAGCATCCTTAACTGCGTACCTTTCGATTTGCGCATTGGAAGGGAGGTTATTAATCTGGTGACCTGATTCGAACAGATGATACAAAATACCGCTTGTAAGAACTTCGGTGCCTCCGTTCAACAACCATTTAGGGCTGTTCCTTAATGCGAGGTGACAATTGCAGAGTCGTCCAACCAATATATGTTGCCCCACAAGTGCACTCAAACCGATAGATAACGTAAGAAGAGGTCAGCTTCGGCAGTCTGTCCTAGTTGCACACAGGAATTAGCTGGTTGGTGGCGAAGATGCATCGTAATTCCGCAACCGGAAAGGTGTTCCTTATCGATTGCGTCAGTTTTCCTGTTAAAAGTTCACTAACTGTATCGCCTTTAAAACCAAGGAGGATGAAGAGGTCGTTTTCCCCAGTACGTCCTCAACGACCGGTGTCATTTTGGGCCGCATGTTGCGCTGAATGAATCTTTCCGGATAACCATTTTGGAGCAACATGTTCTGGGTGGATTTGGTCTCATCCTCCAGAGCGTCCTCTGAGCATATCTTTCTCGCCCTTGAGGTGAGACAATGTATTAGTTTACGCTTGTATTTAAGCGGTACAAAACTATTGAAATTTGTATACTGACCGGTCCACGTCTTCTTTCTGTTAGTCTTCCTTGCTATGGAACCGTCAGTTCGTCGAGTAAGATGTACATCCAGAAATGAGATTTGACCAATGCCTGAGTAACAGCTAACAAGTAAGTAGATGACAAATGATAGCATAGGCAACTTATGCCTTACGACCTACTTCCCTTATAGTGGAGTGAAATATAAGCAAGTCAAAGTTCAAATCGGATGCTCAATATCGGAACTCATTGCTAAGGTTGCAATGCAGATTGTGGAAGCAAATCTGCTCCAAACCATCAATCAGAAACTGTGGGTCCGATACGTTAACGACACATTCGTGACAAGCAAGCGCAGCCAGGTGCAGACCGCATACAATCTGCTCAACAATGCAATGCACGGAATCGATTTCACAATGGAATTCGAGATTATAGGCAACCTCTAGTTTTTGTAAAAGTTAGCCGCGAGGACACTAGTCCAATCAACTCAAGTTGACATAAGCTTTAGGTACCCAAATGGGTGCATTTTCAACATTTTATGTTATTAACTACAGACGGACTAAATTGGCACCATCAACAGCCTGGCAGTTTTACTAAAACTTTTCTTCATAACTAGTTTCAATTGACGTAAAATTTCGTGTCCAAAAGTAATAAATCGAGAATCGACTGCAGTATCTCAGTCTTCGTATTCTAAAGGTGGATAGAATAGGATGGTCTCGGTGACTGTGGGAATTGTTTGAACAGTCTGTCAGACTATTCTTGCAAACCTGATTTTGTTACAGTAGCTAACGTAAAAGGACATTCGGCAAAAAGGCAACGGTCTATTTAAAGGCTCCGCCCGAATCGCATTATAAACCTCTGTTTAGGAGCAAGAGATGTAGACCGACCAAATCTTGAATTCCAACAGCAACCATCCAAGACGTTCCAAAATTAGCTGTTTGTGGACTCTACTTTTCCAGAGCGAATCACTCTATAAAACGGAAAGAGGGCACTTGTTCACCTCATATCTACGCAACCGGTATCCACCTTAAGAGATTCAAGTCTCCCGGCACGGACAAACGTCCTGCAGAGATATTCAAGTTTGGCGGTCCAGCACTTGCCAAGCAGCTGATATCGCTGTTTTCCACGAGATGGCAAGAAGAAGATTCCATCCTCCTGCGGTGAGTCAGTAATTGTCCTTATTTTCAAGAAAGGTGCTCGCATATCCTGTGCTAACCATAGGGTAATCAATATCATACCGGCTGCTTCCAAACTGCTGGCATCCATTCTGCTCCGCAGACTATCCCCGATCCGCCAGTTGTTTTACCGAGAAGAACAAGCTGGCTTTCGCCCCCGGTTGAGGATGCGTGGATCTGATCTTCATGATATGCCAAACCATTGAACACCGCCAACTCTACCACAAGCCAACCATTAACGTTCTTTTGGACATTCGAGCAGCATTTGATTCGGTTGATCGGCCTGCTTTATGGCACTGTTTGCTGAGAAATGGGCGCTTTAATTCCAAGTGTCAGGTAGAGTGAGGGTCTATACAAACTTTCCTCACCTTTCACTATCTCTTGTGGTGTGCGACAAGGGTGCCCTTTGTCTCCATTCCTCGTCAACTTTGCAATTGAGGACGTCCTGTTGAGATCTCTGGAAGGCTCCAAAAATCTTGGTGTTGAGCTTCTTCCTGGCAATCGCGTGACCGACTTAGATTATGCTGATGATATCGCTCTGCTCGGTGATGATTCACAGTGTACAGCTCTTTTTGAACCGTTTGGCGATTGAAGCGTCTAAGTATGGCATGCGCTTTTCCCCCTTGAAGTGTAAAGTGCTACACCAGGACTGGAAGTCGTCTGCCCCCTCACTTACCATTGAAGGAACACAGCTAGAGCTTATGGACAACTTTGAGGGTATGCATGTGTTCTCCGAGCTGGTTGATTTGGCTGCAAACGTTTCATCGTCAGGCTAGACGACGAAAAGTTTGCAGCCAAATCAGCCAGCTCGGAGAACACCCGCATACCGTCATCCGCATCCCGAGCTACAAATACTCTCACGGATTTCTATGGACAAGTTTGTCTAACTTGGACGATGTATTTCTGCTGGTGGCACTATTGGAAAAGAGGTATCTCTTCGCATCGCCAGAACCCGGTCGGCATTTATCAATCTGAGTCATTTGTGGTGTCGTGGAGACATATCCCTCTCCTTAAAGGGGAAGATCCATGACGCATGTGCCCGCGCGGTCCTGCTCTACGAAAGTGAGTCCTGGCCGCTTCGTGTTGATGACATGCATAGGCTTTCGGCCTTCAACAATAAGTGTTTGCGGCGGATTGCCCATGTGTGGTGGCAGCACCGGGTTCGAAACGATGAAGCCCGGTGTCGCGTGCTGGAAAACATGAGCCCTCCGCTTAATTGCCTTACCGTAATGCATTAATTGAAGTGGCTTAGCCACGTTCTACGTATGCCATGCGAGCGATTACCACACACTGGATTGAATTGGAAGAGAAGGCGTGGAGGTCAGCCAACCACATGGCGGCAAACCATGAAATCGCTGCCCTCCTGTCTCACAATCGTTGGTCTAGTACGACTTCTTCGTTGAAGGCCTAAGGATGAGGAATCCAAATGGATTGACCCACTTGGCGATATGGCACGAAACCGGAATCAATGGAAGGACTATATGTTGAAATGTTTTGAACAATGAAATTAGAACTATACCATTCAAACTGCCAAAATAGAACAAAATGGCGTGTGAAAACGGACAAAAACCAAAAAACCAAAAAACATTTGTTATCTGTTCCTGACATCTGTGCTTTTCTATTCTGTTCCTCATGGTTTTTCAATGGCTCAATGTCTATTTATAGACTGCTGCATATATATATATATATATATATATATATATATATATATATATATATATATAACTGGTGTCCACATAGTTTCGTCTGGTGATATCTAAACCGCAGGATTGAAAGTGTCGAAGCTACGTAAAAGAAGAGGAACGGGACGGTCCGAACTTATAAGAAAAGATCCGAAATGGCAGCCCGACTACCCAAATCACATCTCCTGATTGTGGCCCAGAAACTCACGACAACGTTGAGGAAAACCCCGTCAGTATCTAAAGAGAAACCGGAAGCTTACGAACTAACGAACCTGTGAAAACCATCATGTATCGTCACTAGTCTCAGGCACATCGACGAGAAAAAGCACAGCTTACTCGGACTAAAACAAAGATTCTAACGCACGCAGAAACAAGAAGGGGAAGATAGTTACTTGGAGAGTGGTTTTATCCTAAGAACTCAATAGACAAGTGGATCAATCTTGACCCGGTCTATGGAAAATTGAAGAAAGGAAATCAGGCGGATAGGAAACATCCGCGTGAGAAAGCAGACAATGAGTGTTCCGTTCAGTTCAGTTAAACAACTATGGTTCCGACACCGATGTGAGGTGGATGCAGTCGTAAAGACTCACGTCGCAAGAATAACAAGTGAAACGACAAGAGAATGAGGTTGAACGCAAGTAATTTAAAAACAAAATGAAACCAAGATAGTAGTGCGTTAAACTAACAACTAAATGTAAGAAACCCTATGCATTAATGCTAATGAGTGCGCAAATGCGCCATGTTTGAAAGTCTCCAACCACTGGTGTGGACTATTTACAAAAATGATACGCATCAGCCTGACCAAGTCGCTCAGACAATTTCTCCATACTTTTATGCAACGTCATCTACTGGCCACTTCGTGGTTTCGCCTAATTTGGTACACTGCATGTATAATGTACGCCGAGAGAGTTGGTCAACGGGCATAGGGAGGATATGACTCAAGCAACGTAAGCAGCTGAACTTGAGCAAACACTCGAAGGGGGCACCAGTAGATATCTTGCCAACAACCAACTGACGGACGGCAATGATGCGCACCCGGTGTTCGCACCGGATGTGAGCAATACTCCGAAGGTACCGGGGATCAAACACGGTCAAGCGTTTAATATCATCACTGTGAACTGTCCAGGTCCCTGATCTATACAGCAACACCGGCCATACCCTACCTCCCATGGATGCTTGAGCCTCTGAAGTGCCACACGGGCTATACTGACTCGCAAAGTAACCTCTGCTGTGATGGGAACATCAGAGGTACACAACTACCAAGGTAAGTAAACTGATCAAGCACCTCCAATGGCTGTTCGCTGATAGGTAGAACCGGTGGCGTATCGGTTCAGCCCTGCAGCAGTACTTTACAGTTTGAAGTTGAGAAGTACATGCCAAAGCGTGCAGCGCTACGTATCAGTCTGAGCAATAGTGTTTGCATAGCCACTGCGTCAGATACAAGGAGAGCTATGTCGTTTGCATACTCCAGGTTTGTCAGTTACCTGGCAGAACTTCCACCCCGCAGAAGTCTGAAAGAACCGAGTCATTCACGATTTCGATCACAAAGTCGAGAATGAAGGGAGATTTCGTATAATCCCAGTGGGCCACAGTTGTGGGGAACTCATAAAATAGCTTCAGGTAGACTCCTACTCGACCTCGGGAGCCACGGTAGAGACTTCAGGATGGAAAATTTGTCTGGTACGTTCTTCACTGATAAGTATTGCCACAAGCCGGCGCTGTCGACACAGTTGAAGTCAGCTTTTAAATCAAGGAAAACCACTATAGTCGGTTGTCTGTGTCTATGCCATAACACTTGACGGAGAGCAAATATATGTTCGATGCAACCACGATCAGGGTTTTCAATGATTCGACTTACAAGAACAAAAGTGTGATTGTCGCGAGAAGTTTGGAAGCAATGCAAATAACGTTAATGCCTCGATGGTTTTCGCACAAATGTCAGTGACCCTTTTTGAAGATAGGCACTTCTTCAATGTCCCAACTAGTGTTGACTAGAGCAGTAAGCCCATTTCTACAAAGAGCCACTTCCATCTTTCAGCAAGGATGGAGGAAGCTCGTCCGGTCTAGGAGCTTGGTTTGCTTCAACACGGCATCAGGCATCAGCAGTTCGCCGGTGCGCCGTACGGACGCTTTGCTGCCGCGCAACCACCACCGGTCGCGCGTGGGCTAAGGATAATTCGAGGGTCGCCCTCCCCCTACGCAGGCTCGAACCCGCGACGTCAGATGACAAAACAAGCTTGTTACCTTTGGGCTACGGTCTACGGCAAGCTCATGTCAAATCACTTCCAAAATGGAAGGTGAGACATCGACTTCCCAGTAGGCTCAGGTGATTCAGCAAACGGCAGAGTCGCAGTAGGCCTGCTGAACTGCTCATCAAAATGTTTCGGCCAACGGCACAGTTGATGCAGCTGAGAATGGATCAACTGTCCATCTCTCTCAGCTATTGGCTCCCTAACTAAGGGCACCCTTGAGCCCGTGTACTGGATAAGCTGAAACAGCAATCGCCACTCCCTAAAAACACTGGATTTCTCTATCTCATGGACCACTGCCACTCACCAAAGTTCGCAGGTAATTTGAAGAACCCTTGTCAGTCGTCCTTTCCGGGCGTAACGGACGCGCTGAAACTCAGTGCCTAACTGAACGTATTTGCTTGCTTCGATGAAAATGATTGATGTCTCGGAGATCTATTCACCATTCAAACGTCTCAAGTTGGACGTACAGCATGCGTCAAAAGAATTCATGACACACTTGAGACGATTCCAGTCAGCGCACCCACCTGTTTCAGCACTGACAATTGGTGATCCAGTTCGTCATGGTATTGTTAAACTACGAAACGCGAGTTCATGGTTTAAATGAGAAAGTTAGAGGTTAGGTGCTCTTTTGAAGGTGGAAGAGTGAGCGCCAAGCGTGCGCTCACTAAACCATGGTCTGAGTCGAGGTACGTACTCCAAATTGACCGGTAGTTTTGGATCAATGTATGCTATTTGTAACTGATGTCCCTATTGTTGAGTTGGGTCCAGGTCATCAAGGAATTCGGTGGGCGTCCGGTGGGCCGATATGAGTGTTGGTGTCAGAAAGTAGTGCTGATAATATACAGATTGCAGTGCGCACACAGTTAACGAATCGACCGCCATCGTCGGTTCGGTGTGCATCGACCCTGAAACGGCTTCCCAGGTGTTGTTAAGGATCCGATAAGGGATGCACTTGGACATTCATATTCCACAGTATCAGTATCATTGGAGACGCGAAGAGTGTACTCACTGTCTGCAGATCCGGAACCAAGGAGTAGAAGGTTCCTCATGACGCTGTTGTCTTGTATACGTGTTTCGTAGACGCGACGCACATCAATGCCAAAAAATGAAGAGTGAGGGTTAGTGCTGTCTACTGGCCAGTCTGACAGAGTGCGGATGTCAAACGAATCAATATGAAGTGATAGCGTTCGTTTGATGGACGAGCTAGATGTATCAATGGTAGCAGCTGCGAGGTCAGCCGCGGTCTCTTGCTCGATAGACAATGAAGAATTGCGAGGGGAGATAAAAACAAAAAGAAGGAGTATGGTCGACGGGTTCGAGAAGGCAGATGATACTCACCGGCTGCTCACTTCGAGAGAGGATTTTCTTCTAAGTACCCTACCTTCAGCCTTTGGCTCAATAGCCTGACCACAGGTGAATGGGGAAGACAAAAACTGATAGGTGTTTGCATCTGCGGCGGAAACAACTTTCCCACTAATGGGATGAAGTGGGTACATCTCACGTCACAACAATTTGTTGTGGCCAGTCACGGTCGTTCAGGCATTCCCAAATAGAATTAACAACCAATGCTTATGAGGTACGATAGGTAACGCTCGTAAGATATATATAAAGAGGGGGCAGATTGCCAGTGACATCCACAACCGGGGATTCAATCGAAGTTTCCCACCCAACAGCATAACCCCTACTACTACGAATTGGAGATGTCACCTCGATTGATGAGAAACCGTTTGCGAACAAATTGTCTAGCTGGCTGAAGAAGTCAACCACTCAACACACAACCCGAGTTACCAAGATGTCGACTTACCGCAAAATTAAATCACTCCATCACCAATCGGGGATTAGGGAGGCTGGTGTTACACCGCAAAGCGAAAGCCCATGGTACACTGATGGATCGGGCGTGGAAAAACACTATGGTCGTGCTAGTGTGAACCGAGCAGCAGATGTGATGAAGCGAATGATCCTGTAGATATTCAGTACGTAATGGATTAAAGATAAGATCCGAGGTTAGTAGTAACTGTGGACGGTAGGTAGTTTAGCTGGTGAGTGAAAAGATAACACCGTGAGAATGCAAACCGTTGGATGCAAAACAAATAAAACTCCCACAGTGGTAAGTATGCACTCGCCATTTCAAGTAAACCGGTAGTCTCTGTGACCACATTTGAGGAGGAAGATAGTTGCTCGATTTCCGTCGATGCATGGTTGGCATAGGTGTGTCGTCTGACCCGAGGCGAATTCTCATGGTGTACTGGTCCTTGATGCAGACGACCTCCCATGCCTGTGAAATTCAAACAAAGGAGAAGCCAGAAGGAACGGGATTTGAAGGCGGAGTTAAAGTACTAGGTCGCAAAGCACTCATCTGCCCCAGTAATAACAGTAGATGGAGACTAGCCGAATAAATTTTAATAAAGGGAGAAAGTAAGTCCTAAACATATCAGGGTGAGAAATCACTAGCTGAAGAATGATGAGTAGTGAGTAAACGCTTAAAAAACCTACTATGGGAAATAACAAAAAATACGGGTACCTGAATGGTTGTGGCTCCTCGAAAGGATTAAAAATGGTAAGCCCGGATTTATCATCACATATAACGGAAACGGACATTAAGTATGGCAATCTCCAAAAAACGACCGCTGTTGTACATATGTGTGAAGCATGTTCGAAGAATAACAGTGATGTCACTGACCGCTCATGGTAAGTAGAAATGATGGTGACTAATCAGAAAAGGCCGAGAGTCAATTGAGCGATTCCATCAAAGTCATGCTCCGAGTAAGGCGTCAGCAATACGCCGGTACGTCGTTCCGTTTGTCGCAAGGCAACGACAACTAGCCGTGCTCTCGAGCAAAAATGCACTGGACAACTGGGCTTCACCGTGTCATGTTGGAGTACTTCATAAACTTGCACTATGAGGCACAAGGGTCGCTTAGTCCCAATACTGAGAAGGGTCTGATAAGGTGACTGTGCCATGAGTGTCTGGAAATAAGCGAATACTGATCTACTCGGTGTGCTACACCTAGGCCGAATCGACTAAGTACCCACATGACCGAAGTTCAGCTGCTGGATGAGATGAAGCGGTATCAACGAACACGTCTGTTACCCACGGGAAAAGTGTAGGGGATAGGAGAATTCCAAGCGTGCGACGCCTACCTGTATCACGCTGAGCCGGCGTTCTTTGCAGAATGATAATGGATTCCGCTATTTATAAGTGGGGAAAGGAAACCCACGTTACAGAACGGAAAGGGTATACTAGGCGAAGAATTGGCTAGAAAGTGAAAAGGATGGAGCGGAACACATACTAAGAAAGACAATGATTACAACCGCGAGGTGAGTAAAACGGAGTTCACAATTTCCGTGTGACTGAACGCGAAAATTGCGGTTAAAAATAGGTCCGATAAACGGGCAAATGTCACCTGAACAGTAGACCGCAGTAATCAGCGCTTTGCTTAACTGAATCTCGGACTTTCATTTTGGTTCATACCACATGGTTCATTTAAATTATTTCAAATATGCAGCAAACTGACAATCGGTACAACATCAAGGATGCAGAACACTAATCACACTGGCGGGGCACTCGAAGCCGACTTCGTTGTGCCTGAGTATTCTACCCACTTTCGTCTCGACACAGCAAGTCGACGGTTAGGTGGAACAAGAAGCCAGGTGCACTCTGTTAATGGATGCCAAAAATACAATTGATCCAGAGCTCTAACAACAACCCAAAATTTTCGCATGGTAACGTCCCGACAGCCTGCAGCGGAACATTAAAAATAAAAAAAATTGGACGAAAATAGAATAATTCGTTTTATATAAGCGTTTAATGTCCCGTATCTAGCAATAAACAATTATTTTACGTTATGGAATTTCAACCTATGAAACGGTTAAATATGTGTATATGTAAGAGCACAGAATTTAGTGTGTGGAAACAAATGAGTACACCTTGCGATAGGTGAAAAATGGCATAGACGGTAGTTTTTGATGTGTGAACGACTGCCAACGTGAAAGATGTGTGCGCATATGGCCGCATATAACAACAAGCACATATGCTGCGTTCCCACATGCAACAATTGGAAATTACAGTTGAAAACAGTAATTAACCCTTTTATACGAACCCTTAGAGATGGCGCATTAAAAGACAAATATAATGATATCTGTAATTCGAAGAAAATTTTGTGGGCTCGGTTACGTAGTACCACGGGAAATATACCTTTATTATTATTATTATTGTTACTATTATTAGTGCAATAGACTATTGTTGATACTCTAAAGACCACATAAATACGTTTGCACCCCAGGGATTTTATGAAAAGCCTTTCCTTATTTCCATTCAGTCTGCAGTTCGGTGGAAGATTACCCCTTCGCATCATAGTTGGCGTATGCTGCCACATGTCGGCCGGTGGCCGAAAGGATTGCACGCTTGGCTTACAATTCTTAGGTCACCGGTTCGAGTCCGCGTAGGGGCGGGCGTCCTCGCGGTGTACACAGCCCACGCGCGACATGATGGTCGCGTGGAAGCGTAGCGTCGGCACAGTGTGCGCCGGCATACTGCTGATGAGTTTCCTTTCTTTCTTTCATGCTGTCAGTGAAATGTCATGGATTGCTCGGGAATTAGCGTCAATCCAGTTGGGTGGGTGTGGACGCTTGGCGACTGCAGGTATTAGAGCTGCGGCCAATGGGGTAGTAGCCTCAAGTGACAACTGCCGCTATCCATCCTTATGCAGGCGACAGACGAAACATGCCATGTACAAGTTGCCCAGAGAGCCAAGTGGGACCTAGTTTAGCTGAGTAGCTCATGACCATGTGACGTGAATTTCATGAGTGATCGCGGCTGATGACACCATAGCAGCCGATGAAAGTATCAGTGATTGAAGGCTTGGAATATATTTGGAACCGATCAAAGTCATTAGTTCAGGGAGATTTGTGGACAATCGGTTACTTTATTTAGTTTGCAACATTTCGCTCTTGACACAAAAGCTTCGTCAGGACAGGTATCAGTAATTGCTTCTCTTCTATAACGTGAAGAGAAATGACGACATGAAAACATATGTCGGCCTCTGAGAGTAACCGAGCGAGAGCCAACGCTTTGTTCAAAATAAACCGATCGATGAGCTCACGGGGGTGCAGAGAAATGATCGTCCCAAAAGTCACTTAGAGGACGTAATCAAATGCCGCGATATCGAACATCCGTGTGATAAGCGTGACTTCCGAATGTCGACTTGAAAATACTCATCGGTGACGAATAAGACCGATTCATGAACCTTCAACTAGTCCCCACAATAAAATGGGTTAGAGTGAAGGCTTAATCTTCGATAGAAGCAGGCACGCGACTTGTCGAAGCCTTTGTCAAATGTGAAACATACCCCAATAAATACAACAATTAAATGTTTCCAAGTCCCTGAAAATCCCTGCAACATTTCCATCAAACACAAGTTCTGTATTCAGAATGGTATGCAGGCCCAGGTATAACACTAAAATGTCTAGAAAACGAGAAAAATTACAACGAAGACTCAGTGTAGACATGGTTGAGTGCGTCTCGCAAATGTGGATGTATCGGGATAAAATGATGCGAGAGCATCGCATGAGTCGCGAGATTTGCAGTCGCAGCCATGATTGGAAAGATCGAGTGAGAGGCATTATCTTACGTTTAGAATGCGGTGGGAAGCTATCCGATAAGAGGGGCGACTGCTGTGATCCGGTGGAATTGGTCAGCTCTGTGTTGCATTCAAAAGCACTGTTATCACGAGGAACAATGATTTCCATGGTCTCTTCAAAACACACCCTCTGATTTGGGGGCCGTTTGCGTGAACCCCCGGGCAAATGTTCACCTGTGCGGTTTGCGATTGTGGGTGGAAACGGATTTGGAGTTGAAGGGTTAGGTAAGAGATTCGATGAGGAAAGCACCATGGGGGTGTTAAAGGACGTATAATTGGATTCTGCATGTCCGCTGGAAGGAAGAGCCATACATTCCTGCAAGAAAAGTATAGAAAGAAAGGTACGGTTATGGCCAATGCGACAGAGTAATGTAAGTGTTGAGCGAGAGATGGGCTATTGTAGAGGCAGTCCGCATACTGCCGGCCGACCAGGCAGCAACAGGTAGGCAAATAAAACTCACCTCGGTATAGCAAGTGATAGTGAGAAACACCATGAAGTACGTACACCGTTGAAATAGTCGATTATTTGAAGACTACAAACATTTCTGACAAGGCATCATAATGCATCGATTTGGAGTCTTTGTCCATCAACATCCCACAGAGAGAATCCGAAATTTTTATCTGATTGTACCGTGAACAAGGGGTTAACCCCCAGTTTAGGTGGAAACACACAAAGAATTGAAGCTACTAGGTAGGAAGAATGTGCACTTCTCATTTGAACGTCAAACGCATTGACGGGTTGATGATGTGACCATGCGAAGTCCACTCGGCCCTAAATCCATAGATGCCCTTGCGGTCGTGGTCGGATAGAGATTGAACAGTAATTCGACCAACTGTGTCTACACAAAGGAGATGTTGATGACACATTGGTGATTGCTTCAAGCGTGAAGATCGCTGTTTCTTCTCACGGTACGTAAGAGTGCACATTCAGATGCCCGCCTTACTTATGAATTAAATGACAATAAGTTCTGTTTTACTGGATATCTGGTCGATCAGATGAGAAGATGGCTTGAGCCAGCGTTATGCTTGCAGGGCAGCTACATGGACGGAAGTGTAGGAAGACTTTAGCGGCAACGTCTCATCAAGCCTGCGTTAGATTCAGTGCATAGAACATGTAGTGCAGATTGTGTGCAGTCAGAACTGCCATTCATCACACAAGCAAAGTGAACAAATGGCCACTAGAAAGCATTTATTGGCTTTCATAAAGCCGTCCGACGAAAAAGGAAAATTAAAAATCCTTACTGTGTCAAAGATGTTAGTTTATCTTAAGTTGTCCTTCAACAGAAATTCGCCACACATTCGATGTCGCTAAACGTTGTTCTTTCCGATCAAGTGCGCTCAACCAGTCTCCGACACAACCCACTGAAGTAACCACTTCGTTTGTAGCTACGGGAGTAGTTAGGTTGACAGGACGGATCGGTGTCCGGGTAACTGAATCGAAGAGCAAGTTCAAAAGCGGACTGCTACGATGGCGGTGCGATGAACGACACGACAGAAAGTCTACTCTTACATTTCCCCTGCCTAGGTGCCTCTCTTGCCCTAGTATCATGTGAGTGCCACAACCAACATTCGATACTACTGCATAGCCGTGGGCAAAGCAGTCGTCACGATATGCAATAAAAATTTATACATGCTTTATAACTCATAGAAAATATCCATGGAAATGTAAGCATTCAGTTCAGCAAAGTAAGTTCTTATCTATAATTCTTGTCAGGCGAACACATATATAAATTGATTAAAGCATTGCAATAGGCTATGTAAGCCCGGCTAGGGTTGGTTAATTTCAGACAGGCTGCATTGCTTGTGGTTTGGACTATACAATCGATGGTGATAGTCACGCACGGCCACACACACACACGCATTGCACGCAAAACACGACGGTTCGTCTGTCCGAACGGGTGACAAAGCCAACTGGGTCACCGCCTGTGAACGAGGTGAACGGCGGAGATTTCTAAGTACGAATAGTATGCGTGGTGCAGCAACCCAATAACTGGGGTCGTGAAGATTCCGGTCAATAGTAAAATCTTCGGTCCAACGTTTTGGTACTTTTGTACTTAGATCACCAACAGTTGGCAATTCGGATACCCATAGCTGCAAGAACAAAAAGGAGAACGCAGAAGTTCATCTTTGGGTCTTGAAGATTGAAAGGTTACTGAGTAGCGCGAAAAGTGACAGTTTCAAGGTGGCAGTTCAAAGTTGGAAGCGAGCTGTAGTGGCACAAGTGTTAATTCATGTGCTGTTCCGAATAAGCAAACCTATAGCCAATGTGGAAACCGGGTAAGCAACGAGGGAACACGACGAACATGATTAAATGGATGACGTGAAGGAGGTCGAGGATGCGAGGAGTTGGAATTTGGCGCGCAGCCGCATCTGCATGGGGTTCAGATATGGTCAGGTTGTAGTGGTTCAAATCGATGCATCATCATCATTATAAACGTTAGGTAGAGATGTAAAACACCATAGCGACTGTGCCGCAATACATAAATAAAATAAATGCAACAGTTGCATGCCAGCTGAGCTACCAGCAACGGATGGGCACCGTTCCGGAAAGCTACCAGCCGGCTACTAGGAAACAGGAAAAATTATGATGTAGAATTACATTATGCTACGAAATGAGATCGTGGTTGGAGCGGGAGGATAAAAGGTATGGGGAGGGACAAAGAAACTCACAGCAGGAACGCCACTGAGGTCGACTCCTAGCCATGTCAGCAAGTGTATCTAGCCAAACGTGTTCATCGTCTTTTGGACCCCAACCAGGGAGTCGTGAAGCTCTAACCGAGGCCACTTCCGAAGTGAGGGCCTTCATTCCTCTGGACCAAGTCATCGCTTGGCCAGCCCTCCTCTTCTTCCATCCACACCCCCGGTGAGCAAACAACGCACGTCGCGGGAGGCGATGGGCTGGCATGCGCAACACGTGACCGAGGCATCGGTGCCTGGTGCGCGAAATGACGGTGCTGAGCGGTTCAGTTCCTTTTCCTGTGCCATAAACAAGGCGTTGAACACGCTCGTTGCTCGCGCGGTGTTCCCACCAGATGTGAGCCAAACTGCGAAAACACCGACTATGAACCTTACGTCAAACAAATCGATGTAAATGTGCAGCAGATTGACGAGCTTCGTCAGCTGCAACAAGGACCAATCACGCTTAGCGTATCGTAACAGAAAAGTTTGATGAAGCAAGAAGCAACTTTCGTGTTATTCACAATGAAATGAGGTGTTACCTTCGTCGGGCCATATGTACCATTAAACGTCCACCAGTAGCATGTTAACAGCCGATTTCTAATCGCTTACCTTGATCCGACACTATTGCTATCAGACCAAATAAATTACGTTGTTGGGAGAAAATGCCCTACAGTGTATGTCCACGTGTTATAAGTCGCCGGCGATACTTATTTATGCGAACCTAAACAGACGAAAACGCACCTCCCAGTTCTGTCCAAAGTCCCGTAGGAGCACGAGGACGAGGAAACGAGTGGCAGCTGATTTTATTAACGCTCTTCGAAGCGAATGCATAAAGGGACAGTTTAATGGCAGTTTTATGACTACCCTCCCGTGTGCGCAGACAACCCACCAACAGCAGATAGTCTTCCGCTTGCTGATTAGTGCCCTGAGAAAGATGGAAAGCACAGAGAAAAATGGCGACTACGAGAGTAGACATCCTCAAGTTACCCAAATTGTGATCCTGTAGTTTTGCTGAGTAAACAGTCAAAGTCTACGTCCAGTATTCCACGGCTCAAGTAAGAACAGAGCGCAACTTTACAATACTCACCAATCGTCTACCTCAGCGTGTATTGCTTTCGGATGCATTTCCCGGTAGGATAAAAACTACTCGATGAGTAATGTCAGATCCAATATCAACAAACTTCATTTTATAAACACGTACAGTTCAATGACCCACAAGCGATCCTAGTCACTAAAACATGGTGTTCTTCAGATGCACTTTACTCTGGTGATTCCAAACTACCACATATTTCCAAAAAATCGCTGAGACAGAAAAGATGGAGGGTGTATTATATACCTACGCAAAACATTTACAGATCACTCACAATTGGAAAATATCCCTGAATCTGTTTGGCTGTCAGTTGCGGGTGTCTCATCTTACACACTGTTCGCATGTATCTACAACCCACCGAATGAGTCTAACGTGAGTATCACCAAGATTACTTCTGCATTTGACTTCGCATCAGGGTTGCCACACAGCCAGAAGATTATTGCCGGTGATTTCAACCTACCGAAAATACGCTGGTCATCACACCCAACGTCTACCTCGCATGCCACTTTTCTTTCTTCCATCAGAGGAGGGGGCTGGACACAATGGGTCACCAGTACAACCAGGTCCGCTAATGTATTGGACTTAATCTTCACTATGGGAATAGCCAGCCCAAAGTTCGAGATTTTAACTAATCCTTCTGGCGTCAACCATAAAATGATTCGACTCAATTTATATATTAAAATGGTCACTAAAATCGCCTCTACAGCGCTACTTGCAACCCATAAAATAAATGGAATCCTTTCAGCAATTCATTCGTTCCTCCAACTGGGATGTACTTTTTCTCTCTACCACTGTGTACACCGCTGTGGAGTAGTTGCATAAACAAATCAACCACCTCAACTCCTTCATTGCTCCACAATGTGTTCATATCCCTCATGTCTGCAAAAATGCCGTCGAACAATTATTGAGCAAGAAAACTAGAAAATTAGCTGCGGGATACAGAAAGACCTATGACTTTTCACTTAGCTTACAAATGCACGAATTTACCACCCGAGTCAAACATGCGCATTTAACACGACAAGAAAATGAGAAACATATAACCCTATGAACAAGCTGAAAAGCTAGAGAGCGTGTCAGAATATTGCATGGTAGAACCAGTGACCGCTCTCCCCTAATTCCCGAAATTGTTGACGATGAGGGCCACTTACTCCATGACCCAGCTGAAATCTGCTAAGCAGCCAGTGATTTTCTTGCTACTATCATGAGTCGTGAAGCTGACCCTGTGCCTGTGTGCACAGAGCTTACAGTGACAAACCACTTACGCAGAGGCGATATTTTACTCAACGGTATCTATCATCAAGTTAATCAGACCATCCTCCAAGCTGGGATCTGATGGCATTTCACCAACCAGCATTAAACTAAGGAGTGCTAATATACCACTGCTCTTAATGAACACGTTTACTCTACGATTAATAACTACCGGCCAATCCATCACACTCCGAAAATCCCTTTGACTACTTGAGAAACTGGTCAGAAAGAAGATGAGGAACTTTTCGATTCTATTGGCCTGATCAATAACTCGCAGCACGGTTCTCTTAGCAAGTGATCGTGCACCACCTGTCCACTGCATTACCTGAACACCATTTCAGAAGCAATCGATTCTGGCTATGCAGTAGTAATCCTGTTTTTTGATATACACCAAGCATTCGACCGAGTACCTCACAAGCGCCTGTTACAAATGTTGGAGAACTTTGGGATCCGGGACCCCTGGCTGTTGTCATAACTGTGTGGTCGTCATCAGGTAGTCACCTTAGGTGACTATCACTCTTCTCCAAGCTTCATCACCAGTGGGGTCATTCCAGGGAGCGTAACTCGGTCCTTCACTCTTTCTGCTCTACATCAATGAAATCATCACATCTATAAAACATGGTACGATATTTTTATTTGCTGACGGTATCAAGATCATCTATACGCTTAGGCGTGACGAGCTTCACGTGACTCTACTGCTCGTTCAAGATGCCTTACATTCCATTGAGTCATGGTGCCGCACATGGGTGATGAAGCTCTCGGCTAAGAAATCAAGCATCATGTCTTACGGCTGCTATATCCCTGAAGGATCTATCACCCTAAACAATGAACGCGTCCCTACACAGTTGTCCATGCGAGATCTTGGAATTAGGTGCTCGTCTACCTTCAATTTCTCCGAACAGACCTAATGCCAAGTAGCAAGTGCTAGACAGTCTATGTTCAATATATCAAAAAATATACACAACATGCTAGAATTGAGCTTTTCGTCCCATCCTCGAATACTGCAGCATAATATACGGCAACATAAGAAAGAGGAACATAATTGCTGTGGGGCACCTGCAGAAGTCATTTACTAAATGTATGATTAATAAACACTGCAATAAGTTATCGAGAACGTTGCAATGAACTTCATCTCGAGCCACTCTGGATTCGAAGCAAAACCTGTTGCTGCTTTTCAACACGTTACACAAAATGACCTATTCCAACCTGCCTATACTCAATTAACAACATTGTTCAACTACAGCGTTTCGCAACAAAGATTTTACACTGAATATATCGAAGGCTAGAACGAACGTCAGCTCTAATTTTTTCTTGCTCAGATATAGCTCTCTGTGGAATAAATTATCAATAACACTCAGGTCATGTGACAATGTGGCAACATTTAGAAGCACACGCGCCAATTACCTTGATCTAACTACCCTAAGCTCTATATTCACATGGGAAAAATCCTTCGATGAGCTATCCCAAGAGGGGCCCAAAAACATACATCAATGTGTTCATAACTAGACTTTGTCCTCAACCATCCGCCAGAATGTTAATACATGAAACGCATATCCCAATACTCCACCTATGCATGTCACTCATGTAAGAATCTTCTCCATGATTTGTGCCGCTATACACACCGTTTCTCTCATCAAGAGAAATATACGTATTATTATTATTATTGTTATTATTATTATAAACTGAACGAAGAAAGACGGCTTAATTAGTGTCTTCTGGAAGAAAGCCTCGATTGGCCGCCGACCTTACATCGGTCAGCGCAAATTCACTTTCTCCATCCATTCCACCCAACACACTTTGGTCTACGAGAAGCTCTCATGCATGTACACAAATGCCCAAGGTCTACTCAGCAAATTAGCTGAATTAAGATCTCGACACACGTCAGCAGCTTGGGACCTCAACGCTGTCAGGGAAACATGGTTGCGCTGTGAGATAACGGATGCCGAAATCGCGCTAACAGGGATATTTGTTGTCCGGAATGATCGAGCCAGCAAAGGTGGTGGGGTAGCCCTCTAGTTTCGTAACAACCTGCAGTGCAAACCCATACACAACTCGGTAACCGATGTACGTGACTCAATTTGGTACAGCTTCCGATTGAAGAGGATCGATCTTGGCCTAGTGCTTGTTGTTTACCGCCCACCATCGTCTACACCTGACATGGACAGCAACTTGGTGGCTGATTTGAGGCAGGTGAAAAACAGAAAGTACAGTCACGTTCTAGTCGCCGGCGATTTCGACTTACACGCTATAGAATCCCAGGCTACACCAGGACAGCAATTCGAAGCAGACCTGCAAGATCTTGGGTCAGCTTTTCCGCTTTATGGCCACGTCACTTAGCCCACCAGATTCAGGGGAAATAACTGGTCATCAATATTGGACCGAATATTCACTAATGAAGAACTGATGGTCGAGAGAGTAATAATGGATACTCCTCTAGGCCGCAGTGATCATGCGACTTCGCATTTCATGTACACTTGCTATGCTGAAGATCCCGAGGACCGAACTCAAACAAGACAAACCATAATCGGTTACGACACCTTAACCCGACTCGTTGGAGCGACCGACTGGTTTCCTAATCGAGGATAAGCCTGGTATTGCCTGGGAACGTATCGTCAGTAAGTTTAACACCCTGGTTATTGGAGCATCGGAAACCAAGATTATCAGTTCGAGAAACATGACGGCATTTATACGGAGTATGACATCCAAACGCATGGTGATGTGAAAAGCAGCGTGATATACCCACAAAACCGATCTGAATCCGAGTACCTGGAAGGCATACGTTGTCCACTGTAACCACTGTACCCAATTGGTGCGCGAGGACAAAGTAGCTTATCAACATGCCTTAGCTGAGCCATTAACTGCAAATCCTAAGCTGCTGTTCACGCATGTTAACATACTCCACAAGGTGAAAAGTGGATTTCCCCCTCTTCAAACAGCCGATGGTCTAACTCGAACTGCTAAAGAAGCGTCGAATGTTCTGCAACAACAATGTGCACCAACATTTCATCGCATCCCGTGCTTTCCTGAATCTTTGGAATCTAGGGTGTCCACACCAGGACACACATATAAATTTTACGGCAGACATCATGAAGAGAAAGCTGCTATCCATGCGCCTGCACGCCTGTCCAGGAATTGACGACATCCGCCCAAAGACGCTTGCTGTGGCGGCTACTTTTTGGCCGAACCTTTGGTGCGGCTGTTTCAGCACTGCCTTAACGAGCAGCACGTTCCTGCCATATGGAAACATAGAATAATAACCCATTTACAAATGGGGTAGTCGTTCCGACACAGCTAATTATCGACCAGTGACTCTACTGCCAGTTCTTTCTAAAGTTATGGAGGCTATCATTGCCGACGCACTAGTCTTATCTGGACGGCTTGGGTCACATTGCTCAGTAGCAACACGGCTTCCGCCAGAATTGGTCGTGCACAACCAATCTATTATTATCACGAGACAGATGGACTGAAACTGTGGACGCTGGTGCATGAGTTGATGTGGTTTAGCTTGATTTCTCAAAGGCATTCGACCGGTTGGACCATCGTATCCTTCTCGCCAAACTTCAAGGAGGTGGCATTGGAGACCCTCTCCTCGGGTGGATCTGCAATTTTCTCTTCTACAGGCGTCTGGAGGTGAGAGTACGTGAATCCATATAAGACCCAATTCACGTCGAATGCGGAGTGCCACGGGGTTTGGCATTGGGGTCCCGTTTATCCCTGGTCGTCATAAACGATCTAGTGAGTTAAATTGCGTCAAACTGTTTACTCTACGTCGATCATATCTAAGTTTGGTGAGTGATTAGAGCTCCAGAAGACCCCATCCAGATTCACATCGACCTTGACAAGATTTATGGATGATCGGTCCAAAGTCGCCTTTTCATCAATCTCGCTAAATGTCGAGTGCTCCATGTAAGACACCGAATGGTTCACACATATAAGCTGGGGGACCAGGATCTGCAACACTGTGCTCTCGAAAAGGATCTCCTTGCGTTGGTCCAGGAAGATCTCCGCTGATCGGAGCAGTCCAAAAAGGCATCAAAGATGAAGATCCAAATCGTGGGCCTTTTACGGAGAGCTTTCGGGCAATTCAAACTGTCGATCTTCCGTCAAATACTTCCCGCATATATACGCCCACATGGTAAATATGCAATTCAAGCATGGCACCGATGGTTAAAGCGAGATCTCACGGACTTGGAGCTTCCAAAACGTCGGGCGATCAAAAATGTCAAGCGACTGCACCACTTGTCATACGAACAGCGCCTCAGTGCTTCGTATTTTCAGTGGACGTTATCGCCCTTTGCGTGGGGAACTAATCATGGGTTATCAAATACTAAACAATAGTCATCACCCCTGCCATGACCTATTGAAGCTGAGTCAACAAAAACTAACTGAGATTGCATCAACCCAAATTGGCAGAACAATACAGTCGGCTAAAGTGTCGAAGAAACTTCTTCTCGCTGCGTTTGCCACACGTGGAATACCGTCTCAGAAGCTATTTTAACCTCCACGTTAGCCGTGTTCAAAGCACGTGTCGACAGTGCACCGGCCACACTACACCATATCACGTAATCCAAACGACCCATAAAAACAGCAGGAAAACAAAAACAAACCAACCCACCTCCTTTTTGTCCGGAAATCATATACGATAACCTTGGATAGTAAATAAAACGGACGGGAACGCTGTAATCGGCAAGTTCGCAATTTGCGGTTGTTCACTATTTCCTATTGCTATTTTTGCCTTTATTTTGCTCACCCCTAACCGATCATCCGGCGGGACATGTCAAGCTTCGGCTTCTTTTATCCGCAATATACCATTGACCATTCGGTGGTTAGGGGTCCTTTCGAGTGCAGCGCAGCCGAGAAATCAATATCTATGTTGCAGTCAGTCGAGCGCGTCCAGCTAATACTCCTTCTATTTGACTAATATAGCTTTCTTAGCCAATTTCCATTGGAGTAGCGTATGTTTCTAAACATTGTCCCCTCATTCGCGTCGTTATTAATCGGCAGGAGAACAGCGGTAGTCATGACAAACGGAAACGTCGCACTTCAATGCTCGGAACATAGCTGAACAACTGGAACAGGAATAAGTGGGATGAACGACAGGTATAATTTAGATGAATGTAAGGCACATGCACGTCCTTTCATCCGCATGCCGGAGAAAACAGCCACCAAGATTTTTAGTTCAGCAGTCCAATGAGCTGGTCTCATTCTACAACCCAAACCGGACAACACCGTACTTTGTCAGCAGCGTTCACCAAAAGTTAGACCTAATAGGGAAATAGAATATAGACAAAACTCAAATTGTAGATGCAAAATATCACAAGAGCATGAGCAGTGGAGGTGCATGGAGAAGCTTTCAGGAGGCCAACACTAACCACAGGAAATACAGATCGCGAAGTATAGCGCTGTTACCGTTAAGAGAATGATTTAATCCCTACGGCCTCAGAGACTCGTTTGAACTGATAGGAGACCTCGATAAGACGGACCTGTCCGAGAAAGTCATGTGTCCCTTGGATGTTTTTATTGACGTACCGCTGCACCAAACTGTTGACTACGTCTGTGAATTAGCAAAAAGTTCCGG
Source organism: Dicrocoelium dendriticum (assembly GCA_944474145.2). Taxonomy (NCBI): domain Eukaryota; kingdom Metazoa; phylum Platyhelminthes; class Trematoda; order Plagiorchiida; family Dicrocoeliidae; genus Dicrocoelium; species Dicrocoelium dendriticum. The sequence goes on from OX104070.1 coordinate 31,457,136, forward strand.
ATGTTCGTTTCCCATACGGGTTGAATTATTAAAAGAATCTTTGATACTGTGTACGAAAAACGTCGAATTTTGTCTCCGAAGCTCATTGTATCGTCAGTTTGATGGGGAAGCCATGGGTAGCCCGCTGGGACCTGTACCAGTAGATTTCTTGATGTCGATGATAGAACGAAGCATATTCGAAAAAATAGCTCAAGTACCATACTACAAACGATATGCGGACGACTTAGAGGCCAATCATTAGCAGAACAGTACAGCCGCCATTCATGTGTGCCAACCATGGAAGGCTCTCCCTGAATCTGTTGTTTCAGCACCCACAATAGCCATAGTTAAAAGTAGGTTGGATGACGCACTCCTCCACTTACATTTTGTTACTGGACGTTACTCTCCATCCTACACCGGGGAAATACCTTGGATTTATTTATTTCGCCCGTTGAAGCTATGGAAACACTTGGAGTGCAGGGCTACTGCATTACATACGATAAGTTCATTCTTTTGACAGTAGAACTATTAACTGCATTTTTTTCATTAACTTTTTTCAATAACCCACCAGTCTACCCAACGGGGCTTGTAAAGCAGTGCTTCTTAACCCGTATAAAATCATTGTTCATCCTAGCGTTTTGTTCATCTGAACAGCAGAGCACATGGCCGCTGGTGCTTCCAAATGCTGCGCCTTTAAACTTGAGGGTTCCTTGTGAAGTTGAGCGGCAGAAAAGCCTCCCTTATTTGGATGTCCTCATCATCCGCAGAGAAAACGAAGAGGTTAAAAGGACCGTCTATATTGAAGCCACGTTGTCTGGCCAGTATCTGCATTTTTCTAGCTTTACACCAATGCGGTACAAACGGACGCTGGTGTAGACCTTATTTAGTCGTATCAAACTAATATGTTCAACCGATTGCCTGGCTGACGAACTGGAACATTAATGGCAAGTGGATGCCCTCGTAGGTTCATCGAAAAGTATGGTCAAATGAGACGAACAAAAGAGCCAGTGCCCACAGTGCGTGAAAAGTATATATTCTTAGAGCTCCCCTCTAAGGGTGACATTACCACAATGAGGATTACTAGACGATTAATCGCGGGCACGAAGAGCCCCTTCGGGGCCGTCAAATTAAACATCATCGACCGTACCCACAAGTTGCCGCTGCCTCTTCTGAAAGGAACTCAGCCTATCGGAGCCAACTCTGTGTGTACCAATTCGTATGTAACTGTGGAGCTATTTATGTAGGAAGAACCGATAGGACCTTGAGTACCCGGATGAAGGAACATGTTCCGAAGTGACTCCAACACGAGCCAGCACAACAGGCATGCCCAACTCAGGCTACGCAATTAGACAGGTCGCAAGCATCTTCGATCGACAGACAATAATTAGCCGCAGGTCACCGGATCGAGGTTAAGCACATCGTTCAAAATTCTGCTGCGGTATACCATTTCCCGTCTCTTCCGATTCGCTGAGACTGTTGCGATAAACCAGGTCAACCCGGAGTTTTTTGTTCAAAAGCAACTATCGGTCAATCTCAGGTCGCCTAAGACATAGAGACGTGATTCTTATTCTTCCTTTTGTTTGTTTGCACGTTTGCATCGTTTGGGTTGTATGTAACTTCCAGTTATCGTTTTCGGTACTAAAGAGACGATACAAAGAGCATGCATCTGCCCATCTTCGCCTTCTCACTGATTTACAAATGACAATGGATTCAACTATGCTGAAAGGAGTGTCTTTTCACCCAAAGAAGCCCGTTGCGGAAGTTATGCACACCGAGTGGCCTTCAGATAGCATCTTTCGTTACATGCATCACAGGATGTGCTGTCGAGTACGTTAAGCAAACTAGCTAGAAAATAAGATGTACCCATTCGTGCGAAGCATAAGGGGCTGAATTACCGAGTGCGACACAGTAAAAGACACAGTATGAAGACTGGAAAGTAGAAAGCAGGAATTGTCTTATAGTGTCCAAATGAGGAAAATGTAAGATCAACAGGGCGTTGTACTGCGATACACCCGGTCAGGAAAGCGCAATCGGTCATAGGAGTGGTCAGAGAGCTCAGAGTTCTAACTGCTAATACACGAAATTCAAGAATGCAGCCAAACAATAAGCATCAAACTACACTAGTGCGAATCGATATCAAGAAGTGATCAGCAGTACGTTCCGACTGATATGGTAAACGGAACAATAAGTAACACTCCCTTCGCTTTTCTACGTGTGAATTAGCAGAACAATAAACCTAACAACAATGGGGGGGCTTCAAATGTGGCCGTGCTCTATGATTCCTATCTGTGGAATTTTCCAACACACACGTTCTCACTTTCTAGTTGTTAATGAAACGTTTTCGCATTTATTCAGCACACATTTTGCGATACTAATCTACTCGCGCGATATTTTCAAATCGCTATGTGCTTCCACGCTTGTGAATTTTGTATTTTCCATGTTATAAGAAACGAATAGAAAAGAATTCATAAGAAGCATAAGAATTCTGTTAGAGAACGTCGTGCTGGGTGGAAGGTCGCTCTTCGAAAGAAACAATTGAGTGATATGAGCATGTCAGTATTACTTAGCTCCAACATCCATTTGCTCCTAGGAAAAGTAGCAGAACTATTCTGCACCGCCTTTTCCACAGAATTTTCCAAGCTTGGTATTATAATGTTGCAAGAAACCTGGCTCCATGAAGAAGTGTATGATGCTGTTGTATTCAAAGAATATAGCTGCGGTCGGGTTGATCGCCCTTGCAAGTACCGAAACAATGGTGGGGTCCTTATTCAAACTAATACATCGGTGTATTGTAATAAAACATATCTTTTGTTGCTCCTCACAATACATCGACTGCTTAGTCCTACAATGCAAGTTAAGGCAATTGAGTGACTACCGCTCCTTTTGTTGGCAAACATATGTAGATATCTCACCCGTCCAAAATTTGAAGCAGAGTACTTTTATGACGAATTTACAGTAGCCGTCATAGAACATATCGACTGTTCTCTATGTACCTTTGCCGGAGATTTCAACAGATTTGATGCTACTTTTCACACTCCTTTCGGATTACAGATTATGGGAAACGTGTCATCTAAATTAGACGCGACCTTGGACCGGTTGTCTGTGTGTAGTGGTTCTCCGTGTGGCATCGGGTTCCGAGCGCTTAACAAACAAGATTTCTGTCGCCATCTAAAGCAATGCAAACCACCAAGATACTACACGCCACAGAGATCGAAGGTTCAGGTGGAAGTAGAGCTCTTCACAAATTATCGATCGACTCCATGAAACGGCTGCATCCACAGAATTTAGTTTATTATTTGACCTTGATGCAGCCAAGTGCGGTGAGAAATAGATAAGCTACCTAACTTTCTGTTTTGACATCTGCTGTCTTTTGGAAACTTTCTACCTCCGCACAAACAGGTTCTCCTCCCTACCTGGAGCGCCTGCGCCGAATCCAGGAGAAAGCGTTTAAAGAAAAAGACGGCACCTCAGTGAAATGTCTCTTACTGTTCGTATCAAGGAGAAGCTCCGCAATACTAACTAAGTAGCTATCCGGTTTATACTTGGAAACAATAGCTGTCGCGAATTCTGAGGTATGCTGAAACAGTTTAGCGGTTACTCGACGTGTGCCGTATTTTTATGTGGATCTAGACAAATTGAACCATGAGTTCTGTATCCGCATCACTAATATAGCCCCGGAGCCTCTCTTTGCCCAGATTGTGGGGTCCGTAGACTCATTGTCTCCTGTCGACAGCATGAATGTGAGTAATGTACTAAAGCACCAGAATAGCTAATGTTCTGAAGAGAATTTGCTGTTTTTGGCAACGTCTCTTGCGACTCTATACAGTGTGTGTGTAGCAACACAAAATCGCTGACTGCTGGAAAGTGTTAGTATTGCACCAGTGCTAAAAGAGGGATTCAGCAAATATCGACCTATTGCTTGCAATTCTGCTGCCTTGAAGGCAAGGATTGTGTCGCATACGCGCTTGAATGACCCACATCAGTTCAGCAATCGTAGCTCGAGATCCACCTTAGATGCTGTGACCTGCCCGTACATACCGTACTGTCATCGCTTGAAAATAGAAACAAGGCGTCGAATATTTTGCTTGACTATAGCAACGCATTCGGCAGTGTAAATCGCGAATTGCTGCTAAGGGATCTACATATTCAAGGAAAACATCCATCCATCCACCGCCCATTAATTATGCTGCTGGACACGCTAAGGTTATCCGATATACCGGCAGATGCTCATCACCAATAATCAACTACTCCGGTGTCCTTCAAGATATTCTGTTCCCTTTTCGTTTTTCTACTTACGTCTGCTTAATACCAGCCCCCGTAGAAGTGACCGTACTTAAGTATGCTGACGACATCACCTGGGTATCAATCATCGAAACGTTGATTAGTTACTCAGATTGCGAAGTCTTATAAACAACTTCAATGTTTGGTCCAAAGCTCGTAATTTGCTTCTTAATGCATCAAAGTGTTAAGAGGTTCCTTTCTTGCTGCACAGAGGAGTCAGGTACGTGCAGCTCCTTCCGCAGTGTCCCAAGTGTGGTACTGACAGCGATAGATTACACACTGCTACATCAGTAAAGAACCTAGATGTGACACCGAACTACAGTTGATCTTGGACTCCTCATGTAAATGAAGCATTCGCAAAAGTCAGATTGTAATCCTACGCCCCTCGGATGCGAGCCTTCTCTGTCCCTCGTGATTTGATACTTCGCTTGGTCAATATCTGTTCTTCCCCACTTGACGTACTGCTACTTTGTGATTTCCCCGGTCATCTGAGTGAGCACTCTAAGTTAATGGTCAGATGATTAAGGCATTTACCCAGATGTAGTGGCGTTTCCGATGCCCCCTTTGTCAACGTACTTCTGTCTACGCACATCATTTTTTGTGGGAAAGGTGCCGATACAAGTCGTCCCCTTCATAACGCTTTAACAATGTCAATATCGTCTGCTAGGCAGAAGAACAAGTTGATCTATGCTCGCATACAAGTCTACCGCTTGTCGGTCATCCGTCACCTATCACATTTTTCGTTAGACTGTAGATGTCATTCCAGATCTAACCAGCCGATCTGCAATATGATGGGGTTTCTTCACCAACCCGCTTCTTATGGTGCCCCTTGATAATTGACGTCTTTTTTGGTACACTGCTGAGATAGTGTTGTAGCTGAATATTCACCCGCCCATGGTGTATAAAGCAATTTCTTGACTAAAATGTTTACAATAGTACCCGAACACAGAAAGGAAAAATCGGGTGAGAAATCTCACTAAGATGGAGCAATTATCCAGTGGTATTCGTATAACATAAAGTGTGGTCTCACAATTGTGACGGCAGATCAGACACTGCCAATAATCAAGTTAGTTGGAGACTGCTCCGCAAGCAGTCATACGAAGTATCGTTGTCGCGGAATTGTGAGAACGGTGAGTAGGTCCATACTGGTGCACTTACACCAAACATGCGGCACTCGCGCATGTGTCCCGCTTCTGTGTAAAGCGTAGCTCATAATTGCATTGGGTTAGATGGCTAGAGAAGCAATTGTGATGTAAAAAGACGTCACAGATATCATAACTAGTAACCCAGCAGACTTCAAAGCTGCAGCACCGGAGCAGTAGACACAGTAACAACGTTTCATTAGAATAAAGATCACACAAAGATGCTGCGATCGCCGCGAGCACCGAAAGCGCAAACATGATTTGTATAAAAAAAATCCGGTTAACTGCCGATGATCAGAGTTGGTAATCGGATGTCTGACTGAATCCAGATGTATTGAATTTCCACGAATACAATTCAAATCCACCTATTACTCCCTTGTAATCGACGAACCCAAGCGATGCAGGTACAAACGACGTTAACGGTGACAATAATCGTTCGCTATTCCCCCGATAAAATAATAAAATGGACCGAGATACTAACAATTGCAACCGGTGCTATACTTAAGAAAATGTGGGCGACTAAGTTCAAGGGAATGCATTAAGTGAACCCATAAATCATTGTATTGTAAGGAGGCGAAAGTTAGTGATTGCATAGAGGAAAGAAAGACCACGAACACGGGGGAGAACGGAAACGGGGACAGGCGCAATGAGAGAGGGCAGACGGAGCCACGCTGGCCTGACGGAAGGAGACGAGAACGGGTCACGAGCGGCGTCCGTTAGTGAGTCGGAGCCAGGCAGAACGGAGAAGGTATTCGTCGAGAACGCAATAAATCAGACAAAAGCGCTGTTATTCCAGGCTCCCGGACCAACCCAAGCAGAGTGATGCACCTACAGTCAAGAAAATCACGAGCTATCGACCGGCTTCGGGCCGATTAGAATGCGACGCGTAGAAGCGGAGATACGAGGGTGAAATGGGCAGGGAATACTACACTAGGTCCCCAAAGTGCATGGACGTGTCGCGAGCGGAAGCCAGGAGAGATGGTGCGTCGTGGGAAGGAAACGTGACTCATTAATGTACGCCTGTGCGAGTTGTGGTATAGTTTGAGATGGCGCCAATAGAGATTGGGGTTCACTGCCGCGTCGTTCTTACTACAATATAACGGATGTAGCTTCATGGATCCCGTCTTGAAAAAACGCATGAGTAGATGCGGTCAATGACGCTACCGGCAGTGAATGATCCTGTTAGCATACAGAATCGAATGACTGCAGTAATACGTTGTGTGGCACACCTTGCGTTTTGGCGATGGTTCTGTGAAAAATGTGGATAGTTATGGATGAAAGTAGAAGAGCTGATAGTTTCAGACACGCAACGACTGTCGCATTGCGATAAGGCGAAATATTAAAATTTTACACAAGGTGCACGGGGCTTTGTAAGGTCAATCACTTCGCATGATGGACATCGGTTGCGGCAGTTGTAAGGTTAGTAGATCTCGAGTCTTTAAGCGAGCCCTGGGTGGTCGCCTTCTAATCCTCGCCGTAAAGAAGTATTCCATATGAGTCGTCAAGCACTTTTAGACAAAATAGAATATTTATCAGAAATAGGAAAAAAGCGTTCCATTCATGAACCATCTGATTGATTTCAAGCTCAGGGAACCATCATTCGTCAACGGATAACGAAAATACAGATTACTCCCAGAAGTAAAACAGTTGGGGCAGTATACAGAATGGAAGGAATAACCTCTTGTATGACAGCATAATGCCAAGGTCACAACGGAAACCAAGCACAGCAGGCAGGGGAAGGAAGATCTGTTTTAATAACACCAGGAGAAAAACTATAGCCAACAGCAGGAAAAACCATGGGAAATGTTTTGTACTCCATTAAAACATGAGGCGTCAGTTATGAAATAAGCAACGCCAATCCTAAAAACGCGTTTTCCAGACTAACATTACAGAAGCGGAAGATCGCAGCGGGTAAAACGAATAGCTAAATAGTACATGCGGTGATCATATGAACCCGGGTGGAACGTCAAAGCTATTGAGAATTGTGAGACTGTGACTGGACGGATGAGACTGAAAAATGTGCGTAGAACAAAAATCCCACTGTTTATAAGATTTTACTAAAACACGCCCCCACCCATGCGGCAAAAAGTGGACAGCGGTATCTGCGGCATCGCAACAGCCTTGGGACCAAGGAGATAAAAAGTAATGTCAACATAAGTGGTCAGCACACGAAGAAGTAAAGGTTACTAAGAATATGCATGAAGGATAGATCAGGGATTCCGCTTTGGGAACAGATTAATCTCATTGTCTTACGAAATGATACATCATGACATGCCTATAACATATTGGGCTCCATCGAAACTGAAAAGGGGCCAAAACGTAAGTATTGTTTGAAAATATACAAATTCAATACAAGGTTGGACGAAAAGGAAGGAACGCGGCGTTTAGCTGAGCTACCCGGCCGAAACTCTACTCGGGATTTGTTGGCATACTAAGGCAAGTTTCCCAATTGCGTGAAATCAGCTACATCGCATGAGTGGGCCATTACAAATCAACCACGATTACCAGTAATGTCGACGGCAGTCGGATGATGTTCAAACACTAGTCGCCTGTAATAAGACGAAGGCTCCAACAGAACGTTGGATTGCCGATGGAGATTCCTCACGGCCGCAATCAATCAGACAGCCGCTGCATGTCCGGAGTAGCAATGAATGATGGTTTCATTCTTCTGAGAACAGTCAGCAGTGCATTCTAGCTGGCTCCCCATGGGACAGAACTCGCAACCTTACGTATCAAAAGAACATCTAGAGCTCTCATTCCCGTGAAGTCGACTTCTAAGGGGTTTACTTTACAGGCAAGAAGCATACAAACAACATGCAGCATGCCTGCACAGTGATTGTTCAAAGCTCGGAAATGGGAAAAGAGCGGGAGCAGAAAGTTGCAAGGGCCGCATGCACTATGTGCGTAATATCCTGACACGGGTTCAATGCAGGGAGTCATTGAGCGGGAGAAATAACCAGCTGCGTGCCTGCAGCTGGCAGTGAGCGCCTATTACCCTAGGTAGAAGAGGTGAGACAAGTACAGTCGAACTCACTTTGTTACTCACCATGGGGATATTTCAAAAGCGGGCAATAAAGCGGGGTGGGCAGTTGGCCGATATTGCCATTTTTTCCAAAAGGAAAGCAGCCACTGAACTAGTGTACACTATATCACTCGAATTGTAACGTGCTAAGAAGGATAAAATACGTACTTGTAACTAAAGCATTTAAAAGGTGTTTATTCAGAAAAGCATGACCTATAAGTTGCAACATAAGGCAGCTTAACTGGATAGCTATAGAAACTGGCGCTACTGTATGTTTTTGCTGAGAAAACAAATATACATCAGTTGTACATTATTTTTGAGCTGCTACTCCAGTCTCTTTTGTACTGATGAAGCCCATGCAAAAGTCCGTAGCTATACAGATCATTCACGCATTCCTTTGCCCTTGAATGTGACACACGCTGATTGCTGTTCCCCACGGAGGCATCCGGCACGTCACCCTCTGAGTCGCAGCCTTCCTTCTGTTCTAGTCGGTTCTCTAAAATGTTACTGACTTCATCTTCAACAGTTGTCAGGTACATTCCACATCGTTGCCAATGGCGACGAACTCTGGTATTGTGCAAGCGCTGATCTCGTCCTCAGCGATGACGGCGTTATCAGAAAGTGCATCGGATACCAGTCGACTGAAGCCAGCATGCCGAAAGTAAACTTTTATTTTGGCACCGGTACCCTGTCTACAACTTTTTGAAACGAACTGAATTGCATCGGGCACAGAAATCTTGGCGCTGGCATCAACCGCCGACGATGAGTCAGATAACACATAGTTTTCGGTCCACAAGTTCCTCACTGTAACGGATTTTCAGATTCATAATCAAACCTTAGTCCATGGGTTAAAGAGTGCTGGTCGTGTTTGCTGGCAAAAAATACATATGAATGTTTTTCAGGCTTTTTACTTATGGATGCGCTGTGCAATTATCCAAGAGCAAGTTAATTGTTCGGCCATTTTGGCCTAGCTCCTTGCCTCATTCGAGGACCAACAAGGTGAAAAGTTCTTAGGTCATCCGCGCATTTTGTTAGCTCTGTAAGTTACGGGAAGTGGGTCCACATTCACGCCATTAAAAAAATCCTGGTTTCCTACTTTTTCCAAGCAAAACTAGTTTTATTTTGTCCGTGCCTGACATACTCGCGCAGCACAGCGGAGTGATCTTATCCATGGCTTTTCCGATTCGCTGAGATTATCAGCAGAAAAACACAAAGAACCCTCTGAAGTTGCTCGGTAAAAATGACCTGTTTCATCTGCATTGTACACGTTGTCATCAGCAAATGCATTTAAAAGTTCAGGCCGTCGATCTTTCAGTCGATTTTTACAGACTGTTTTGTCCGCGGCTCTTTCCTCCACGCGCAAGTTTATACACAAGTTGATTTCTATTCTTCTATCTTTGTAACCATCATTGTGACAGCAAAAGCTTTCCCAAGTCTTCCCCGAATTCTTCTGCCTTTTTCTTCAGAAGCAGGACTGTAACGGTTTGGTTGTGCTCACTAACCGATATCATCTAGTCTTTCAATGCAGTTCCAACTTCTTCACCCCTTCCACATCGTTTCCTTCTCTGAGAGCTTGCAATGCCATGTAACAAGTTCTGCCGGAGTTCCTTTTCGCTGGTAATCAACCTGGCTAGGGTACAACGAGAAATGTGTAAATCACGCGACAACTTGTCCTCTGAGGTTCCTGGTGGATAAGTTTTAATTTCGTCGGAAAGGTCCAACTTTTCTGACACGGACAAATCCTTTCTCTTACTGGCCATACTTGTGTGTAACCAATAGAGTACTGACAAATGTAGAGCGGAAAGATTACCCGACTTTGCTCAGTTCTCGAGTTTTGAATAAGGCCGAGGGCTTGCCCACAGCAGTCTGTACACTTGCTTGCTCATGTATTTTCTGATCTGTCAATGACGCCGCCGATGTCTTTGTTGTTCTTGACTCGATCGAAATTATATGGTAATCGTAATAAAGTCTGAAAGAGGGCGTAAACTTGACAAAGTGAGAGCTGGACCATTAAGCGGTGGGATGACCCCGGCAATTGGCAATTAGACGGTGAAAATTTAGCAGAGTTATGAGAAAAGAATTTGAATTTCGAAAAATCGGGCAATGAAGTGGGGTGGGCGCTAAAGCGGGTTCGACTGTATCTTCTGCAGGGAGTGGAGACAGGTACTCCCATATCCGGTGCCACCGTTTGGCATTTTGAACTGTAGACAACCAGACAGTGACTAGCGTTCGCTATCAAATTCAGTGAATGCACTGTTTTGTGATACTAAAGTCCGCCCCCAAAACATCGCTTGACAGAATATAGTTAAGGTAATCAAGTATGATCCCCGAAAGACTGTGATAGGTCCCCTGTTATAACCGATGTCACTAACACCATTTGGGAAAAATTGTAAGTAGGAGCTGGCGTGTAGGCAAGACTTTGAATAAAAAGGAAGGAGGAAAGCCGTCAGCAATAGAACTAAAAAGTAGAGACAATAAACCGACGGAACGAGGACCATTAGCACAGCCATTGGATCATAACGGAATGGAACCACTGAGGTAACCAAAACAATGGCCATGTACGCAAAGTATCCTCGAAGCATGCCACGGAATCGGCCACATGTACTCGAAGCAAGAACGTTTAAATCTGAGGATGATACATTAGGTCTAAAACGGTGAAACGGAGTGTACCCCCCCCCCCCGAATCATGTCGCTAATGCTTACAGTAAAGAGAAGCTGCAATCTCTTCATGATATTGTAACCGCAGACCTGCAACATGAGGTGCCAGCTAAGTAACAAACGAGGATGAAAATCTCGTGGACAGAACAAGCAAACCGTGTTGGTTTTTTAAACAACAGCCTCAAATCCTGATCGTAAACTGTACCCGAACCTCCCAGAAACAGTGGAATAATGCTCTAGCAGACCATAAGAAATAGTCGGGCCGAATCAATTTGTGCGAACGAAGGTTCAGAGGGGAGGACTAAGCAAGGTTAAGAAGAGGAGAAGGTAGTGAGGCACAACAACGCCTCGGCACTGCATAAAGCGGTAACGTTACCAGTGTTCACCTAATTATGGATAAAAGGATCTGCATTGGATAGCTTACAACGGGATCCAGCAATTCAGTTGGTTTTATATGCAGCATCCAAGTGTGGCAGAGAACAACGATACCGACGAAAAATGTAATTGCTGATAAAAAGGCATTAGATGGGCAATTTGGCCATATAATCACAACTGATACAGCGCGATTACAATCTGTAAGATTATGATCTGAATCTCTAGTCGGGGCCAATTTTACTTAAAATAATTAAACCAGCCACTGCCCAAATTGGCTCATAACACCAAGAGTTGAGCGAAGAAGTGGGAAGGATCTGATCTGGAGAACAAAGAAATCCTATGTGACATCGGTCGTCTTCGTCTGTTGTAACCGAAAAGGTTTCCATTTCTTCGCGAGAACACTGTCACGATTTTGATAACTACGACGAGCCGACAGGATAAGTGCTGGTGATAGTAGGAGAAAAAGCGAATAACTGCGCACGACGCCACAACGTGGGGCCAGACAGACAGCATGGACAGGCGAGAGATGAATCAGACGGGAAGCTGGTGAAAGCCGGCGCTCATGAGCAGGATTATTACAGCGCGGGAGCAGCTGACCAAATTGGGCACAGCGACCACGTGAGCGCACATCGACAGTGCGGCCGGTACTGACTGAACACGAGCGGATGACCAAATACGGTGCACTGTACCAAATCAGCCGGGCAGTACGCGTTCACAGCGGCTGAGGCCAAATCATGGGAGGTTGCATGAAAGTGAGACCTATGTTGGAACTGTAAATACACCAGTCATTTGACGCAGAAAATACACTGTCAGCCGTCTTGACTTTTGATTTGTCCGTTAGATTGGGGTGCTAGGCAGTGGTGCAAGCGGTACAACAGATTTAAAGGTATCCGGTGGTTTTCGAATGTCCAGTGCAAGACCGATGGGGCTTACTCATGGTACACTGCGTCTAGGCGCCTTAAAAGTTATACGAACGGTATCGTAAAACATCTAGCCCCCTTGACGCCCGATGGCCTTCATTGGTAACACTCACGCTGATATATGGATTCCGTCACTAACGACCACGTACTAGTTGCGACCACTTTGTGGGCTAAAGCAAGTGCACATGTACTCATAAGATGAGAGGGCAGTTACGAGCTCACACTCTCGCGTGATATAACAGCAACTACACGGTCACCTATGAAATACCGATCGACAGACAAAACGAATGAAGTCAGCCGAGCGAATAGTGCGACACCTCACATTCTATACCAGAGAATGCATAGCGAAGTTTTGCCAAATTAGTAAATTCTTCAGTGGGAGGCATGTTATAATTCCATCATTTCCATCCTTTCATTTGAGATAAATGTCCAATGCGGTTTGATGCTAAAGACAAAATGGTTCTTCGATATTAATGAACGAGAACATTTTTAGTCAATTTCCGAAATGCATGTGTAAGTTATAAATTGCTTCATAATCCTTGGGAAAGCAAGAGGTGGATGGGTGAAAGAACTTGTTCTCAGGGTTATTTCATCAGGATAACCATACCATTCATGAAGTCGCGGTGTTTGAGGGGAAATGAAATTACTGACAACTGGTTGAACACACGAGAAACTAAGTGGATACATGTGGCATAGATGGGATCACAAAATGTGTCAAATAAAGCGGTAAGAGAGTTGTGATCGTGACGGTTCCCCGATGGGGAACCAGTGATCTGGGGTAACCGTGAAAATTTTGTGCAAATTCAAAGTCGGCTCAAAGAACCAAGATAGCCTCTGTTGTGAACAGGGGCCAAGAGCAAGACAAAGCAGAAAAGGTTGCATAGAAGACAAATAAATGAATCATTTCGCCTGTAGTAAACTATGCTGGATGACGCTCTCAAATGTTTAAGTAGATATGCGCGACGCACTCAGGGTATTGATCTAATGTAAACGAGTAAGATGGCGGGTGAAATGTGAAAGAAACATGTGGATAAATTAGTTTTCAACTGGAGAGGCATTAAGGGTGTGGAGGCAAAAATGTGCAGCCACACTGCAGAAAATTTTCTGCACCGAGGTAAAATAATTTGTGTTTCCCAAATCTTTATGACTAGGTCCCGCTTGTCGGAAATACAGCGAACTATTCATTTAGCGGAACGTAAAGAAAAGGTGTACACATTTTTGTGATGCTTTGCTGGAAATTTATCACGGCCAATTCTAAACGATCTAGTGAGTCAAAGTGCGTCAAACTGTTTACTCTACGCCGATCATATCTAAGTTTGGCGAGCGATCAGAGCTCCAGAAGACCCCATCCAGATTCAAATCGACCTTGACAAGATTTATGGATGATCGGTCCAAAGTCGCCTTTTCATCAATCTCGCTAAATCTCGAGTGCTCCATGTAAGACACAGAATGGTTCACACATATAAGCTGGGGGACCAGGATCTGCAACAATGTGCTCTCGAAAAGGATCTCCTTGCGTTGGTTCAGGAAGATCTCCGCTGATCGGAGCAGTCCACAAAGGCATCAAAGATGAAGATCCAAATCGTGGGGCTTTTACAGAGAGCTTTCGGGCAATTCAAACCGTCGATCTTCCGTCAAATACTTCCCGCTTATATACACCCACATGGTAAATATGCAACTCAAGCATGGAACCGATGGTTAAAGCGAGATCTCACGGACTTGGAGCTTCCAAAACGTCGAGCTTCCAAAATGTCAAGCGACTGCACCACTTGTCATACGAACAGCGCCTCATTGCTTCGCATTTTCAGTAGACGTTATCGTCCTTTGCGTGGGGAACTAATCACGGGTTATCAAATATTAAACAATACTCATCATCCCTGTCATGACCTACTGAAGCTGAGTCAACAACAACAAACTGAGAGGACATCAACCCAAATTGGCAGAACAATACAAACGGTTGGAGTGTCGAAGAAACTTCTCGCTGTGTGTTTGCCACACGTGGAATACCCTCTCAGAAGCTATTTCAACTTCCACGTTAGCCGCGTTCAAAGCACGTGTCGACAGTGCACCGGCCACACTACACCATGTCACGTAATCCAAACGACCCATAAAAACAGCAGGAAAACAAAAACAAACCAACCCACCTCCTTTTTGTCCGAAAATCACATACGATAATCTTGGATAGTACATAAAACGGACGGGAACGCTGTAATCAGAAAGTTCGCAATTTGAGTTGTTCACTATTTTCTATTGCCATTTTTGCCTTTATTTTGCTCACCCCTAACCGATCATCCGGCGGGACATGTCAACCTTCGGCTTCTTTTATCCGCAATATACCATTTACCATTGTGCCTCTATACAGTCATCTAAAGAACGCTTAATTTGATTTTTTTCGTACCCTTTAGACGCACCAAGTAAGCTGTCTGCTTGTGGAGCAGTGCTAACCTGACATGGTCGTAACGGATAATCTACTCTGCCCATGGGTATATCCATTTGTGACTCATTTGGTAGGCGTGACACTTAAAAACCCGAAAAAGTAATGCCCTCAAGTGATATTGGTTGTATGAAGAAGAGCATATCTACAAGTAATGGGGAAATCGGACTACTTGGGTCCAGTGTACAAAGTGACCTGCAATACACAATAAGAAACAATGCTAATAAGGGACAGATGATTCAGTTAGTTTACATAACACAATTCTCACCGAGTTAGTATTGGATACGTCGAACTACAACGGATCTAGCAACGAAATCAGCCATATCCTGCCTGACTACAGACCTAGGCATGAAAATGGAGTTGAACGGCTAGACCCAACAACGAGGGATTATTAAAATTCACCAACTGGTAACCTTAGCTCCTCGTCTGCCATCGAAGTAGCTGCTGAATGCATCATCTTTTGACCAGAATAACCACACACGTGATGACCACAGCTAAAAGAATGTCACCAAGGGGAAAGGGAACACGAACTATAAGCTGACCTCCGTCATGGTTAGTCAAGTAATTCGGTTCGATGAACTGATCGTGTCCAAAACATGTAGAAATGTATCTTAAACATCCAAGATCAAATGGGAATCTGGGAATCTGTAGTAAAATATTTCCAGAAAACCGGTGAAGCAATGGGTCGAGTGTGTTTTAAACTGATAATTTATTCTTGTAGCATTCCTCATAATAATTGTAAGGACTATAAGTGACCTACCCATCCTTAGCGGATTGGCACATTGGTACAAAAGAACATCTATATAGATCTGATCTAAAATTTGATAGCTCGAGCTATCCAGCCTCAACGCCTAACGCTTCATGTTACCTTAGTCGTTGGACTATCAGTAACTCTTCCGCCGCTGATATCTGGGTCAAACGGGAACAGTCTAACTGTGCTAGTACAGCCCTAGAAAAATAAAGGATATCAACAGTATCCCGGCGTGTATCACCGGAGCTACGCTGCCACGCAACCATCACCAGTCACACGAGCGCTAGGGATACTACAAGGCCACCCGCACGTACGCAAATTCGAACCGGTAACCTTTAGGTAGACGCCTTAGCCCTTCGGTCACCGGCCGGGATATAACCCATACTCAGGCGCGGAGGTCTCAAAAACATCGGTGTTAGAGGAGAATGGTTAAATCCGACTGCTTGACACTTAATTGCATATAGTGAAACTGAACCCTTGGCAGTGTGTCAACGGTGGATCGACCAAGGAGTAATAAAGACAGAGGATCAACGTAATGTTGAGGATCCTATTGGACTGGGGCGATGGTCTTGAAAGGTTTGGTTCTGTCGCCCAAATACTACGTGGAACAGACTGCAAGGAAGCTTGGCACAAGGTTACACGAACACAGCCTAGCCATTCGTCGCCATGATCAGAACTCCCTGATGTCTGTGCATATGGATACCGAAAACACCCAATTCCACTTGAAGCACGCCATCCACGGAAGGGCCAAAAGCCGGTAAGCACGTGGGTCAATCGAAGCGTGGCATTCAAAACAGAACTCGATCAATGAGCACTTGGACCTCGAAGTTATTTACGAGGCACTGCGAATCAGGCCCCTGAAGCCGCACTGATGTTGCCTAGTCCGGCGATAAAACGTTTGCAAAGCAGTCAGTTCAGAGAACAACTTGAAATCCACATGTACACCCAGGACTACGGATATTATCAGCTATTTCAAATCCGTCATCGTCTAGTTCAGCTGACGACACAGTGAGGGCAGTGCTCAGAGATTCGACAGCGAAAACTCGATGGTTGGCACCAAGGCTGGAGCTGCAAATGACGAGATATTGATGGATGCCATAGATGTCCCTGGGGGTGACCATCTCTGGCCCCAGTGAACATAGATTAGTTCGTGCTGTGTTTCGAGACAAGACTTAGTCAAACGAGGAAACCTGAGAATGAGGGTTGATTCGTTGTGGTCTTTTAACAGACTGAGCTAGCGAAACTAACCAGGAAAGGAACGCTAAATAATTGTGCATCTAGTACGCATAGCAAATGTCGCGAAAGCTATTCAACTGAATAAGTTGACCGCGCAAGTAAGGTGTGATCACCAGACGAATGGGTGTGGACAAAGTGTGAGCGCGGTCTTACCTGGAGAGACAGTAACCAACATTAAAGTTAAGCCCACAGCCATAGCATTGCAGTCTATGCCAAGTGCACTGCATGCATGGGTCATATGGATGGGTTATCAGCGCCCGGACAGTTTCTAAGCTGTGTATATCGGGGACCAAATTCGGACGCATTTAGCTTCAGTGGAGTCCGATATCTGATGAATGGACAACAAGAAAAGGTGCGCCCGAGATGCACTGAGGATATATTGTGGCAGGATACGCACAAGCGCATCTATAACAATGTACTTTCGCACATACCGCAAGCCCGAAAAGTGAGGCGACCATGCAAAAATCAAGCCTAAAGCAGCTAGCACAAAACATACAAGGAGAGGACCGTATGAAGAAACCAATGAGTAAGTAAAAGCGCAATCCGAAGTTGCAGGATAGATTCGACACGATTCAAAACATGTATCTATTCACTTGATAACAGGTCTGGCGGTGGCTTGGGTTATGCAGTTTGGGCAGAACATCGAATTTTGATAAGTCTATTGGTTTATTAAACCACAATGGCTGTGATCACAAAAACCATAGGTAAGAGCTGCATACTATTGTGGCGCAAATCAGCTATGTACCAATAGCAGGATAGGGCTAGCATTGAAAAGCCGAAGCTCAGTTTAATCGCAAATAAAAAATGAATCAACAGAACACCTAGCACGTGAGGCGTAAACGGGGGTTTGGTAAAACGTGCGGGAATCGTGCTGCTAAATAATGGAACGGATTGAGATTGCACCACGGGTTGCAGAACAACTCAAACAACCTTCGGTGGAAAACGAGCACACGGGTGGTGGGCAAGAAACGCACACTCAAAAGTCGTGAGATACGATTATCGTAGTGGCATTGAGTACTGTTGCAGGGGAAAGGGTAGATGCAAGACCACATAAACGGCAGTCACAAGCCAGCGAGAATCTTACACCTTGATAAACAATCTATGCACTGAATGATTTTGGCTAAACATGAATCTTTAAAAAGCAAAAAAAACGCGTGGGTTATAGAACTGTAGGTAACCAAGTGCAGGACATATTGAGTCAGAAACCTGATAATCTGTCGAAATAAAACATTTATTCATTTATTCATAGCGGATTCAGTAGTGTAAAAGGTGAACGAAGTGTACCAGGTCAGACTCACGGTGTAAGAAATCGGACCGACTGGACTTTCTGAGCCTCACAATCGAGCGGCGCGACCACGTGCACTGCACGCCATGCATAGCCGGTCCCTGGCCTTAGAGCATCTGGTTTGCAATTGGTCCACGCGGCATGGGCCATTACTGCTACGACCTTCAACCGCGCCAGCCTGATTGGTGGACAGATCTATCATTGTTATTGCGGGGCGTAGCAGTGACTAGGCCGGTCACACCAGAACCAGCTCGCCACCCACCTGTGATTGTGCATTGCAGCAGGCAGCTGACCAACACGCTCTAGGCCCCACACCCAACCCACCCTAATCGTGTCCTCCCTATCATGAAAGATGTTCTCGGCCGATCCGATGGATGCGCACTGCTGATGTTGCCTAACAGGCATGTGGACGGCTATCTGATTTGGAAGCTGGCTGTGACGAACCTCTTATCTATACCAAAAAACGTACTTGAAAATTTCCTGGTACAACAGTGTAGACGCGATAATAAGTTCATGTGCATGGACACAAAATGCAAGTCAGACATTTAGAAATGTGCACAATATCGTAAGCATATGTCAGAGAGCAAATATTCTGCACGGTTGTGATCTCCAGCAAGTACACAAATTTGTGTGCATGTATTAATAACAAGGGGACCAGCGCTAAAAGTACTAGACGTGACTGTAACGGCAAGTGAAATACTGACCAAGGAAGAGGGTGATTCAGTTCTCAAGCAAATAACTAGTAATTTTAGTTATTTAATCGGTCGTAAGGGTTCTATGGCCATAATAACAATAACTTTTGAATAATTGCAAAGTCCTGCGCATGGTAGGGTATCGTGAGTTGGAGGGTCGGATGATCATGATGACCAGCTAAGCGCCGGGATGTTTTTTTATAGATATAAGGAATAAAGGTTGGCAAAGATGCACGCGGAATGTGGGGAATAGCCGTTTGAAATGATATTTAGAATCAGGCTCAGATAATGCTCTTGGATAATCGATGGGAATAGATGCAAAGGTAGCAGGTGAGGGGGGATTATAACCCTGATAATTGGCAATGTAGAGACGTTATTTCCAAATTTTTTCTAAAAGGAGAGAAGGGGTTCGTATCAAGTATCGGACAAGATGTCTGAAGACAGGTAGGCACTTTGTCAACACGCATATCAAGCGCAGCCACATCAGGATTATCAAACAACCGCCAATAACTTGAAACGACAGTATCAAATAAAACAAATCAAACGATGCGTACAGCTGTGCCGATATAGCTACTCATTAAATGAGCAAATGAAATTAAATTAGTTGCCAAAATTCCGCTATATATTCAAGACGTCAAAAAATATATTTTATGAAAATGCCACAAACATGCAAATGTTATCAAAGGTAAGTACAATTAACTTGAGCGACTTGTGCAATTGCATAGCAGTTAGTTCACGTATCCATTAATGAAACAATATAGCAAACTCGCCACTTGGAATAAAGAGACTCAGCATGCAGTTAATAAAGCGAATGCAGCGTACCTACAAACCCTGCGCCGGTTTTGCTTTCGTTCTCTGCAGAATCCGTCGTCGTTTCGGTAATGGCCCCTAGTGGCCACGCTCATGAATCACTAGGCCTGCCTCACTCAGGCACTCGCGACTGCACACATGACCGACCTACTTCAGGTGTCATAGCAAAAGTATGCAGTCAACTGCATACATTCCACCTCGGTGCAACACTTCCGTGTCTGCAACTCACTCGCACCAAAGGATGCGCATAATACGTCGCAAACACTATTGATGGACCGTTCGAGATATCTCACATTCCGAAGGTACATCGTTTAGGTTTCGTTACTGTATAGAAGAACGGACAGCACCACAGATCTGCAGACCATCAGCTTCGTGTCCACGGTAAGCTGGTGTTTGTCCCACACGCAGTACTCTAGCCTCCCCAAAGTCGTCGCTGCATTCGAGACGCGGATACGAAGCTCACTGTGTAGCTGCTGGTCAGTCGACATCACACTTCCAAGGCAGCAGAAGTGGGAGGTAGATTCCAACAATTCATCACTAATGCTGATTTGTGGCAATATTGCAGATAGTAGCTCAGGTGAAGGCTGAAAGAGACAGAGGATTTTGCTTGCTGTCACTGGCCGCTGTCGAAGCCAGAGCACTAGTCATTTGCTGCCACAGATCCGCTCTGTGTGCAAACAACGCACAGTCGTCAGCAAACAGCAACATACGGATAATTGTCTCACAGACTAGAGTTCTCGCACCGAAACGATGGATGTTCAGCAGCCCATCACCAATACGGTGCTCCACACGAACCCCGTAAGCACAAGCCTCATCAAACGCACAAGACATCATTGCATATTTTTGCCAAAGACAGGCAAATGACCCCTAACAAGCTAAAAACTGCTCGCGCAGAATTCAAGCGCATGCTTAAACTAGGCATCGTTCGCCCGTCTAAAAGCCCATGGGCGTCGCCGCTCCACATGGTGTCCAAAAAGTCAGGAGACTGGCGTCCATGTGGTAAATACCGCGCGCTCAATAACGTTACTGTTCCCGACCGCTATCCTATTCCTCACATTCAGGACATCACGGCAAGCCTGCGCGGCACCCGTGTGTTCTCGAAAATTGATCTGGCTCGCGCGTATCACCAGATTCCAGTCGCTGAGGAAGACATACCGAAGACTGCCGTAATCAAGTCGTTTGGACTCTTCGAATTTTTGCGTATGCCGTTCGGTCTTCGCAACGCAGCCCAGACCTTTCTATGATTCATCGATTCAGTCACTAGAGGTCAGATTCCGTCTATCCATAAATCGACGATATCCTAGTTGCCAGCGTTTCTAAAGAACAACTTTCCAACAGGCAAACCGCCTATTTCCCTAATATATAAGAAAGCTATAACTTGAATATATTTTAGAATAGTTTACAGTCATACGGGGGAATCCTAAACAGGGTTGGAGGTAAGACACAGCATTGCTTCGCACCAGAGACAACTGCAAAATCACTCGAGGTCTCTCCAATCACCTGCACCCTCGCCCGCATACCAATGTACAAGCATTCAATTAGACTTACAAACTTACACGAGCAACCAAACTTACCCAACACTAGCCACAATGCCTCGCGGTTCACCGTATCAGATGACTTGGTGAAATCAACAAACAGCGAGTACAACGGCTGGTGTCGTTCTCTGCACTTCTCCTGCAACTGACGAGCCGCAAACACCATATGTATGGTGCTGCGACCCGAACGGTATCCACACTGATCTTTTGCCACGTTCGGTTCCACAACCTGACTGACGAGGCGGTTGAGCAGGATTCGGGCAATCACCTTGGTAACACAACTCAGCAAGTTGATGCCACGATAATTCGTGCAACATTGCTTGCTCCCTTTGCTCTTGCACAGTGGTAGCACAAGAGCATTCATCATCTCAGGAGGCAACTCCTCCTCAATCCATACGCGATGCATCAACTGGTGAAGTGCAGTCACTATCGCGGGGCCGTCGTGTTTCAATACTTCAGACGAGATCCCGTCGGCACCAGCACGCTTGTCGTTTCGCATGTGGTGAACGCACCAAACATCGAGACATTCGAAAGACTATTGGACTTGCACTTACATGATACACATTATATAACGGTATGACAAACTGCAGTGTCTAACTTACTGATATTTTTATGTCACACCTGAAACTTTTGTTTTCTTCCCTTTGCCATCCTGTGGGTCTTGTAAAGTTATTGCTTTTTATCCCACCATACACTATTGAACTATTGAAGTACTCTCTGCGTATCATCCACTGTCGGCGTGTCCGCTAGGCGCGAATTTACATCGTTCTGCTTCAGGTCGTTCAAAGTAGGCCAGTCGATCTCGGAACGGTTGTTCAAGAGACAGCCAATGTTATTCCGCCAGGTATGCATTATGTCTGCAATCTGTGTACAGGTAGTGCCTGAACTACCATCAAGTACTGCCCTCATCGGCTCAAAACTCCGTCCATACATCACCTTCAAGCAGTCAAAGAATTCCTTGTGTTGGCGGCGTTCGGCATAGCATTCCATCTGTTTCGCCTTCTCCGTCCACCATGCATTTTTAGTGCGACAGAGCTCTCGGGTCAATGGTCGTCGAATTCTGCGAAACTGACTCTTCTTCCCCAAGCCACTGGGGTCTGCGACATGTGCGGCAAATGCTGTATTCTCATATACCAATGCGCCAATCGTCGCATTGTTCTCATTAAACCAATCACCCCGAAGTCGATGGTCTCCTTGGCAGCACATGTCACTTGGTCGCGAATGAACAATGAACTCTGAAAAATGATATATTACAGGTAAAAAAGCGATTGCTTTACAAGTCCCGTAGGATGGTTGAAATGAAATGTAAATCGTCAAGTTAAGCGTCTAGGGATTCAGATGCCCTTCTTCATATAAACATTTTAGAATGTGCATTGAACTGTTAATGTAAACTAATATGGGGAAGTGAGATGGGGAAGGCATGTCTTAAGGTCAAAAGAAACGATAACGCTTACTCGTGTGTCGCTTTCTTGGACTGGGGTAAATTGATGAATGCAGTTGTAATATATCCGAAACTATATTCCACAACAGCAGTGTGTAAGTAGTGAAGCACAAAAGCCGAGAATAAGCACCGTTTGTTCACGTTTGGTAGACGTAGGCATCTCTGATTATATGGCGTAATGTAGGTGGATGAGCGAATCATCCAAACGTCTTTTGCATACCGTACCGTGGTGGAAGAAACAACGTATGTGGGATGAGCTTTCCAGTGTTGGCACACACACAGGGGGAAAAATCAGGCGGCATTCCAACCGGCTGTATTATGTGGCCAGCTTTAGCTAGTGTCGTCTGAGTATGGTATTGCGATTCAGCTTTAGTAGGTAACGACAAGAATGGTTTGGATTCTTCAGGATCAAATAAGCCATTATCAAGTCGCCACGCAGGCGTCGATATTGTCCACTGTAGACCCCGAAGGTTTTCAGCCTCAATCGGCAAGGGAGATGAAACAGGCTCTTTACGTTCTTGGTCGCCCTTCGTTGTGGCAGTTCAAGAGTGGTAATGTCTTGCTTTTGACATGGCTGTCAGGCGTGGATGGCGTAATCAGAATGAGGCCGAATGTAGGCGTTCAGCATCTGCGAAAAGATGGAAGGATCGAAGCGCCCGAACGCCCTCCGCAGAAGGCCAAGGTGTTGGTTAGCTTTTTTGGAGGCTTTCTCGGCCTGAAGGGAACAGCCCAGATCTCCTTCACTATCACGCCTAGATCCCATTCCGTTGAAATGCGCTGCAATATTTGATCCCCCAGTCGGTATTTGCAGGTGGCTTTATGGCGTACGCTCAACACTTTGTACTTGGTAGCGTTGAACTGAAGCAGGTTCTGAGTCGACTTTTCGGAGACCCTGTCAAGGTCATCCTGAAGTGCTGCATTGTCGCTGGTTGTTCTAATGGCTCGCCACATCTTGAGATCATCAGCGAAGAGTAAGGAGTTGGAGGTGATTACTGTCGCGGGATCGTTTATGTAAATCGCGAATAGTCGTGGACCAAGTACTGAGCCCTGGGGCACTCCGCACTTAACATCCATTGGGTCAGAGATGACGCCGCGAACTCTTACATTCAGATGTAGTTGAAGCAAGAAGTTACCTATCCAACCGAGGATTGGATCACCAATTCCACAACACTGCAGCTTACGAAGGAGTATACGGTGGTTCAGACAGTTAAAGGCTTTTGAGAAGTCCAGATATACTGCATCAACACCTACACAGCTGTCGACAGTCTCACTCCAACTGGATTTGGCAAGTAGCAATTTTGAAGTGTAAGATCGGTGCTTGCGAAATCCATGTTGTTCTTGTGCTATGATATTGCGTTCTTCCAAGTAGCTCATGAGAGTTTCGGCAACAATCGCTTCCATGATTTTTGAGAGCACCGGGAGTAGTGTTATCGGATGATTGTTGGCCGAATCTGTACGACTTCCCCATTTATGGATGGGAGTGACGATGCACTGCTTCCACATTGTTGGCACCCGCATCTCATCGAAGCATCATTGGAAGAATTTGCAGAGGGGGTGCACCAGCTTTAGTGCAGGCAATTTCAACGCCCTTGGAGGAATATTATCAACGCCGGGGGAGGTATGCTCGCTCGAGGCAATTCGCCTTTTCATAACATCCGCAGTCGTAAACATGATGTAGCTAAGTCTTCGTGGTGGTACAACGATCGGGAACAGTGCATGTGGTGATGTCGTGCTCTGGAAGTTCGATGCGAATTGTTGACATAGTGCGTTGGCCGTCTCGGTTGCAGTTTGTGCGAGTTCACATAACGTGTGTAAGGCAGGAATTCCTCATTGCACTTTGCGGAGCTTGTTAATGTGTCTGTACAGGAGCTTGGGGTTTGAAAGGAATTTCTCAGCTAGATTCTGTTGGTGCTGCATTTTGTCTTCGCGTACCAGGTTTACGCAGTGATTCCTTTGAATAGTGCAGTCTTCCCATGTTTCGGCATTCGATGACTCCTTGCATCTTCGCTAGAGTAAATTCCTCGTGACGATACACTTGCGTGTCCTGCTGCGTATGAATGATTTTACTGTCTTCGCTCGCGAAGGAATTTCCTAGAAGCACTAGTTACTAATGTGTTGAACTGGTGAGCAAAATCAGACCAGGCGACATCGGGGGATCGTTCTGCTAGAAATGTCCAGTTTGTAGCATTTATAAGTTTGATTAGAGCGCCGTAATCCGTAAGGAGCTGACACTCCTCTGTGTTTTCTGAGGACTAATCTGCATAAAAAATGTACTTGAACATGAGGGTTGCATGGTCGCTGCGGCCTAAAGGACTCCCTATCGATACCGTTTCGATCATAAGATCTTCATTGGTGAATACGAGACCCAGGACACCCGGTTTGTTTCCCGTCTCGAATCTTGTGGGAGAAGTGATGTGATTGTAGAGTGGTAGTCCACTAATTATGTCCTGTACTTCCATTTGAAGTATTCGTTGATACAGGCTGGGGTTTCTATAGCATGAATATTGAACTCACCAACCAGGAGTGTAGTGCCACAGGTCGTCCACTGTGGATATGCATTCCACATCACACAGGCGTGCAGCCATCGCCTTCTTCAGCTCAATACGCTTCTCCACAGAACAGAAGGAGAGAATGTTAAATTTACGTCGATTTTCGGCAGAAGTTCTATACATTGATTTAGGTAAGTATATGTGTACAGTTTGGTCCGCATGAATTTGTGATCAGTGCCACACTCCGCTTCACGCAGTACAAGTGTCATGCGCACTTCACGCATGTCATGTTGACCTACGATGACATAGTCGAGCAGGTGGGCGTGACCACTCCGTGGGTGCGTCCAAGTTGCTATATCATTCGCACTCAGTGCAAACTGAGTGTTCGTGATCGTCAGGCGGTGAGTGGCACACTGTGAGACCAGCTTGTCACCGTTCGCATTCATTGAACAAATACCATGGGGACAGATAATATCTGTACACACCGATGCACCACATCCAACACGCGAGTTGAAATCACCCAGCAGAAATAGTCGGTCGCTCCTCGGCACAGACCGTATCACGGAGGATAGCTCAGTGTAGAACTGAGCACGCGTGTCATCAGGATAACACATGGTCGGACCGCACTTGCTTGTAAATGTAGCAAACTTACCTCTTCCGAGTCGTAGGCGAGCACTCATCAGTCGCGCGCTGATGCCTGTTGGTTCGCCCACCAGCTGGCCATGGAGGCGATCGGATATTGTAAATCCGACCCCATGTTCATGTGGTGCCGAGGTGGCGTTGCCCACCCAGTAGAACTTGTAGGCAGCATCTGCTTCATGCAACTTACCTTGCCCAGCGAGCCAGGTCTCACTGAGCGCCGCAATATCGATATTGTGTCGCGACAGTTCCATCGCAACGAGTGCAGTGCGTTGCTCGTGGCGTTCACTCGAGTTCCGTTCCAGTAGTGTGCGCACGTTCCAGCACCCGATGATGAATGCATTGCGCGCAGGCATACGATTGCATTGGTGGGTAATCGCACGCGCGGTGGCGGACGTGCTTCGGATGTTTGCTTTTGGACTGCGCCCAGAGCCTTTGGCTCAATAGCCTGACCCACAAGGCAGTGGGGAGCAGATGCAGCTCGGGAATGTGATTGCAGAGACAGATTGGGATCTGCTTGACAGCCGTCACACGCAGCCTTTGAGGTACTGGAACGAAGAAAGATACGTACCCGCGACCACGGTCAGATGCAGGTGGGTTTAGCGGGTTTGCACCAACTTGCTACGGAGCTGCCTGGCTTGAGACGGGTAGTAGCAAACGCTCGAACGCTGGAAGGTGTCCTCCCATCGTTAGAGACAATGTGTGGCGCTCGTGCTATACTCCAATCGAGCTGTAAGCTTATAACCCGTAGACCTGTAGTCTCCCATGACTAGGTTTATGGGAAGAGGGCCATCGACCACTTCCCAACCTCCGAAAAGGATGGACTAGGACACTGGCAGGGCACCCACATCTGACAGGAGGACGACTCCGGTCCTCAACCAAAGCCTTCGATTAAATGTACATCCGAATGGCAGCGGGTCTAGCACATGGTCAGTTCACAGACTCATGGCGGTTGGTATCCTGGATGAGTCCTGCATGAGTGGATACAAGTATATCAACGAATGTCCGCTGCGTCGCCACAGGAGTTTCAACGAGCTGGCAATTAAGCTAAATTCCTTGCCTAATAGATCTGAAATGATTACTGGTGAGCAGTAAGTCTAGTGTGGAGGAACCCAGCCAGAGGCAAAACAAGGTATCAAATCATGAGGGAAAGAGGAAGCTTTCAGGCGTGAGGCGTAGAAAGAGGACTTCCGGACTTTTTTGAACGTCTCTTTTAAATGGCGTGACCAAGCTGAGTCGTAGCATAGCAAAACACCCAAGTACGTTATCAGTGTGGTAGAGTGCAACCCCTCACCGTCGATGTTGAGTTCCGGGCATTGCTGGAGTAGCTCTTGATATCGATTGCCCCTGTGCAGTGAAATAATGACAGCAATGCACTTTGACGCATTGAGAGGCAGCAAGCGGACCTTTGACCGAAGGGTAAGACCGCTCAGTATATCTTCCAATCTGACAGAAAATGTAGTCCACAATTGGTTGAGGCCCAGGACAAAGTCATATACGGTGGTCATGGTTCAGTTTCTCTAGATCTACGTCGAAGGCTGATGTACGTCGAGCAGACACCCTTAGTTGTTTTAACATCCTCCAGCTTTCACGGCAGCTACTATTCCCAAGTATAGCCCGAACGTACAAGTTGCTGAGACAGTGCAACTCCTCGTTTATATGCACGGTTAGTAACTTTACTAAAATATCTTATCCTTTGAAAGCTTTTGCTTTTAGTCTCCATAGTCGCTTTAAGTGAAGGAAGAGAACCTGTCCGCACGAAGGAACAGAATTTCGCATGGACAGCAATTGTCAAACAAAAACAAAAGGAACCTATCAACTGATAGCAATAGGTGGATACATCAGTGTTAAAACGTTGTACCGTTAAGCATGTAACGCAAGCTTCCGAGAAACGTAATCCCAGCAAGCAGAAGACGTCTGAACAGCAGGAGGTTTTACCAATCAATTGAGAAGGTACAAGGATCACGGAAACTCGCGTTGCGAGACCAGGGGCGTGCGTCAGATGATTGGCTGGTTGGTGTGAGTGGTAACCAATCCGCGCAAAGCTGAAGTAAACAGATCGAAGTCATTTGCGTACGTGACAAGTGTTTAAATATAAACTGAAGTCGGTGGATGATACCATTTTTCGCGGTCGGTCAATATTCTGTGCGGACTATTGCCTTCACATGAACTTACGGTCGTTGCAACGAGTAGTCACCTTAGTAGTCATCTTATGCTTTGTCATAGTGTAGAACACAAGACAAAGATTAATTGTTGACTGATCAGAGCTACCTAAATGCGCCATATTACACAAGGAGCACTGCTTCACGTTGTTAACGTCGGATCTAGTGGAGCAACTTACGATGTTTTGTAGTCCAAGACTTGTGAGAAAAGCGGTGTCAACTCGATTCAAGCACTAGCAAAAATACATAGTGAACAATCGACGTGTTCTATTACAGCCGTTGTGAACTCATCACAAAATGCCACTGCTTCAGGTTTCGGACAGTTGTGGGAAATATGGATACCAGCCAGTAAGACTGAGCGGGTACCCACTGATACATCTCGGCTTGCACCTCAGAACTAAGCAATCAAACTTTGAGAAGAGAAGCCAAACAAAATTTTCGTGGATACGCACCAGGAAGTGTCGGTGTAGATGATGACTCCACCGTCACGGTTATGTGAGGTGCGCGGGCTGTCGTTCCGATGACATTTGAAGCTTTCTACTGATACAACTGTGTCATCCACCTCTTCATGAAGCCAGGTCTTTTGTAGCAAAATGATGTCTAGCTGCGAATATTCTGGGGAGCTTATGGTGCTTGTTAGTTCAGCCATTTGCCCTAAAAGTGCAAAGATGTTTGAACTAGCTACAACAGGTATGCTCATGCTTCCCAGCTTTTTCTTCTCAAGAACGAGTTTCCATTCAGCACGGTGTTTTCTTACATAATTATTGCGGTTCTTGTAAATTCGTTTCCGTTTAAACCTTATAACGTGGTCATTAGAAAAGGCACAGCTGGTGAGCATGGAAACAAATAACGATTTTAATGTATCGCGCGGATAGGTCAGCATGATGACAACTGTAGCCAGATACAACGAAGTGAAGGAAAAGATGGTTGGTACGACACCAAAAGATGTGCGTGTTGGCAACTCCACAGAAAGTAACCGTAGAGCAGGGCCAAGTTTGAAGGCCCCGGTAATCAGGTTCGAAATGAAACACTGATATACTCTGTTCATTATGTGATGTGTCATTGCAAGGAACCTGCTCGACAGCATATATCCCAAACAATGAGTCACACTACAGTCCAAGCTGCCATGATGTCCACCTGTCTAACACAACCGCGACCAGGCTTTTATGGTCCCCAGGGGTTCTAGCACCTGCTCAAGGCGACCACCACGAGCAAGACTGGTAGAGTTTGCGAGTAGAGGTGTTATGAATGTCTGCCACCGTATCGCACAGATAGCTTCGATTTGTTTCAAGTTGTCATAATGGCCCAACAACCACACCGTATGCCCTGCACTGATTCATTATCGCCCCGATTCAGGCATTCTGTCTCATTTCTCGATTCCCCATGGGCTTGTTAATACCCCCGCTGTCACAATGAACCAGTTCAGGTCGCGTAACCCCCCAAATACTAGTGGTTTATTCTCACCCCAGGAGTCACATTGACTTCATACCAGACTTGTCCAGTGAAACTTTACCCTCCTGGATATCACCCTATGTAAGTAACGCGAGTTTCTCGCTATTGGCTGGGCAGTGAACCAATCGGATAGAGCCGAGTTACCCAATCAGAGAGCCGTGGGACTCCCCTCGAGTACTGGGTTTTGTGATACTGTTGTACAGTCGCAAGTACGGTGAACATCACTTTCTGTGTGTATTTGTTTACTACGTAAGCAGTCGGTTGTCAGCACTGAGTGGGTACTGTTAAGGTACGTCCTTAGTGAATATCCCTGTTCGTTTTTGTAGCTCTTTTCAAATGTTCTTACGAAGGACAAAATTGCTAGTTCTAAATCATGACTAAAGGCATTAACACTTGAAGCAAGAATACCGGTGATTCGACGCATTCAGGAGGGAGAATGTTCGTGGAAAATTTCGGAGTAGGAATGACACAAATCCTTCTGAATTTAAAGGGGAAAGCGGTTTTTGTATGACTTTGAGAACAACGCACCAAGACTGAGGAGAACGAATAGTGGAAAACTGTTAAAAAAGACATAAACGCACATTTCTGGAAATGGTGTCAGTCAGCACTGGCGAGAAAAATCATATTATCTGGACCTATAATTCAAGAACAAGCACTGTACTTCGCAAAAGAATTGCGAAATACAGCGTTTAAAGTAGCAAACGGTTGGCTGCAGGCTTACATCACTAGACACAAGCTTTGTGTTTGGTAAGCATTCTGGTAAGAACGGTGACTCAGATATGTGTGCTGCATCCGAATGGACAGCAAAACTACAAGAAAGTTCTTCTAGTTGCACAGCTCAAGACATTTGTAAATTAGGTGAAACTGGTTTGTTATCCAAGGCGACGTCTGACAATACATTTCTTGACAACGGAGAGAAATGCGCAGATGGGAAAACAGGCATCGAGGGTATAACGGTCATGCTGTGCAGTAACATTTCGGGGAGCGACAACCGGAATTGGCGATTGGGAAATCAGCCAGTCCACCAATTTTTACAAACATCAGCATGCACAAACTAGCAGTAGTTCAAAGGCATAATAACAAGGTATGGATGACTGCAGCCCTGTTTGAAGTATGGCTTAAAAGTTTTGAGAGCAAATGAAGAAATGATGCGTAACATCATACTATTTGATGACAGTACACTTGAATTCACAAATTCCAGCTACTTAATGTCAAATTGCAGGTTGTGCCACCGAACAACACTGCGTTACTTCAACCCCTTACCAGGGTGTAATTCAGGTGCCTAAATAAAAGTATAAAAAACAGCATTTTCATTTTTTTTAGTCATGGAATTCCACAATGGTATATCCGGAAATGAAATCAGGAAAGCAGTACACTCACTGGACATTGTGCTCTGGGTAGCTGTCGCATGGAAGGAGGTAGAGAACTCAAAAATCTCTGAGTGTATTAGTTAACGGAAGTTTCCTTGTCCTACAGAAATAGATACTAAGAGAGTATTGAAAACTGAACCTTCGAAATCTAAGCAAATGTTAACTGTTACAACTCACAAAATGTAAACATTATTTCAAAGAAAACCTTTCGAAATAATTGGATGAGACTCATACGGTAAACAGAACGAAGTTGCAAAAAGCAAAATGTATATTGCAGTCGACCAAAGTTTTAACAAACTGCGCACATGAGCGCAATTATCCACCATGTTACTGTCCCAAACAGTACGAAACGTGGGGAGTCACAACAAGAAATGTTCGTGCCTCGTCGGCCGGAATAATTCGTGGACCTGACTGCCTGTCTGACCCCGTAGCTTTGGTTCCGTATCTCTCATTCTGACAAGCCTAGAGTTCTTCTAAAGCTTTTAATTTGCTTGATCTCGGTTGAGTTATTCGGATTCGGGTAATCCCAGGATGCACCAAAAACGGTGTTTCTGTCTGATACATTAGACTATCGACACACGCCTCTTCAATACTCCTTGGATCATGCACGTTCTCATTCGTTGCTCTCGTTCCGCTCTATTCTCGTATTGATTCGCTGGGGTTGCGCAGCCTGATATCGTCCACGATGTCTCCGCTCGTACTGGTCCCCGCTCATTCTTATGGTTTTTCAGTCTTCTGAGTAATCACTTCCTTCCGCGCCACTACACCCGCCCATGCTCGAAGGTGCTTTTCCCTCGAATACCATGGCCGCAGTAGAGCTTAGTTAACACAGCGTTTCGCCGTCCCAATGCCAATTTTGAAGTTCACTCATTTTTGATCAGTTATCGTCCACGGACCTTACTAAAGTTCCTTGGACTGGCTCGTACCGGATCCTCTGTGTATTGGTCGATCGTTTTCTCGTATCTTGACTTGTTCCCCTTTACTGAACGGCCTCCACTTTTGCGCTGCGTACCTGACATCATAGTTCCGCTTAGTTTTTAACTGTCGAGATTTCGTTTCTCTTCTGGCAGTTGCTTCTAATTTCTCCTGATGCGCTATCGGATGGTTCCAGTCAGGATCAGTCATTAAGCAGGTGTCGAGTGCAATTCCTAGTTCTCTGCTGAATTGTAATTTGAATGGGAAACCTTGGTGCTCGACTGCATGCTGGTTCGATAAGTGAGTAGAACCTCCGGCAACGTTTCCTCCCACGCTAGTTGAGTGCAGCCTATTCATGCATTCATGGTTCTATTAAATTTCTCTGTCATTCCGTTGGTTTGTGTGTTGCAAGGTGACGTGAGTCGTCTTTGGATCCCCACTTGTTCAATATCGACCGGAAGGCATTAGATTCAAAGCAAAGTGCTTGGTTCGTAATAACCTATTTCGGTATTCCTTACTTTGTTGGCACGTTGAATTCGAATACCTGTGACACGGTTTCGCCCGTTTGATCTCTGATTGGCACGATTTCTACCCATCACGTGAAGTGGTCAATCATCACTAGGATGTAATTGTTCTCTGAGTGATTCAATGGTAGAGGTCCGATGATGTCCAATTCCCAACACTGCAACTGTTCGTCGACTGCAATAGATTGCATCGGTGGTCTCGGTGCATCATTCTCACAGCTTGTTTGGCAGCTTGGGCAAATCCGAATGTATGCAGTCACGTACTTCCGCATGGATGGCCAAAACACTCTTCTCTGTAGCTATCCAAATACTCTCTCAAGACACATATGGGCGTTATCGTGGGCCAACTGATTCGCCCGTACTCGATGATTTGCTGAGGTGAACGGTAGTTTCGTCCCGTTTGTTGACACTACCAAATTACCGCTTGCGCGGTGAAGTCTGTACCAGAACCGGAGGAGTTCCTTCAGCTCTCCTGATGTTGCATCCGGCTAAGTTCCCGATTGTAAATGAGTAGACACTAACTTGACAAAATCATCCTTCCTCTTCTTTTCCACTAGGTTCCTATCCTCCACTGTAACAGTGCACACGTGTATAGCATTGTCTGACATGAGTTCGTCTAAAGACGGGCGCGACAGCATATCTGGTAGTACGTTCCCCGTTCCGCCTACGTGCTCGAAAGTAAAAGTCAATTCTTGAAGCCTATAGGCTTATCGTGCCAGACGTCCCCTCGGGTCTTTCGTCGTTATCAGCCATGATAGCGATTTGTGGTGAGTGCTGACATGGAACTCATTTGCTAAGAGGTACGTTCTCCGCTTCGCCAAAGCCAACACGATTGCAAGCCATTCCTCCTTGTTTGTAGAATACTTTTGTCCTGCGCCCGTTAGCAATCTACTGGCAAATGCTAGCACTCCAGCTGTTTGGGACAGCACTGCACCGGTTGCAACCTTAGTTGCATTGACTGCCACAGTAAACTTCCCATTCGGATTGTGTAGACGTAAGACTTTAGGTGGTTGTAGGCCTGCTCCGTCTCGAATGTTCAAACGAACGGCTCGTCCTTGTGCAGCAGCTTGAGTAACGGGCTGATTAGCACTGCGAAATACAGCACGTATTTCGTATCATATGCCACTACTCCCAAGAAGGAACGGAGCTGAGGTTTGGATATAGGAAAGGCAAAATTCTTGATCGTCTCACCTTTCTCAGGGAGTGGTTGTATTTGGCCATTCCGGACAATGTGAACGAGACACACGGTAGACTCTTGAACTGGTTGCGACAATTCGTGACTTAGGTTTAAACCGGCTTGTTCTAGTCGTTGTAGTACCGCTGCGAGTCTGCCACATGTTCACGATCTGTCTCAGAGCAAATAATTATATCATCTCCATGGACCATCACTCCTTGAAGGAGCTGCGCCACCGACATGAAACAACAACTTGGGACCTCATAACAGTCACTGAAACTTGGCTCTCAAACGACATACTTGATCCGGAGATTGAACTCAGTGAGATGTCAGTCATTCGAAATGATCGTCCATCTCGCGGTGGCGGTGTTGCTCTCTACTATCGAGATTATTTGAAATGTGAGGCTCTTACCGAAAATTCCCTTGTTATTCCCGACGCACTATTTTGCCGACTGTACCTAGCAGGTCGAGATGTTGGTTCACAGAAGAAGAGTGATGCTTGCCTCTTAGCAGTTATCTATAGACCTCCGAACACATCAGCAGACAGCGATAACATTCTGTTAAACGCCCTCCGCTATGCGGTTTCACAAAAGTACTCTCACTATCTTATAATGGGTGACTTTAATGTTCCTTCAATAGCATCAATGACTCCTAATGAGCCATCATTTAAATCGAAACTCATCGAATTCATGGATATGGCAGTTTTGTATAACCATGTGCATCGACCCACCAGACATCGCGGTTCAAACAAGCCATCACTCCTGGACTTAATTCTGATTAATGAAGAGTTGATGGTTGAGTCAGTAGCATACGATCCTCCACTGGGCCGTAGCGACCATTTAGTCCTAACATTTGGTTATGTATGTTATGCCAGTATTGTTGCTAAAGAAAGAGAGACGCAACACATTATTATGGACTATTATAAGCTGCGCAGCTTAGCAGGAACCGTTGACTGGGACCTACAGACGCACAGCTCAGCGAATGATGCGTGGAATGAATTGAAAGACAAAATTAACTGGGTCATACAATCGGCATCGAAGGTTGTACTATTACGAACATCGCGCCGGACCAATACGTGGATCCGGAGCAGAACACGTAATTGGATCAACAGAAGAGATGAAATCTGGTGGCAACATTTGCTAAGCCCATGTGATATCACATGGCAGGATTACAAAGTCATCAGAAACTACTACACGTCACTCATTAGAGTCGATAAGTACGAATGGCAGGAGAATATGATGCTGAAATTTACGAGTAACACCAAACTGTTATACATATGTGTGAATGGCAAAAGAAAGGTTAAGCCCGGAATACCACCACTAAGGACGGCCAGTGGCCTAACGATTACTGCTGTAGATGCCGCGAATGCGCTACTGTTGCAGTTTGGCTCGGTAGCTACAAATGCCATGGAACCTTCGCCCTATCAACTCCCAACAAATGTCGTTGGCTTATCCAGTGTCACCTTTACTCCAGCAGCTGTTGCAAGCAAACTACAGTCTCTCCGGGAGTACAGTGCCCCTGGAATCGATATGATCTGCCCAAAAGTACTAAAAATCCTTGCTCCCACCATAGCAACACCACTTGCAACCTTTTTCCAGTGTCAGCTTAACTCCCATACACTCCCATCTGAGTGGAAAAATGGAATTATCACTCCAATATATAAAGGGGGTAAGCGCTCGGATCCTGCTGACTACCGACCTATTACTCTCCTTCCTGTTTTATCTGAGAACTGAGAACTGGTGCGAAGCAGCGAGTAGAGGTTGCTCTGTGTAGCTGCATCTTTCGTCGTTTTCGGACATGAACTCTTTATTTATCGTTTCGCTCTCTGTACTTTGCCTCTGCAAATTGTCGGTCTAGTAGCATCTTGAATTGAGACACTGTGTTGGCTTCTACTATATGCTGAGGCAGGTCGTTCCAGACATTCACCACTCTGCGTTCGAAACAGAGTTGATGGGCAACCCGCTTCAAATCCGGGACGATAAGTTTATGCCGGTGTCCTCGCGTGCAGCTTGGTGTGCGCAGATGAAGTAGTTGTCTCAACATGGGGTAATCACCCAGATGTAATATTCGGTGCGTCATGATGAGGTCAACCATCAGCCGACGATAAGATAGGGTGTATAACCCTAGTTTCTTACATCGGTCTTCGTATGACATACCTCGTAAGTTGGGAATCAGCCGAGTGGCTACATGCTGCACCCGCTCAAGCTTTTCTACTTCGCCCCGGGTGATGGGACAATATGCGGGAGTGCCGTACTCCAGCATTGGTCGTATTATCGGGACGAAGAGGCGAGAAGCAATCTCTTCGGACCAAGTGCTAAAGCTGCGCCTGAGAGCCCAAAGCATACGAAGGCTGTTTTGGTATAGCCTATTCGTGTTGTCAATGGACTTTAGGTCGCAGCGTGAGAGTACACCGAGGTCGCGCACGAAAGGAGCGGGATGCAACGGTTGACCAGCCACTGTGTACGTTCGGCTGTGCTCACACTTACCCAACCTCATGAATTGCGACTTGGCAGGGTTGATCGGAAGGTTAACCTCTGCAGACCATGTCGAGAGGCGGTCGAGATCCTGCTGAAGTAAATCGCAATCATTGAGTGTGCGGATTACTCTCCACACTTTCAAGTCATCTGCGAACAAAGCACAATGTGATTGTAGTAGCTGAGGCACATTGTTTATATGGATTAGAAACAATATCGGTCCCAGTACAGTGCCTTGGGGCACGCCGCTGCTCGATGGATACCAGTCAGTTAGATGGTTGTCCACCTGGACTCTCCACTTCCGATCAATAAGGAAATTACTGATCCATTTGTGCAGCGAACCACCAACACCGCACATCCTCAGTCTGTCAAGGAGCACTGCATGGTTAACCTTGTCAAAAGCCTTACTGAAGTCAATGTAAATGACGTCAACCGATTGGCCTTTGTTCAGCGCTTGTAACCATTCGTGCCTCGTCAACAGTAGGTTGGTGATGCACAAACGACCTTTCAGGAAACCATGCTGTGCGGAGGTCAACAGGTTTTTCGACTCGAGAAGTTGCAGAAGGCTCTTCTTCACGATCTTCTCGAGCGTCTTTGCCAAAACTGCCGTCAGGCAGATCGGCCGGTAGTTATCCACTTTGCTTGGGATACCACCTTTCGGGATAGGCTTTACGACTGAGCATTTCCAGTCGTCCGGTAGTAGACCAGTGGATAGTGACCTGTTAAACAGTTCAGTTACAGAAGGTGCAATTATGGTCGATAATGCCTTGAGGATTAGTGGGTGTATACCATCTGGCCCAGCAGGTTTCGTCCCATCAGGATTTGCTAGAATCTTGCGCACATCCACAATATTGCAGTCCAGGCTGTTAAGTTCGGCTGGAGCGGTGCTCGTCGAACTCATTACAGACACCTGGTCACTTGCGAATACGGAGGCGAAGTGCGTTGCCAATGCTGACGCACGATCTGTACTCGAGGTTAGAGGCTGTCCTTCTGAGCCTTCTAACACTGGGATATTAGGTATAGGCCTTAGGCGCCGCTTCACATACGCGAAGATCCGCTTGGGAGCAGTTTTTGCGGCAGTTGCAAGCTCCTCTTCGAAGCTTCTGCGTTTTCTTGTTTTCGCGTTGTTGCAGCGATTTCGTTGTACCTTGTACGCATTGTAGTCCTCATCAGAGCCAGATAACACGAATGTGTTCCATAGTCTACGTCGCCGTCGGGCCATTTTGTTGTACTCTTTGTCAAACCAATGTGGTTTGACTGGCCCAACTTTCCGAAATTTGAGGGGTACAAATCGGGCGCACAACGATTTCACTCCCTCTTTAATGATAGCCCAACAGGTTTCAATAGATGAATCCTGTGATAAAGACCAGTCTATCTGGCTCGCTGCTCGAATGAGGCTATTAAAGTCCGCCTTCCAATAGTTGAAGGTTGACTCTAGTGGGAGAAGATTTGGTAGCGGTAGTTCTAAACTGCCTATGATCACTGAGTGGTTATGGAATCGGTAATCGCAGATGAACTGACGAGATACTTTGAAAGTCAACAGATCATTTCTAATGCCCAACATGGTTTCCGACGCAGACGATCTTGTCTCACCAATTTGCTGATTACTCGGGGCTTATGGACCAGGGCGGCTGATGAAGGAGTGCCCATAGATGTGATATACCTGGATTTTTCTAAAGCATTCGACAGGGTCAATCACTTCTTTCTCCTCCAAAAGCTTGCTGCCTACGGTATCAACGGTTCCCTGCTCACCTGGTTGGAAGACTACTTACACGACAGAGCAATCAAGGTAAGAGTAGCCGACGCCTATTCTGAAAGCCTTTGCGTCTCCAGTGGTGTGCCACAAGGATCCGTCCTCGGCCCGTTACTATTTTTAGTCTACATTAATGACATTCCAGCAGACATTCCATCTCCAATGCAAATATTTGCAGACGATGCTGAAATATGGAGAGCAATTCGCTCAGCATCCGACCGTGTCTACCTTCAGGAAGATCTGACCCGGATTAATGAATGGGCAGAAAAGAACCAGCTCCCACTGAACCCTGCAAAGTGCCACCTGCTGACGGTGCACAACAGCTTCGTCAACACATACCTTTTGGGGCAATACGTCATGCAACACGCGACTAGTGAACGCGGCTTAGGTATAATCGTGCAAGAGAGTCTTGGAAATTCGCTCCAATCTTCGAAAGCAGCAAGTGTGGCGGACTTGAACTTGAGACTTTTGAGGCGAGCTCTCGGCTCTTTTGAGCGACAGCTAGTACCATTGCTGATTAACTCCTACATTCGCCCTCACGTTGAATATGCAACTTAGGCCTGCTGTCCATGGTTAAAACTAGACATCCGCTTCTTGGAACAGCCGCAAAGAAGAGCCACAAAGACAACGCGTGGACTATCCGGTCTAAGTTACGAACTGCGTCTTCGTATACTCGGTGTGTTCTCCTTAGAATACCGACGGCTTCGCGGAGATCTTACTCTCACATACCGGATATTAACCGAAAGCGAGCATCCATGTACATCACTGTTGACTGTAGTTCCTTATAAACAAACCCGAGGCAACCACATGAAACTAATGAAGCAACACTCGTTTGAATTGTAGAAAGTATTTTTTCTCACTTAGAAACTGTTCTCACTGGAATGCATTACCAAACTATGTGGTGAACGCACCAGACATGACAACATTCGAAAGACTCTTAGATTTGCATCTTAGTGATAAACGATACACAACTATTTGTTAAAGTGCAATGATTTAACCACTGATACTTTGCGTTCCACGTTGGAACATTTTGATTTTAATTTTCTTTTGCATATCCATCCTGTGGGTCTTGTAAATTTGTGCTTTTTATCTCATCATA
Source organism: Dicrocoelium dendriticum (assembly GCA_944474145.2). Classification (NCBI taxonomy): domain Eukaryota; kingdom Metazoa; phylum Platyhelminthes; class Trematoda; order Plagiorchiida; family Dicrocoeliidae; genus Dicrocoelium; species Dicrocoelium dendriticum. The sequence goes on from OX104070.1 coordinate 31,495,748, forward strand.
CACCACTGAACCATTGAACCATCAGTAGTAGGCGTCGGAATGTAGCAGGAGCATTGCACAATTCAAACGGCATCCTCAAAATTTCATACCGCTGGCCATTCACACTAAAAGCTGTCTTATGACGATCTGCATCTGCAATGGAATATTGCCAATACCCTGAGCGGAGACCTAGCAACCAAATCTGCCTTGCGTTGTGAAGGTTTGAAAAAATTTCTTCCATTTGTAGCATCGGAAACACCTCCTTCAACGTTACTCTGTTTAGCTCTCTGAAATCAATGCAGAATCGGTACTTTCCGTCTGCCTTCTTCATCAGTAGGAATGGAGATGTATACGAGCTGCTCGTTCTCCTAATGATCCCTTTATTCTTCACCTCTGCTACCTGCTTCTGTACCTCCGACAGGGTGTTCTGTGGTATTCATCTGTAAACTGGCTTACCCTGACAGTCCGGAATTAATGATATCCGGCGTTCCATCCAATTACAGAAGCCGTAATCATCATTCACATCGGTGCACAAGTGTGCATGACGATTTGGCCCTTCACGTGTCGTGTGACTTGGGCAATCAGGTAAAATATTCACGACGCACATTCGGTTAAATTGTCCTGTGCTCATCTCCATTGTTTCATCGCCCACACTTGCCAAGTCCCTTAGCAAATCGATTCTGACTCCCAGTCCCTGGAGGATATCATAACCGACTATTGTTCCGTAACACCCTGTAGAGAACTTTCGGACGTCCCGAACCCAATTCACCTCCATATTACTTTCCCCTTCCAAACATTACCACTATACTATCCCATTTCGTCGTGAAACCCCATCTCCGCCTCGTTCCGCCCTACGTTCCCTAAAATTTCTATAACCGCATTCCCACCATCCTAAATTGCCTCTACACAATTGTCTAACTTTGTTTATGATTGTCAACACTTTGCACTGCACCGATTAGTGTCTTTTGGTGAACTTCACATTTCACTGATTATACCTGTCCGCTGAATCTTTGTCCGCACCGGAAAATCCTGCCTGACCATTTCCTCCTTTGCCTATGTGCATCTGTGATTCAATTGATAACGTACCGCACATGCCAACTTCACACCCCTTGAGGCTTACCCAATCCACATTCCTTTTTGGACCACTGATCAACCAACCTCACCGCTCTACCCGTCTTATAAACACGTTGTGTACCTAGTAGTATGATTTCAAACAGCGCGCAGTGAAGCTGGACTTGTCGAATCGGACCAAAAGATTGTCATTGCAATTGTCCTGGGTTTGGAAGCATAATCGTTAAGGTATTTATTGTATATCCTCACTTATTCATTTGTACACAATACTATAATCCAGTTCCGGATTTGAGGCTTCTCTGATCCCGTTGGAAACGCGTCACTCGATCCTTCCAAGAAAAACTTGTAGCTTACCCCCACTCCACGACGAACATCGAATGATTAACAAGTGCTTCGCCTATCCGAATATTTAATCGCTGTACCCCCGTCACCTTCAAGCCGGGTCCTCCGGCCGTCTGCATTGGAATTGGGGACTGCGTTAACGGAACCCTAGCGACCATTCACGTAATGAAAACTCGGGCCCCTGTGACCACTATAGCACAGACAGATACCAATGGAACAATGGAACAATGGTTTATGACGGGTATAAAAGCAATGCTTGACAGGTCCCGTAGGATGATGAGAATTAACATCGTAAAATTAAATAATCGTATCGATGAAAGTACGTGTGAAATGCATGACTCACCAAGGGATTGGAGATGCACAAAAACAAGTAATCCAATAGGAATTTTAAGTGGATTCCGTTCACGTTCGTTGTTCACTAATACCATCACCCGATGGTCGCACGTTATATCACATAGTGCAATCGTGTCAGAGTTTCGTCAAGGCGTTTTTTGAAAAGGGATAAGGTGGGAGCGTTAATTACATGTTCTGGAAGGGCGTTCCAAGGTTGTGACACTCGGAGGGAGAAGAAATTGCGTCGACATTCCAGTCGACTGTACTGTGCGATCAACTTAAACTGATGACCTCTTAGGGATGCGTTTTGACTACGTTTCAAAAGGGAATGACACGTGTGGTTGGGGGTTCTCAGTATCCGGTACACCAATATGAGATCGCCTCTCAAACGACGGTAACGTTCACTGTATAAGTTAAGAGTTTTCAGCCTGAGTGGGTAGGGAAGGCTGGAAAGACCTTTGACGTATTTTGTCGCTCTGCGTTGTGCAGTATCGAGTGCAGTGAGGTGGCACTTCTGCCATGGTTGCCACGCTTGAATAGCGTATTCTGTGTGCGGTCTAACAAAAGCGCTAAGCATTTTCGGAAAGATTGAGGTGTCAAACTTCCCAAACGCTCTACGCAGAAGGCCAAAGTGTTGGTTTGCTCTCTTGGAGGCCTTTTCGGTCTGCATTAAGCACCCAAGATCTTCTTGTACAAGCACGCCAAGATCGCACTCATGAGAGGTCCGCTGTAGAATGTCAGGTCCTAAGCGGTAGTTATACGCACTCTGATGGCGTATGCTCAAGATTTTGCACTTTGTGGTGTTGAACTGTAGCATGTTCTCGTTTGACCACTTGTATGCTTTGTCCAAATCATCCTGCAAGGCTGTGTGATCCTCTCCTGAAGCTATGGCACGCCATATCTTTAGGTCATCTGCAAACAGCAGAAAGTTGGAAGATAGTGCAGCTGCAAGATCATTTATGAAAACAATGAACAAGCAAGGCCCGAGTACCGAGCCCTGAGGTACGCCACACTGAACTTCGATTGGTTCCGACAGGGTATTTCGGACTCTCACATTCAGGTGACGTTGAACGAGAAATTCGCCTATCCATCCTAGAGTAGGATTGCCGATACCACAATGCTGCAGCTTGTTCAGTAAAATCCGATGGTCCAGTCGGTCGAATGCCTTAGAGAAGTCCAAGTAGGCTACATCCACTCCGACTTCGGCGTCCACAGACTCTGTCCAGTTTGAACGAGCAATCAGCAAATTAGTTGTGCAGGACCTGCCTTGGCGAAATCCGTGCTGCTCCGGAAAGAGGATGTTGTTTTTCTCCAGGTACTCCACGAGGGCCTCGGCTGTAATGGACTCCATGATCTTGGAGATTACCGGAAGAAGGGTAATCGGAAGATAATTAGTTGCATCTGCACGGCTACCATTTTTGTGGATTGAAGTGATGATCCCGTGCTTCCACATCGTTGGGACGTGCATCTCGTTAAGGCATCGCTGAAAGAGTGTCGCCAAAGGTTCAGCTAAGCTCGTGTCGGAAACTTTCAGCGCTTTCGGCCGAATGCCGTCCGCACCCGGGGAGCTAAATTCGCGCAACGACATCAACCGCTTCAATACAGCTGCAGTTGTGAAGGAAATGTGGTTAAGGCCTGATGGTGGAATAAGTTGCCTAGATATGGTGCAGGATGTTTGCACACACTGGAAAGTTCGGCCGAAGTGTTGTCCTAGGACGTTCGCCGCATCCTGTGCCGTATGTGCTAATCCGAAAGCTGTGCGCGGAGCCGGAATTCCGCGCTTAACGCGGCGAAGCTTATTTATGTGTCTGTATAGTAGCTTTGGGTTAACGCAGAACTTTGACACAAGATCTTGTTGGCTCTTTACCTTATCCTCTCTGACGAGTGTGACACAGTGGTTTCTTTGTGTGATATAGGTGTTCCAAGTATCCTCGCTCGGAGAGGCTATATGGGCGCGCCATGCCAGATCCCTCAATCCCATGCATTTCCGGGTCCTGCTTCTGAGAAACGACTTCGCCTTGTCGGGTCGGGGGATTTTGGTTTTAGATGCCAATGCTACGAGCGTGTTGAATTTGTTGACAAATTTCCCGCATGCCACTTCTGGGGACCACTCAGTTAAGAAGGACCAGCTCGTAGCACTAATGAGTTCTGCCAGGTTATCGTAGTTGGTTACGACGTAAGATTCCACGTTGCTTTCATTAGGATAATCGGCATAACACAAGTATTGGAACAATAGTGTCGCATGATCGCTGCGGCCCAAGGGAGTGGATGTGGTTACTACCTCAATCATCAGTTCCTCATTGGTGAAAACGAGGTCCAAGATGGCCGGTTTGTTTCCTGTCCTGAATCGCGTTGGGGATGTGACATGGTTGTACAGCGGTGATCCTGCAATTAGCTCTTGTAGGTCGGCTTTGAATAGTTCACTCATGGTGGCTGGGGTTTCTAGGCCGTGCAGATTGAAGTCCCCTACCAGCAAAACATGACTGTATGACCGTTCCAGTAAATTCTTCAAAGCAGAAGACAGGGCCTTGTCCATTTCTAAAGTGGACATTGGTGGACGATATACAATGGCCAATAAGCATTTATCGCCGTGCTTTAGGTGTAGGCAGCACCATAAGGAGTCTACGGTTTGAATCCCAGGGTCGTTCATGAGCTCGATGAGAAGGTCTGAACGGTAGTAGAGAATTACACCGCCGCCCTTGGTGGGTCGATCGTTACGCAGTAGTGACATGCCAGGTAGTTCGATCTCAGCGTCACTAATCATGTCGTTCAGCCACGTCTCACTTATCATGATGAGGTCCCAACACATTGAGCTATGACGAGATCGAAGTTCTGCCAATTTGCTTAGAAGCCCTTGGACGTTTGTGTAAAGGAAATTGAGAACTACGGATGTTAGAAGCGTGTTTGAATATACGTTGGTTTTCCGAGAATTTACGCCGACCCTTGTTGGGTCGGCTGAGGGACGTTTCTTTGATGTGTCTCTTGCGAACTTCCCGGGGCCGTTACGGTGGGATGCCTACAGCGCCCTGAGTCGATCTGCAGCAAACTGTCTTTTCCTTCTTCATCGAACGGCTGGGGCGTCTCATTGTGTTCCGGTACAGAAATGCAGACAGCGGGGATCGCGACTACTTCTTGCTGATTTCGTGTTCCCTTATCCATTGGTGGCCTGGTTCCAACCGCCTTCAGACGTATTTCTGATGGCAATTTGGTGCGGAACTTGTGCCAATTCCCGAGCACCGTTTCAACCATTTGTTTGGAGTAAAGCAAGACTTTAAGCACTCGTGGACCACTTCCTTTGTAGTTTGGCGATATGGGTAACCTCGATGTTGAGCTGGCAATTACGTCGTGGAGAGATAGTGCTTCGCGGATATACCGACACTCTTCCAAGTCATGAGCTTAGACCTGCGACTCTTCCGGTGCCTGTGTTTCGGGGACACCATGGACAAAGATGGATCTATCATCAGTTTGCTTGCGGTGTTCTTCAGGATTTTGTTTTCGTTGTCGACGCTCACTCCAAGGTATATTCGGGAATATGCGAACTCCGCATGATGAATCACGAAGACGGTGAGCTGACAAGAGGACTGTCTCTGCTTTGTTACCGGACTGCAATGTCACTTGAAGTAGTCTCGGCTCGCCATAGTGAAGTGAGTTGGGGTGGCGGATGATACGACATAAGCTAGCCTGTTTAGGCTGCATTCCAATTGCTCGGTATATGGATTCCCACTGTTTCATGTCGTCCAGTAGTCTATCTTTGATAGAGCTTGCCTTTGACTCAGGCACGTTAGAGCATATTATCTTCATCGAACTCTGCATTTTCTTGGAGTTCGTGCATTTGGATACCGGCATGCCTCCTATTACCGGCGGCGTGGGGGGAAATCTTTTCGTGTACACATTGTTATTAGTGTCGCCTCTAACAACCTTCGGTGTGCTTGCAGACACGCTGGTTAAATTTGCCACGGGTGGACAATCAGCGACGATATTTGCATAGGTAGTCGGACTACCTGTGTTATTCGGTAAATCGGAATGCACTGGAGTATCATGAGCCACAGCCATATCACTCGGGAAAACCGAACTCTGCAACGTTGGATTCGCCGGGGTTGGCAGTCTTTCATAAACTCTCTGTTTGCAGCCTATCATGAGTGGGGTTGCGGGATGTATGCTCTCTACTAAACAATCGGTTTGACTGGTTTGTGCCAGGTTTGGGCATACCGTTAGACAACGTGAGTCGAGTGCGGCAACAGCTGGTTGCGATCCACCCGCTGTTTCAGCTGTTGCTAGTCGCACAATTTGGGTTAGTTTGTCACATTTCTCTGTCAGTAGAGCAATGCACCTCACGAGCGGGTTGGCCATGCACTCAGCACAGAACCACATGCAGTCTGATGTGCAAGGTCGTTCCTTCATTTTTGCCACACCTACGCACCGGGGATGAAAGCTCTTTTCACAGATATTACAAGATATTGCAATCCGGATTGTTTTAGAGCACGATTTCAAAGCACAAATCACTTTCGTTTGCTGTTGCGTGGGCCGACGAGCACTTGTTTTCCTTGTAGCTGTACTACGAACCATTGCCGAATTTTGCAGTTTCGTCGTGAATGGCCAATCGATGAGATCTCCACAATTAGCAAGAGATCCTCAACCAAATTTGCACAAATAGAAAAATACACCAAATGGAATATATTGGTGCACAATTCACACAGAAAGATAACGCAAAACACAGTAATTCCGAAGCAAAAGTGGAATCCAGCACGTGAATCCAAAAATCCGCGGCGTCCGTGGGTACATGCAAATCGTGCTTCAATATTTATTTCGAGGACCCGCACTCTCCACCTACTCGGCATAGATGAGAAGAAACAATGGTAAATATTTCTGTTCGTACACAAGCGGATAAAATGACCTACATGGTTACGTCGAAAACAGTGAACATCATCCCGGCTTTCATGTGCGTTGCATCATGTAACATCTTTCATTGCATCCTTCAAAGTCAGCTTTACCACCATCTGTGTCCGCTCCTCTACCTTTAGCTCCAGCTCCGAATGTTGGATACTCCGTACTGTCGCAGGCACCGAGGAACTTTGCGCCACTATCACCAGCTCCTCCACCCTGTTGACTCCAACCATTTGTACCAATTTGACACGGTCCTGGAGATCGCTGAGTAGACTTCGGATGAACTACCATCGCAACAATCGTTCTCTCACGGCAACATCTAACTCGGAGAGCCCAATTGCCAGGCGCTTTCTCAGCCTCTAGAATAACACCATCATGTCTCCTTGCTCTTCCCACTTCCCGAGTGAAACCGCTCTAACGCCTGCTACTGATCGATTTCCTTTCCGAATTCTGCACACAGTTCTCCGTTCATCTCACTGAACACTCATCCGGCTTTGACCTACCGAGACTGTTGGTCCCTTGAGTAGTCGCCTTGAACAGTTTTGCCTGTATTTGTATATATGTACGATACATTTATGGCACAGTGTCAGTTGTAGCTGGCATCCTTGGGAAAGGACAACGGGATTATTTCACCTCTTATCCGAAAGAATCCAAATTGTTGAACTGCAAAGCGCAAATGATTGTTCCTTCGCCATTTTATAGAACATGGACAAGAGTAGAAAATCTAAGACCTCCGCACAAAATTGGTTAATAAATCCATGTTAGGATTGACCGGTTACGTTCCTTGATATTGGAAGTTGGGAAGTCGTAGCCTTTATAATCGTCTCCATCACTATGATTAATACGTTAGTGTTGTATCCCGAAAATGCCGCAGACCGTTGCAGCACCGGAATGTAATAATAACATAAACCCAAGAAATGATTCATCTGTGTAACGTTGCATGGTTTTCGACAATCGAGAATGGCACTTGTGTTCTGCCCATTAGTCTTAATACCCGAGGTAGAAATAACATGTCCAATATACTCGACCTCCGTTACAGAGCACTGCCGTTTGTTGGTATTCAGGCCGAGGTTTAGTTCGTTCAGTCTTTGCAGCACTTTATGAAGGTTTTGCTGATGTTCGGTGGGTTACTACCAAAGATAAAAATATCATCTATATACACAACACGTCCTTTGAGATCTGATAACGCTAGAGTAATAAATTTCTGCCAAGCTGCTGTAGCATTATTAAGGTCCATTGGTGGCCCTTTGTATCGAAACAAACCGTCTTGCTTGAAGAAAGCAGTTAGATGTCGGCAATCTGGAGCCAGTAGCATGTGGTAGTGTGTCCTGCAAATATCTACCTCTGAGGAAAGTTTGGCGTTTGAAAACCTAACCATCAACTCTTCGACGGAAAGCAGAGGGCGCTTGTACACAATTATAGGTCGATTAAACGCTCTAAGGGCGGTGCATACAGGAATACAGCCATCTTTCTTTTGCACGCGGTAGTGGATGAGCCCAATCGGAACACTCTATGGGTTTTATCAAGTCTTCCGTGACTATGTTTTTTAAAGCTTGCGTTAAAGCCTCTCGCTTGTCTAAAGGTACAGTTATAGGTTGAGAAATGCTGAGCGGTTTTAATCCGCGCTCAAATGAATGCAGTACATTGCTTTTGGAACTCTAACAATACCCGGAAGAAAGCGAGTAGGGTAACTGGAACATAAAGAAGGAATGTTGACACTGGCAGTTGTCATCACGCTGACGCATGGTGATACGCCCAATAAGACTATCAGTTTTAGAGACGTCAACTTCAACTATACGCTTCCTGCTCTTTATAAGAAACATTGAAACCGTAACAAAACCGAATATGTGGACATCACCATTGGATTAGCTGCTGAAAGTGTAAGCGGTAGAATGTACAGTTAGCTAACCAAAATGCTGTTTGTACAAACAATATGGCACAACTGTGATTAGTGACGCCGAATTTAGTTCCTTGTCTAGACAAATGGATTTGTTTCTATCTTCAAAAAACCCAGGACGAATATCTGGCGAAAGCAGATTAGGTTCTTGAGTCGGAGACGAAAGGGGATGTTCGCATTCATTAACGCCATACGTGGATTGTTTAGTGATGACCGGAGAAGCTCTGGATTCATTTTCAGAATCAACTAAAGAAATGACGCGGGAACGACAAACCCGAGCAAAATGACCGGTCTTACCGCAATTCCGGTAGATTTCAATCTTTGCAGGGCTTGGCCTATCATTTGCACGATGTTCAGCATTTCCACAACGGTAACACTTATTTCTAACTGAGGAGTACAACAATGAGCATGTAAAATACAAACTGTCAATTTCAGTAGCTACTATGTTAGAGAGAAAATTTTGGGTATGTAGAGAGGAGAAAGCAGAACACGCCAAAACGAACGAACGCATGATATGCGTGCAAAATGGTTTACTTTTTTCGATTTTTGGCTATTTTCAATAAAGGTATTTCGAAAGTTTTTATCTTTCTGTATTTTCAGAACATTAATCGACCTAAAATAGGCAGAAATCTACGCTTGGCGGTGGGGGGGTGGGCGACAGGCCAGGTTTGGAAACTGTTGAGACAGCGAATGCTTTCACACCGGGATCGTGGTATCGTTCACTAACATTAGAATGTTGAAAATCGGTGCGGTTAGTTGTACCGTCACACGCAGCATTGTTGGATGATGGAGGTGAGGTAGTTTCCTCCATGAAGACTGGTTTTAGACGGTCGCGGGTGACCAGTTCTCCTCGGCCACCGCGGTCGATCCTAAATATCTTACTTGTCTGATTGATTACTTTGAAGCGTCCGAAGTACGGCTGCTACAGAGTCTGTCAAACGTCGTCCACTCGATGCAGTACGTGTGAGCACGAAGGCAGTTTTCTAGGAACGTACAGTGGTGTCTTCTGCAACCGTGAAGCGGATGGGCGCAGCTCACGCATCTGGTGGATTAACCGATCGGTGTAACTTCCATAGTCGAAGGAGGAAGTGGACTGTAGTGGTGTTATCAGCTGTCCGAGAAAACAAAGCTTGTAACCGAAAACTGGTTGTGCTGGTGTTGCGTAGAAATCGGTATTACCCCAGTTTCTTAAGCATAGGAGGACGAGAGGAAGTGTTTTAGATCATGCAAGATCTACGTGCGCACGTAGCGCTACTTACAACTGGCGGTGAAAACGCTCCAGCATACCGTTAGTGGTCGGGTATACGCCGTCGTCTGGATGTGCCGACAGCCTAAATTCTTAAGCATCGTGGCAAAAGTGAACAAGGAGGAAGACCCTCGATCCGTCGTCACGGTGATGGGACAGCCGTATTGAGCTACGCAAGGTACTAAAAATGCTTTTGCTACTGTTTCCGAAGAGCAGTTTGGAATGGGAATAGTCTCTGGCCACCTGGTGAATCGGCCGATGCGAGTCAGCAGGTAGAGCGAACCTTTCGTAGGCGGTAGAGGACCTACGACGTCAACGTGCACGTGATGAAAGCGTGCGTCTGGCGTCGGAAATGTGCCTAACGGCAATACGTGCGCTTGTGCACCTTCTCGCGTTGACGCGGATGGAGAGCAGCTGCCCAAGTACGAACTTCTCCACTGACAGTGCGCCAAACGAGTCGCGCGGTTGCGAGTTTAACCAATGCGCGCACGCCTGGATCAGACAAACCGTGTAATGTGTCGAACACGGTCTATCGAAACTCGAGTGGGACGGCTGGGCGTGGTGCAACCACCGATAAATCGCAAAGTGTAATCTGATAATGTCAGTTGTGTTACCTTCAGTAACTTGCGAAACGATGACATGAGAGCCATTGAAAACGTTCAACGCGCCTTTACGAAGCGCATATATGGTTATTTAAACGCTCTTTCCTACAGAGTTGGGTCCAAGGAGCTGAAGCTTGAGCCTCCGTGGTTATGAAAAATGCAATTACATCTGTGTTTCCTCCAAAAACTCGCCTGGCTGAAAGCATATGTTGGAACCTATCAATTGCACCTACGGGATAACACCATTTATGAACTGCGGGATAGTGAACGTATATTCTCCTTACTTAAATTTAAGACCAGTCTAAGAAGGAATTTCTGCCTTCCTAGGTATGGCTCCATATGGAACAAGCTGCCAAAAGAGTGTAGATGTATTGAACTTTTTTGCGTGTTCAAGAAAATGATAAAGGTTTATCTGTCAACTGACAAAGTGAATTGGATCTTAAAAATTCAACTTGATGATGAAAACCTGTATGATGTAGGGTAGGATCATGTACGACAGCGGAGAACATCAACTCGAAACATATCCAACCAATACACCAAATCAAAAATGATCATCTAGTTTGAGTTGTTATAATCGTTTCTTACGCTATTCTGTAATGCTACTTCCTATGCGGTTTTGCTCCTTTCAAACTTAATTCGTACCAATTGTCTTCGGTCCAAAACCGAGAGCAACATTATTTACTGGTGTGGGGCCTCGAACTATGTTCGTAACTCTCCCCACAAAATGACTAATTTGTAATATTGATCCGTGATTCTCTTCGCTACATGTGTTCTGCAATGCTAATCACTTCCCTTTCTTTTCTGGAGTTAACAGTCCAGCAACATACACCGGAATTCACTGATGGTAATAGCGGATTCACTATTAGGCTATTTGCCTATGGACCATACGTACAGTTACCTGTCTCCGGCTGTCAAGCCGTACAATTTGATCATAAGATCGGCTCGATCCACTTCTAAGCTGATGTAAAAACATAACTGCTTACTTTTTAAATTAAACATATAGTACCTCTTTCATACAATTCATCTTCTTGTACACGCTTCTTTATTTCATTGTTTCCCACGAATGGGCTGATCTCCTGTGGTGTCGGATTATACCTTTCAGATTATAAAAGAATTTACCAAAGGCACATTGCTACCAACTGAATGGCATATAAAAAGTGCCATAATTGAATGATCCGCATGACGGACTGGGCTGAGGCACCATCGCCCACAATACATGTATAAAAGCAGCCCTAAAATGAACACAAGATACAATAAACAGGTGATGGCTCATATGCTAATATGCCACACCGACACGCGGCCACGTATAACATGAAATTGCGGGCGAAATCTTTCTAGGGAATACCTTGCATTGAACCAGGCATCCTGAGGAGGGTCCCACGAGTGGCCGTATTAATTTACCAAGACATTTGTTTAAATCTGTATATGATAATTGTCGCATTCGAGCTGAACCCAACATGGAGTGCTGTCATCCAATCAGACAATACAACGGTCCAGCCAATCACCACTAAGCTGGAACCAACGAAACCGATATACCCCAGTGAGTCTGGTAAACACGTGAAATTCCTGTTGACACTTTGTTGACTCTGCTTGTCAGTATCTCTTGATCCGCTGTATCAATACTACCGGTCATTTCCACGATTTTGTATTCTATCCACCTACTAGAACAGCTGGGGTTATATCAACAATGTTCCTGGCTTTCCAAATTCTTTGATACCTTAAACCTGACAATAAATTAAATACCCGTTATTGCTCCATGGTATAAAGTGTGAACACATTGATTAATTTGTGCGATCCTGCTGTACACATTGATTCGACCATATATTTGAACTGCACCTCGCAACGCCGAGGAATATAACATTTATTTATTTATATACTTATTTAAGAGAAGATTAATAAAGAACACCATTGTTGCAATGCAAAGCTGACAAAGCGATGCCACTATGGTAGAATCGGTGCATCCATCGCGATTATTCCGCCACACAGAAGTAAGAGAAAGCCTAAGTAGCATGCTTGCTATAAAGCAGCTCAGGTTCTCCGAAGGCATGCACAGCGTCACAAATTGAGTAACACTAGTTCAGAGCTGTTTGGAAACAATCGGTTTGGTATAGTATTCATTGTATCATTGTATCATTGTATGGTAGAGAGCAGAAGGAGAGTCCTTTATCAGCTCCGTCGCTTCCCAGTCATTGCGAACATTGCTGGGGTCATAGTGAAAATAGGGTTCCACAATGAACCATTAAAGCTAGGTTGTGAAGCAATATCCGGGCACAGTTATCAAGTGGGAATCCAACAATTTCTTGAAACTTTCCTCGGACTGCGCATCAACGACGAGCTCCGGCAAGCGATTCCAGTCATTAACCACGCGCGTGGATAGAGCTAGATTCGACCGCACATGGAGTCTCCTCGGTTTGAACAATTTCCATCCGTGACCACGTGTGGAACTTTCAGTGTTTAGATGAAAGAACTGCTGCAATTCGCTTCCAAGTTCTCCTCTTAGGATACGTCGAGTGTAGATCAAGTCGCCGCGACGACGACGGTAATCCAGAGAGAAAAGACGTAATCGCTGGAGGCGGAGAGGATAAGATAGGCACCGCAGTTCTGGCACATATTTAGATCCACGGCGCTGGACCTTCTCAATCATATCGCATTCCGTCTTCGTGAGAGGCTGGGCAGCTGGCAAGCCGTACTCGAGAATCGGGCGCACATGTGAGGCAAACAGGAGTCTGAAGAGTTCTGGAGTAAGGCGGGAGAATGCTCTTCGTAAAGCATGAAACATCCTGTAAGCAGCCGCGACTCTTTTCCGGGTGTCCTCAGTTGTTTTGAGGTAAGGAGACACAATTACTCCAAGGTCCCTTTCTTGGGCAACATTTCTCAGCAGGAAACCTCCAATATGATACACCCCGAATGGTTCACGACTACCAATCGGGAGTACGGAACATTTATCCCGGTTGATTGGTAACTGCCATTTTACCGACCAGTTGTGGAGCCTGTTGAGTGTTTCTTGGAGCCTGTCTGCATCCTCCAGACTGGATACTTCAATCCAAAGTTTCAGGTCATCGGCATAAATCAAACATTCCGTCTGCAGCTCGAACGGGAGGTCGTCAATAAAGACATTGAAGAGGACAGGGCCAAGGACAGAACCCTGTGGGACACCACTGGTCATAGGAAAAGGATCAGAAAGTGCATCATTCACCCTTACCTGCGCAGAGCGACCGTACAGGAAATCGGAAATCCAGGAGAGAAAATTCCCAGCAACGCCAATTCCGCGGAGTTTGGAAAGAAGCCGCTCATGCGGAACCTTGTCAAATGCCTTGCTAAAATCTACAAACACAACATCCAATCGTTTGCCGGCATCTAGTGATCTCACCCATTTCTCCCTTGCCACAAGCAAGTTTGTGATGCATGAGCGAGCGCTTCGAAAACCATGCTGGGCAGAAGAGATGAAATCTAACCTTTCGAGATGAAGGCATAGCGCGCGTTTTATTGTCCGTTCCATAATTTTGCAGACTACAGATGTCAAACAAAAAGGACGATAATTCGCTGGATCTTGTCGGTTTCCTCCTTTATAAATGGGCTTGATGATGCCCGATTTCCAGGCTGCCGGAAGACGTCCAGTATCAAAAGACAGACGGAATATCTGACAGATAGGTGCGGTGATGTGTTCAGCTACAGTTTTAAGGAACAATGGATGTAGGCCATCAAGGCCAGGCGAAGAATACGGGTTTAAATTAAGAAACAGTTTCAGTACAAAATCAGCGTTAATATCCAAGTTCTCTAGCAAAGAAGGAAGAAATGACAAGAAGCTGTCAGGAGGAGACGTTTCAGTTGAATACACAGAGGAATATTGTTTAACTAAAAGACTGGCTTTTTGTGTGTCTTCGTGAACTAAAGCAGCATGCTCGCGGGAACACAAGGCAGGGATGCCACTGCCGGCTCTAGTACTACGCTTGATGTACGAGAAAAGCGCTTTGGGTGTGGTCCGGGAGAGAGTAGCTATAGACAGTTCGTAGAGTTGGCGTTTCTCCCGTTTCTGAAAAGTACAAGCATTCCTGATTGCTTTATAGTAGTTTGGTAACGTTTCGCCTTTAACATAAAGGCTTCGTCAGACCAGGTGAATCAGGGTGCAATTGGTGTGGGATTTTTTAGCGAACAGGAGGCGATAACCGCGTTACCCGAGTCTTGAGCCATGAGTCATTACAGCAACAGTTCGGGATGTCACCTCAGGTGGTTCGATCACAGTGGGAATAGTCCAGGTGTCCCTTTGTGCGTCATGACATTGACGGATAAGCCCATAGTGTTGACAATGGGAGTCGGTTTGCACTTTTCATCTGATCCACGCATCGATGCTCGTCAAGCTGGTCGGCTTAAGACCGCCCTCCACGCATTAGGGACCTCTACCCCCTCCATTCTATTCACGCAGTCGTCAGATTTGGCAATTTCCACCGCCTCGGCAATCAACCGCTGAGTGGTTGATCGGATACACTTCCTAATGACCTCTACGTTTTCGAGGTCTATCTGGTGACCCGTGTCTAATGCATGCACAGCTACGGCCGAGTCTCTTATTATTGCCTGATATTCAGACTCGTTTCTTGGTAGTCTTGCAATGCGTCTCCTATGCTCAGAAATTCGTGTGCGTAATTCTCTCGCTGGTTGGCCTATGTACACATGTGCACAGTCCTTACATTTAATTTTAAAAACAAAGTTAGCCGTCCTATCCTTGGGAAGCGGATCCTTCAGGTGTACCAGCGCCGAACGTAACGTTCGACCTCGATGAAAGATCACGCTTATGTTTTCCTTGTTTAATACCCTCCGAATTGCCTCCGAAGTGCCTTCCTTGTACGGAATTCCGACTGTCCCTATCCACTCGGCTGGGGATCTTGACTGCCGGTGTAGCACTTTATGAATTTGGCCTTTATGTTAAAGGCGAAACGTTACCAAACTACTATACCAAACCGATTGTTTCCAAACCCCTCTGAACTCATGACTACTCGATCGGTTCCAAGTATCTTCCAAGCATTTGAAACCAATTACGGACCCTGTGTTCGAAAACTCTCAGGTGAATTCGTTCGATTGACGAGCGTTGAAGCGAAATGGGAGAACCATCGCGTTTTCAACATGAGATGTCTTAAGACTAATCTGATCCCGAAATGTCTCACAGTGAAACCTCCGGGCAGTACGTATACCTCTGCAAGGATTGCATTTAATGCTTCCAAGGCGTTTCTGAAACAGCGGATTTATCTAGTGACCAAACTTTTAAGCGAGATCCGCATTGATGCGAGTCGGCCGAGCCTGGATCTACAGACCGCCATAACGCCTCTCGACTACAACCGAATTTTCAATAAGGCTTCAGATGTCAAATTGAAACAAGGGCAGGATGCAAAGAAAAGACAAATGCGTAAGTTCGAGCGTTTAATGTCTGTGCATCCTAATGCTACCGGTCCTACTGACAGTTCCGGGTCTATTAGTACATATTGTAATGTTGTTAATATGTCAGATAGGGTTTTGAATGTAACGGAATGTAGATTGTTAGAGAAAGGTTTGACATTTACCATTAATAAATCTAAGATATATGCGGAAGAGATTATCCCAAGCATTGAGAGCGCGGTGACAAAGTTGCCCGCTACGAAGTCAGAGAATATTCGGGCACAGTTAGTAAATATCATTAAGTTTCAGCAACCGGGTGAGCCAAATCTTCCGCAAACTGAACGCATCGCATTAAATTCCTTAAAGGAAGATCGTAACATTGTACTTACAAAAGCTGACAAGGGAAAAACCCTGGTTGTAATGAATAGGTCAGAATACTTGGAAAAATTGGGACAACATTTGGAGACGGGTCCATATAGAGTAGTTGTTGATAAGACCGTGGCGTCAGTAATGAATAAGAGTAAAACGGAGGTTGGTAACTATTTAAGAACCGTGAAGGACGATTTAGGGGTAGGCAAGTGGTACAGTCTATACCCAAAATCGACTTTACCTCCGAGGGTTTATGGCTTGCCAAAAGTTCACAAACCCGAAGTTCCCGTACGGCCCATAGTCGACGGTATAGGCTCCCCGACCCATGAACTTGCGAGATATTTGGCAAGGCTATTGCAGCCTCTAACAGGGCGAACGAGTACATTCGTGAAAATCTCTTATGATTTCGCTCAAAAGATAGCAAATCTCCAAATTGAGTCAGATGAGTTAATGGTCAGCTTCGATGTCACATCACTTTTCACAAATGTACCTAAAGAGGAGGCGCTAGGAATAGCGAGACGTCGTCTAAATGAAGATGTCACTCTGAATGATCGGACGAAACTAACAGTTAGCCAGATAATCGAGAGTATGACAGTGTGTCTTAACATGTCTTATTTCGTTTTTCAGTCGAAGCTTTACAGTCAAGAACAAGGTCTCGCCAAGGGATCGCCAATATCCCCCGGTACTGACGAACCTGTATATGGAAGAATTCGAGAACAGGGCGTTAACAAACAACATTAACTCACCCAAAGTTTGGTGGCGTTATGTAGACGACACTTTTGTACTTGTAAGAAGGACGAGTTACTTGATCACTTAAACACCATTAATGAGAGAATACAGTTTACAATTGAGTTAGAATCTTGTAGCGGCACAATACCATTTATTGACTGCCTGGTTCACAGAAATGGGGGAAATTCAAAGACGACGATATATCGCAAGCCAACGGATACTGATGGCGTACTCCACTACATCTCGGGTCATCCGAAACAGGTTTACGCTGGGATAGCCTCAGCGCTTTTCTACAGGGTACAAAACTTGTGCACAATGGAGGAGGATAAAAAAGTTGCACGGAAAGTGCCAATGGGTGAACTATTAGCAAGTGGTTACCCAAGACGGCTAGTCAAACGCCAAATGCATAAAGTGCTACACCGGCAGTCAAGATCCCCAGCCGAGTGGATAGGGACAGTCGGAATTCCGTACAAGGAAGGCACTTCGGAGGCAATTCGGAGAGTATTAAACAAGGAAAACATAAGCGTGATCTTTCATCGAGGTCGAACGTTACGTTCGGCGCTGGTACACCTGAAGGATCCGCTTCCCAAGGATAGGACGGCTAACTTTGTTTTTAAAATTAAATGTAAGGACTGTGCACATGTGTACATAGGCCAACCAGCGAGAGAATTACGCACACGAATTTCTGAGCATAGGAGACGCATTGCAAGACTACCAAGAAACCAGTCTGAATATCAGGCAATAATAAGAGACTCGGCCCTAGCTGTGTGTGCATTAGACACGGGTCACCAGATAGACCTCGAAAACGTAGAGGTCATTAGGAAGTGTATCCGATCAACCACTCAGCGGTTGATTGCCGAGGCGGTGGAAATTGCCAAATCTGACCACTGCGTGAATAGAATGGAGGGGGTAGAGGTCGCTAATGCGTGGAGGGCGGTCTTAAGCCGACCAGCTTGACGAGCATCGATGCGTGGATCAGATGGAAAAGTGCAAACCGACTCCCATTGTCAACACTATGGGCTTATCCGTCAATGTCATGACGCACAAAGGGACACCTGGACTATTCCCACTGTGATCGAACCACCTGAGGTGACATCCCGAACTGTTGCTGTAATGACTCATGGCTCAAGACTCGGGTAAAGCGGTTATCGCCTCCTGTTCGCTAAAAAATCCCACACCAATTGCACACTGATTCACCTGGTCTGACGAAGCCTTTATGTTAAAGGCGAAACGTTACCAAACTACTATACCAAACCGATTGTTTCCAAACCGCTCTGAACTCAAGACTACTCGATCGGTTCCAAGTATCTTCCAAGTTTTTGCGTAACACTAGTTCTGTAATTCGCATTGTCATATCAGCAGATGTACAGTGACTGCGGACCATTTCTCGCACCTAGAAGACAGTGTATGTAGACACCTCTCGTTCATGTTGTTCCTTGGCCTTGTACGAGTAAGGTCGAGGGCTGGTGAACGACTCTTTGGGAGGTGCGGGTTGGACAAATGTGCCAAATCTCAGATATGAATCGTTGTGATACAACAGGAACTGGAACACTGAGGTGTGCAAAAGCAGACGACCATGATTTTCAGTACCTGGCTGGCTGGCCGAACAACCTCCTCGTGGTGCCAGCTGGGTGGTTCGGGTTTACCCCCTTCCAGCAAATAGTTCGGCGGCAGTGTTCCAGGACGTGGTGGGTTTTCGCCTGGCAAGCGTTCTCCCTATAAAAAGCCACAAAAGTCCGTTTAACAACACTGTGACGTGGCGGTTGTGACTCGCCACTAACTAAAGTCACCCATTGCTTATCCGGACAATCGCTTCAAGTCCACAGATATCAAGCATCCATTTAGCACTGGCGACACCTTCAAACACATTCAAGCAAAACGACAGGAAACATTTACCAATCTCATAAACAAATCTAAACACGCCTACATGCAAACTTACATACGTTCATACATAAACATGTGCAACAATCCCATTGTTCCATTGTACATTAACTGATCACATTTTGTACTCTTAACATGATCATGCCTGCGCAGGCGTGCCTCGCTTAGTCGAGAATACACAATTTATTTATTTATTTATTTATTTACTAGAGGTGGTGTTGGGTCGGATTTTAGCAGAACAACCCGGCAATGCAACGCAATGTTTATGGACGCGACAACAGTCAATCAAACCACACATGTAGGTGAACAGGTATGAGTCAGGTTTGCTTCCCACGACGCCTACACAATGTTCGGCAACTAATAATTGCCACATGTTTACCCCATATCTCCTCTTCTGTCCATCCCATTCTGGTCGGCCAGGATTTGCTCGATATCTTGCGAGTTGCCTGGTTGTGGCTGCGCCACTCTGCTTGGGGTCAGTCTTTTAGGCTCCAAGTTGGTGTATTCACCTATTTATATGAATAAGGGGCACTTAAATAGCTAGACGCATAAATTAACAATTTACACTTATGTTTACTTTCACTTCAAGCATTATACGGGATTGTCAAGCTTTTTTACCTGTAATATATCATTGTTCATTGTTCATTGAATGCTTTCGTGGTACTTCTCGGTTCAGACTCGCTACCGGCCGCCGCTCGCGATCACGTTTCGGTTCGTTACATCAGCACCGTATTGCTTTGTCTGACCTTACTGTTCGCAGTCGTAATTAAGTTTGCTCACTGCAGTTTCCGTGTTATTCCTATCTTCCGGCTAATGATTGCGTTCTGTCTCCCTATAATATGGGCCAAAACACTGAATTTCCTGACTGCTTTCTCCTTGAAACCAGCTTGGCAAATATCCTCAACTACGTAGTTCACGAACTACCGTTTTGGCCATTGTAAATTTCTCCAATTACGCAAAATGAAAACGCGATGTTGATGGATACTGATAGTCCAAGCAAACGATCCCTGGGATGATATAATTTGTCAGTGGAGAACAATACGGTGCTCCAAGTCGCTTCTATCGTGGACGATTGGTAGGTCATTTTGAAGCACCCGTTGTGTAAATGGACTGCGACGTGCGATCTTAATGTGGACCACGATTTGCAATGAAGTGAACCCTGGTGAATCCGATCATCGGGACCATAACTTGTGGGTTATGTGAATATTGAGTGTTGCCTGCCAGAGGACACTGCGCTCCACAACTGGTATCGAACTTATTCGATAGCATTTGGTAGAGGTAGCAGGCATAGAACCCGGGGCCATTGTGCTGTTAGCCAAAATCTCTAACCATTCAGAGCGGCAACTTACGGACGCTGACCCTTGAGTTCACAAGACGCCGCACTCAGCAACTCAGTCGGGTAATCTCCCTTAATCGTGAGATTAGATGACCAAATCCGTCGTACATGTTGTTCCACTTCCACCAGTGCTCTATGCGTCAGTGTCGGCGGCTAACTATCATGGGGTGTGCAGGCGACCACAGTAAAAATTTTAATTTTTCTTGCCGTAGATCTCCGAAAGCAGCAGTCCTACTGTACACTCGATTTTACAGTGAGTTGACAGCACTTCTCTGACATGGAGAAACTTCACCTATTTACCGTGGGACACTGGTTTCAGCCCTTGGTGTTGCGGAAATTATACTCCATAATGCTGCATCACATGGACAACTGATCCTGGATCCGGCTGGAGTTTAAGTTACTGATGAAAGCCGCATCTACAGGGTGATAAATTCCCTCCATATCGGTTACAAGGAAAACGTTTAGTACAGCTTTTATTGTCGACCCATGCCCAAGTTCAGGAATGTTCAAATGCGGGCATGCGGGCCAACTGCGGCCCGTGTTAACATTTGAACTGGCACGAGGCCTCAACATGAAAGAATTTATTCAAATTTGGATTTTTTCGTACATGTACAATTTTTGTTATCATCTTAGTGTCAGACTGAAAATGGCCCAACATATTTTTACTTCAGTAAATCTGGCCCTCATTACAAACGTTTGGCAACCCTGTCCTACTTGTTAGGGAATTCACACAATAAATATGCACGAAATCCTTAAGCCAAGCACATAGAAACGAAAACTGGTAACTCAGGTTGTTCAACCGGTCGTTGAATTGTTTGCTGAGCTTGGAATTTTTCTTGTAAACGTTTTATCATCTCGATTTCTGATGAAACGTTTGCAACAAAATTGCCAAGCTCAGCGAATAGTTCAACCGCCAGCTGAACAAACGCATTTCCATCGTTTTCGAACGTATCGTGAGAACCTGGATAAAATGGCCCATCTGTTTTCAACACGATTGAATCGGTGGGAATCCGATTGTGTTAATCGCACTTAAAATCCGTTTTGTCTACTTGCTGGGAGTTAATGACTCTTGGCTAAATCGTCATTAGCTTACCTCAGTTAAAGAACTATTCCAATTCCATTAAAGATTCCCGTATGCACTTCCACTGACACTGTTAACATTTACTGAGCTTGTATCGTTATTTCCATTACCAAGTAATTCATCATGGATATCCGTTTTGCAGTAGACACAATTCTTTGGCGTTTTATCCGAGTGGTCACCTAACGACAAGGCAGAATGTATCCTGCGTTTTTATTTAAATGTGGTTAGTCTTGCCACAGTAATTGAAAATGCACAGTAAAGAGAATGGTATTTACAGCGTGATTCCCGGGAAAGCGAATTCAGAGCATGTGGACTAGCTTTCGTTTTTGACACTAAAGCTTCGTCAGGTCGAGTGAAAAACTCGATGCTTGCCATAACACTAATAGGGAATTTGGAAGATAATCGCAACAAATGGGATGTAGGTAGAAGGTTAGTCGCTGTTATGTCAGAAGCAAAACGTTGCTCACAAACTATACCAACCGGTTGTTTTTAAATACTTGAAACCATGAGCACTCGATCGGTTTCAAGCAAGACGTTAACTTACGATGTAACAATGGTGGATTACGGGCAAAAATTGCTAGGCTTAAGAAGTCCCGCGGGGTGGAAATGTTTAGAAACGCCATTTGCCTCAGACGCAGGCTAGGTCTCGAATGTCCGCTTTGTGTTGGCGACGCAACATGTTGATTGGTAGTTTAAACTTCATCGATTTCTTTCACCTCGCGTTGTGGACAGATGCGTAGAATGAGTAATCTAGCTGACTGGGATAGCGGTAATCCCTGGTGTGACATGCTTGAGGAATTCCGTGGGCGCAACAGCTGTACCCGATCGGTGACCTAGGGGTAGATGTTTCGGTTAACGCCGCAATAACATCTGGTTCGAGTGCCCACTATCTCTACCTAATGAAATCAAATAATTTCGATACTGGTCTTAGAGATCTGAGTTTTCATGCGGCACACCTAACATCCATATGGGATGGAACAATTCAAAGCTGTGTTATCACAAATGCCATGCACACCTCGAATCGCCAAGGCATGAGACCATAGCAAGACATGTGGTCACACACACATGAGGAAATATTTCATGCATTTTTTCGAGTTGGGCGCGTATAGACAGAGCTTTGTCCGGACATTTCTTGATCTTATGTAAATCAAGCAATGCAAGCGCTGGGAATCGGCGGATTATGACTGTCGGTTTGAGTTAACATTTGGACCCACTCATAACCACTGAATTTGAAGGGTTTTGTGTAATCAAAAATAATTAAGAAGCCACTCCTAGGGGAATACCTGGAATTCAAATAAAGGGGTGCTAGGCGCACACTCAGTTCGAACAACTCCCCTGAAGTGTTTCTATATCTGCACTGCTACTATCATGGCTGCAGCCATATTCATGGGAGTAAGCATTTAGGTTGCAATCTGACCTGTTTTCTGAGGGGATTTTAACGCGGCCATATTCACTCAGACAAGGCGATAAAAGTAGTCTCGTTCTAGTGAAACGCTGCAGAAGCTCTCACCCATATGGAATTCCATTGCATTCAACTTAAGTCACTGTTTCATGGGTGATAGCGGCCAGCCAGCATGATAGTTCACCTTGGACCCAGTCAGATGTGAGGTTCGAGCAACACAATAGCTTAATGAAGACTGGTCTGGCTAATCAATAACCACATCAGTCCGTTCGGATGGTAAGCCTCGCAACAGCTCACACAATTGTGCGCGCACACGGTGCGAAAACCTATGAGGTGACTGAGACCTCATTCGGTCATCATCACTACCCAATTCTGATGAGATCTGAGGTGGAGAGCGACCATGACAAGAGTGCACAGGTGCTCACTGATCACTTACATTGCCATGGCCTGATATTGATGACCTTAGCTGCTGTTATGTTGCGTACCTGAAAACACATTGGGGTATAGCTTGGACACAATTTTAGGCTCATTTTGAACCGGATATTACACTGATACTGGGCAATGTTCTGCTATCCGTTCCTCTGAAGGCCTGACCGCGTGTGCATTTCATACAGTATATGTGATTCTCACTGGACCGGGACACTGTCATGAGACATGGAACAAGGGACCGAGTGAAGTGTACCATTGCAGCACACTGTTCATTGCACTGTTATTGCACATATTAATGTGCATGTGGTCGAAGCGCACGCCACCCGAGGATGGACTAACTTTTCGGTCCATCCATCCATCCGATTTTCTGGCGCTGGCTACTTTATCGTAACATCCACTGTAAGACCAGCTGTGTTAAGCCCACTGACGTGCAAGTGCCTGGTAGGCATTTCCGAAAGAAAATTACCCTGGAAATTGGGCTATTACAGGGGGGGGGGTCTCAACCAGTGACAATGCTGGTTGAATGCCCTGACTGCCAGACGTACATAGTTGGGTGGGTGACGGGTGTCACTGACCACTTCTTGCATAGGAACTATTCGTTAAGATTTGGAATGTTGAATCAATTTACCTATCATTATTAATCCATAAGGTACACTTTGTTTAGAAATAAACATAAAAGAACTTAAACTTTTGTAATCAGTTTCATGCTTATTTTTTTGCTTATATTTGCAGGTACAGACAGAAATGTAGGTCATCAACATTGTCACCGTGAAGGTATATTACTGAAAATGGTATTCTTGAAGAACACCATTTCTTGAGCTGGAGAACAGTAATTAAAATAGCCTCTTTCATCTTGAAGATTAGGAATGTTTCTTGCTGGGACGGACAGTTCCAAAAATGTTGTCCACCTTCAGATGCTCAAATAGTTCTACAGGTGGGAAGTAGTTATTCATTACCACAACATAACTGCTATTCGGAGGTTGGGTTAGTCTGTTCACAGCACTTCTCCCAATTCAAATCTGTCTAGAATTAGCAGTATCCCTTGATTGTACCTGATATCCTTCAAAGATAAATATAACCACTCATATTGACTCGACACCATGGTTTATAACGAAGTATTACTTCCTTTATCATTCCTCATTATACACGTCAGCTACAGGTGGGAAACACTTCAGCTACTGTGCCGCAATGCATAAAGTAAAAGGAAAATAAATACAACAGTTGCATGTCAACTGAGCTACCAGCAACGGATAGGTGTCGTTCCGGTAAGCTACCAGCCAGCTACTAGGCAAAAAGAGAAATTATTGTTTCACGCTACGAAATATTGACCGTAGGTGGAGGGAGAGGCTAAAAGCGATGGGGAGGGACAAAGAAACTCACAGCATGAACGCCACTGAGGTCGGCTCCTTGCCATGTCAATAAGTGTATCCAGCCAAACGTGTTCACCGTCTTTTGGACCCCAACCAGGGAGCCGTGACGCTCCTACCGAAGCCAGCACAGAAGTGAGGGCCTTCATTCCTCTGGACCAAGCCATCGCTTGGCCATCCCTTCTCTTCTTCCATCCACATCCCCGGTGAGCAAACAACGCACGTCGCGGGGGTTGATGGGCTGGCATGCGTAATACGTGTCCCAGCCATTGGAGCCTGGTGCGTGAAATGACGATGCTGAGCGGTTCAGTTACTTCTCCTGTGCCGTAAACAAGGCGTCGAACACGCTCTTTACTCACGCAGTGTTCACACCAGATGTGAGCCAAACTGCGAGGGCACCGATGGTCGAACGTAACTAGCCTCTTCATGTCCGCCGATCTTAGGGACCAGGTTTCGCAACCGTACAGTAGGGTCGAAGGTACCGCTGCTACCCTTCAGGGCAAGAGTAATGTCGCGCCGCTGCCATTGGTGGCGAAGGTTAGCAAATGCACTTCGAGCTTTTGCTATACGGTTCGTGATCTCAAACTGATTCCTTTATGGTTGCCGCATTCCGAATGCGAAGCTCCTTTGAAGATGGGAACAATAACCGAGCGGCTCCAGTCGGTTGGGACAGTCTCTTGCTCCCACAGTTTCACTAGTAATTCATGTAAACTATCCGAATTTGAAGAGGGTTGAAGGAAGCTCATATGTTTCCGGGGCTTTGTTCTACTTCAACAGTCCCATCGCACGTTCGACTTCTGAGCGAGAGGGTGGATCCAAAGGGATAGCCGACGGAGCAGGGCGATCAATGGCCGGCAGAGAATCGAACAATTCTAGCCGATAAAATTACTTTTCAAAATGCTCAGCCCAACGTTCCAAATGTTTTGACAAATTGTGGATAGGCAGTCCACTCTCGTCACGGATAGTTTACTAACACCGGCTCTCTTGCTGCCCGTTACCCGTATCAGACCGAATAACTTACGATGGTTACCAAGGACAGCGGCCACTTCCATCTCTGACGCACGATGAGACTACCAATTATTGGCGGTCTCTCTTCAGGCTAGCACGGAGTCTTCCCCGGAGCTCTTTGCGGGTTTCATTGTGTTCGCTTCCAGCTGAGATATGCGGGCGTGCGTCGATAAGTTCCAGAGATCTCCAAGAGACCCATTATCCATGTGGGCTATTAGACATACCACATGAGAATTTGTCTGCTGAAAGTTAGGTCTGGCGAACATGTGACCAGTGACCATTAATTGTCTCCAGGGAGCGCTTACTCAACTCGCATGTCAGCGTACTTCGATACGCATTCAGAACAGCTGATTTTGTCAGTTGGCTGGTGTCAATGCGCTCACAGCGTCGTTGTGGGCGTCCGCCAAAACGCATCCGCATGTCAACTTATACAATTGCATGATCGGTGTCCACACATGTGCTCCAAATCGAGCGACAGTTTTGGATGCAGCCTCTCCAGCGGTAACTGATAACAATGTGATCGATCTGCGTCCAAGGCTGGTTCGAGGCTGGTGGGCGCCAAGTCACCCTCCGGCGAGTGCTGTGTTAGAAGTCAGTGCTCGTAAGAAATAAGCGGGCATCTTCACACAAATGAAGTAACCGCTCACAGTTATCATTACGACAGCCTACACCTTGCTGACTGCCCAGATGCATTTCATCAGTGGATAATTTGCCAACTTGAGCTTTCAAATCCACAGCCAGCACAATAGTGTCCGTGCTTATGCTGTGACGAAGGAGCTGGGTCAGCTGGGGGTACAAGTCGCTCTCTGCTGAATCATCGCTACATTTTGTGGACGCGTAGGCAGCGATGATGAATAGACACCTGTTAGTCCCACGCGACTTCGAAGCATTAAACGAGCTAGCCAGTCGGAC
Source organism: Dicrocoelium dendriticum (assembly GCA_944474145.2). Lineage (NCBI taxonomy): Eukaryota > Metazoa > Platyhelminthes > Trematoda > Plagiorchiida > Dicrocoeliidae > Dicrocoelium > Dicrocoelium dendriticum. Next base: position 31,521,983 of record OX104070.1, read on the forward strand.
CGCACACATCAGGCTACTGATTGGAATAAAATCAACCAGGGCAGCTTCAGCCTGGGGCCTCAGGGCAATGCCAACACCAGCTTTGCCGGTGCTCGAAGCTGCGTCGTCACCGGATAGGTGTCCTATATGCTGCGCTAACACCAGCGTTCACACCAACCAGATCCCTAACGCCACACCGGACAGCGACTAGGAAACAAGCTGAGGATGGTTGCTGGTTTACACGGTCTCCCAGTTGCTTGCTGCATTGTGCACTCAAGTTTCTCTAATCCCACGAATCTAGCAACTTGATGATTCATTGATAGCGCATGGTCGACACACGGGAAATGTTGGGGGCTATTAACCTGGTTACTCACGTGAATCTGGAGGTGGCGAACACTGCGTATCTTCAGTAGAATTCAACCGACTTCTGCACGCCACTTGGCTAGCTTGCACCACCGAACAACAAAGCCAAACACTGCACAGTAGATGGACCTCCGGGTCAAAAAGAACCTCACTGTTTTTGGACGCCGTAAATTTGAGAATCAGGCGCAGGTCCAGTTATCGGCTTTTCACTTGGCACTCATCCACGAGGTTGGAGCCTCGTAAAGATGAACACGGTGCTGCGTGTACAGTGACCACTAACATCGTAGAGCGGAGTCCGGAGTTCAGTACCAAGCGTTATTCACTCGCATCCAGGCGTGTACAGATGAATGAAATTCCTCTCCCATGCGCTTCGATGATATCCACTATCTACACGACCAGGATGAGAACGGAAGGGATGCTAGACGATTCTGCGAAGGCGACCGAACCCGTTTATGCTATCATAACACTGCTCACACCGGAACTGACCGTGTGAGAGCATCGTACTTGGTTCGTCTGCCATCAAGACATGACTGTATCTGAACGTGTAGCAATAGTGCGAACTTCCGTGACCCATTGTGCTACGCTGAGTCACTCATACATACACATATCATACGGATATCATACGGATATCATTTAATTGTTCAAAAATGTGAATAATGTTTCGAACAGCACAGTCCTTAGATCACGCTTTTGACAACGGAGTTAATGGTGCCTGAAAATACATGTGGTCAAGTGCACAAGTGGTTATATTTTGTTGGCCCGCAGCACTTTATTCTCTCATATTTTTCGTGTGCGATCTACTCTCATGTGACCGCTAAAACTTGTCTGACGATAGAACAAGAGGAATGTAAATATTTTGGACCGCTTCACGCTACACAAATTTTCATTTTGTGCTCACAATTTTTAAATTTATTATGGTTGGCTGCATCCGGTTTCGGATTTGCCTGTCACTGTGGCAAGCCACAGGACGCCTGCGCCTACAGAGGGACCATGGATGGCTTGCGCTGCACCACCCACAGCTCCAACCACATACCCCATATCCAGTGTAAACCCGAAGGAATAAGACCGGGAGGCATGCGGATGGGAACCACGTTTCATCAACGGAGCCGGCCCACACTCATTCACAGGCAAACACAAGCACGCTGTATTTGAGGAATCAAGCGCACACAAGGCGGTGGCTGGACCGTAGTCCGCTCCACACTTAGTGCATGGAACCACTCTTCGAGTCTAGCACGGCCACAAGGACCGTGCACCCCGTCCCCTCCAGCAACGACCAACTGTCTTCTGGAGCCAGTATGAAGGATGTAGTGGGTAATAGACAGGTAGGCACCTTGTCAACATACACATCAAGCGCAACCATACCAGGGATATCAAACAACAGCCATTCCCTTTAAACGACAAGCTGAAATAAAATAAATCCAACAATGCATACAGATACGGTGGCATAACTCTTCGCTAATTCACCATATGAAGTAACTGCGTTAACAACAAATCCGTGATAAGTAAGAAATGTCCACAAGTTACTTAAAAATGCTACAAAACGCAACAAAATTACCGAAGATAAGCACAATTAGTGTAAGCAACGTGGCCAGTTAATAGAACATTAGTTGTTATTTATTATACCATGATATGAAACTGCTGTACCATTATTTGATCCGTCCCTTCTGGGAACGGCTTCTCGCATCGTCGAGCCATATATTATTGATTTATATTTGAAACCAAACTCTACCGGGCTAAAAGGATGAAGTCTTTCGTAACGAGCAGGACACGTAAGTGCATGGCACACCTATATAGCCTCCCCGAACGACCATACCTGGGATGTCTGCACAATACAAAGGAACCACTGTGTCAAACTCGTCCGGGAGGATAAACTTAAGAACAAACAAGTTCTAGTGGAAAAGTTTTGCTCCAATCCCAAACTGCTATACAGACACGTAAACAATTTGCGTCGTGTTAAGTGCGGTATTCCTGCTCTGCACACAGCACGCGGCTTAGCCCAATCCGCCAAAGAGGCAGCCAACGTCCTTGGACCACAATTTGGCCGTACCTTCCAAAGCACGCAATCATCATACATCCTGCCTAAGCAGATAAGGCCGCCATCGGGGTCTAGTCATATATCGTTCACCTCCGCAGCTGTACTGAAGAGGCTGATGTCTCTGCGCGTGTTCAGCCCCCCGGTGGCGGACGTCATCCGCCCGAAGGCGTTGAAGTTGCTGTCATGAGTAAGTCAGGACCATGTTGAGACAACTGCTTAATCTGCGCACACCAAGCTGCACAAGAGGACACTGGTATAAACTTATCGTACCGAAGTTGAAGCGGGTCGCTCACCAACTCTGTTTCGAACGCAGATTGGTGAATGTCTGGAAAGACCTGCCGCAGCAGGTAGTAAGGGAGAACTCAGTGTCCGAATTTAAGAAGCTCCTAGACAAACACTTTGCATAGGCAAAATATAGAGAGCGGAACGAGAAATAAGGTGTATATGTCCAAGAGCGACGAATGATGCAGCTACACAGAGAAAGCTCTACTCGCTGCTTCGAACCAGTATTCAGTATTCAGTATTCAGTATTAGCAACTTTCTTTCAACGACGTCTGAACGAGATGCACGTCCCCACGATGTGGAAACACGAAATCATCACGCCAATCTACAAAAGTGGTAACCGTGCTGAACCAACAAATTATCGCCCGATAACAACTTCCTGTGATCTCCAAGGTTATGTATTCCATTGTAGCTGAAGCTTTGATGAGGTACGTAGAGAAGAAACAAATTCTCGTTCAGGAGCAGCATGGATTTCGCCAAAATCGCTCCTGTACAACTAATCTCTTGAATACTCGTGCAAACTGGACGAAATCTGTGGACGCTGGTGTAGGACTCGACGCAACGTACTTGGATTTCTCAAAGGCATTCGACCGTATAGACCATCGCATTCTCCTCCACCAACTCCAGAAAAATGGAATCGGCGATCCTGTTCTGGGCTGGATAGGAGACCTTCTCGTGCAACTTCACCTGAATGTAAGGGTTCGAAGCAACCGATCAGAATTCATCGAAGTTCAGTGCGGCGTACCTCAAGGCTCGGTATTTGGACCCCGCCTGTTCCTGGTTTTCATAAATGATCTGGCGAGTGTGCTATCTTCTAATTGTTTGCTATTTGCTGATGACCTAAAGGTATGGCGCACTATAACTGCAGTGGAGGATCCCACATCTTACAGGAGGACCTGGACATAGTGTACACATGGTCCAATGAGAACATGCTGCATTTCAACGTCACCAAGTACAAAGTTCTCACTATACCGCACAAGAGTATGCACAAATACCGTCTAGGACCACAAATTCTACATCGGGCTTCTCACGAGTGCGAACTTGGCGTGATAGTTCAAGACGACCTCGATTGTTCGAGGCAGACTGTAAAGGCAGATAAGAAAACGAACCAGTACCTCGGCCTTCTTCGCAGAGCTTTAGGGAAGTTTGACCCTTCAGTCTTTCCAAAAATGTTTAGTGCGTACGTGAGGTCGCACGCGGAATATGCTATCCAAGCGCGGCAAAGCTGGCTCAAGCACCATCTCACCGCGCTCGATACTGCACAACCTAGGGCAACGAAGAGCGTCAGAGACTTGACCAGCCTCCCCTACCCACTCAGGCTGAAGACCCTCAAAATATAAAGTGGACGTTATCGGCATCTAAGGAGCGATCTCATAATGGTGTACCAGATCCTGATAGACCCCAACCACCCATGACATTCCCTTCCAATACTCAGTCAACACACCCCGCTAAGAGGACATCAGTTTAAGTTAGTCCCGCAATACAGCCGCCTGGAGTGTCGGCGAAACTATTTCTCCCTTCGAGTGGCAAAGCCTTGGAACGCCCTCCCGGAACATGTAATTATTGCACCCACAATATCCTATTCAAAAATGCCTTGGCGATACTCTGTCACATTTAAACTACGTGCTATAGCCCATGACCACCAGATGCTGGCACTAATGCACGACAGACAGTGGATAGTGCCATAACCCTACCCGAGAATGAGTCACTCCAAACGCCTTGCATGAAATTTGATAAACACTACTATTATAGAAACTGGATTTCTGTATCCTGTCGAACCAAGATGGTTGCACACGAGTAAGCGTTGTCCTTGCTATCTTTTCGTTTATTTTTCGCGCCTCTTATGTGATCAATAACCGCTCCCCTATTGCTTTGTGTGAGTACATTCTCATTTCAAACTCCGTTTATACGGCAGTGCAGTTACATCTGTAATCGCCCGAACTGACGACTCCATTATCCCTTCTCCATCCCTTTTTATCACGCTAAACACCCTACGGGACATGTTAAGCACCTGCTTTTTACCAGTTTTAAATCATTGTTCATTGTTCATTTGTGGTTCTAGATGATATGATAAATAGTATGAATTAATATTTATAATATTCGAAATAACCGATGATACGGGGTGGGAGTGTGTATGTGTTGCAGATAAAGCGATATGCTCAACATATTTTTGAACACCGATGTTCCGGTAAAGTAATGATAGTGCCGTAGGTGCGAACTGTTGCTGGGGTGCGCCAATCAGGTGGAAGAGACTTCCGTTACGTCTGTAGCGTACATTACGCAAACAGTCATTGCGGATATGGCTGTAGTGCGCAGTCTTAGAAATAGGTTCAAATTTGGGCTCAATCGAGTTCTGATAAGCGGGACACTACAGTATCACAATTTGTACGCCGCTCAGTAATTCAAGGGAACACATTGTGCTTATTTATACAAAAGGCGGTGGTCATAAGATTTTCCACTGCATAGCGACCAGCAGCTGATCGTACCACTGTTCGCTTGATCTGGATCTTATTTGTGAACCCCGTATGCCGACTAAGAAACTGTATTGATTCATTACATACGTTGGACAGTGAGACGCAGTCTTGGTTGTCAATGCCAACTTTTGTTCGTGTCGCAGCATCGACTTTCTCTCACCTCCCGTTGTGGGCGCAGCCAGGACAGAAGCGCGGAATGAGTCAGCGGTAGGCAGGACCATGACACGCTTGTGAATCCCGTGAGCGCAGAAACTGGAATCGATCGATGGCTTAGGGGTAGAGTTTTCGTTTAATATCACACGGACCCAGGGCACGCTAATGCGATGTTTTCGGCGTCGCTGTCACTCACAGTCAACATGTTTAACTAACTGAAGCGCAACACGTGAAAATTAGCCAGATCTCAGTCTTAACCGATACTCCGTATTATGCAGTAGACTTCCATCTGAGATGCGTGAAATCCGGTCAGGGATAAAGTTCCGATACGTTATACCTCCATTGCTAAATGTCGAAATAGCGATTGGTATATTGCGACCGACCAAGAATAATGAATCCCCGTACGAAATAAGTGCAAGATGGATCTAGTGTCAATACCTGGATACCATTTGTTTAGCTTGTTGTCCGACCTAGCTGCCCTACCCATGTATCTTATTAGATAAAATCTGTTTTCTGACGAAAAGATTATCCTGAGTACCATGAAGCTTACGCTTACGAAAACGGAAATATATCCTAGAGTTCCTCTCTAGAAAACTCCTTCACATTAGTTCTGCAATACTAATGATCTACCTTTATCCTTGAGCCCTCTCCTAACGCATGTGCAGCAGTTCTGCGTGCTCCGCGAAATCATTATAAATATTATCTCTGCTTTTTGACTGGATTCACCTAATGGCACTAGCTGAAAATCTACGACAATCATCCATGCTTACGATCGCTCTGACCGTTTACCTTTTTCAAAACCAACATCTCTTAACGAATGCAGCTAAACCCTTGGAACGACAGTAAACTTAATTTACACTGTATACTGGTCGCGGGATCGAGGCCTGCTGTCTCCACCTGATGAGATGAAATTACATCGAAACGCGTCGTGGTTGTGCAGTGTTTTCGAATGGGCAACACACAATTTCCATCTACTCTGTATACCGTTTTCACGCCCTCCCTAACAAAAGTATGTTGTGCACTTACAACATTTCTCAGGGTCACATAATGTGATTTCACATCACCAATCTCCCAATTTTGATCTCCTACAGCGCTTGGAACCATCGCAATATTTCCTCTGAAAATTCTTTTGAACAAACATGTACATTTCTGAGAGTATATGTTTCCAGTGACAATTTGTACAATCTGTATGGGACAACATCGGACAAAAGCCAATCATTTCTCCTTACTATATATAGGACTATTAAATACTAGTCTGAGACGGTGCGCATAATCAAGCGCGGATATCAGAAGCCTATTGAAGTCGGACGCACCGGTCTATATTCGATAGGCTACAAAAGACTTAGACGGATGAAATGGGACAGGAGCAACACGTTAGCGCGGTAATCTATAATGCAGTCATGAGTAGGGCCTTACATAGGTCAACATTTCTGGTTTGAATTCGAAACTTCATTGAGTTTAATATGTACCGTCTTAAGATGAGGTTCATTTTCATTGTCTCCGTTTATGCCCTACTGACTGCATTTCCGGGGTATCAAATGTGACTTCTATCGCGATCTCAAATATCTGGACTGTTTGAATGACCCAAATCCAAACCTGAGACAGCTAGAGATGGTAAACCAAGGAAACTGACTACACATGCATACTCAAAGCTTAGTAGTCCAAAGTAATCAAGTAGGTAAGATAACAGCCAAATAACTAAGTAGCAGTGTCCGTTGGCCAAGATAGTAGTATCGGCCGTATGAATCGTTTTTGCACACATAATTCCGGCTTCAGATGGTGAATGTAGATGGCCTCGGTGATGGATAAGAGCTGTTTGCGGAATCCTTGGGACTAGTGTTCAGGTAGTGAGTAAATGACTTTGAAGTCATTCTCTGAAGCCGTATGGTCACATTCAAGTAGGTCCGACATGATTGAGCTGTCTGAATACCTCATTTCGCCTCTGTAAAACCATGCCGGGATATGTTCACGAATCCTCTGAGATAGGCGCCTCGTCGTGCGACCCACGTATTGTGCACACAGAAGCATGAGTACTGATAAACAATCATTGAACGGGTCAACGAGGGTAGTCTATCCTTCAAGGGTTTCGTAAGCAACGGCTGATTATGAAAAACGATTCTCAGGCGGGCCGCGAAATAAGTTTTCTCGACAGCGTCTTTCAGGCGTCTGGATAACATATCAGCTGCAGAATCGTCCTTAAAGGGTATATGTATGAAAAGCTCCTGCTTAGGGGCAATGCTCCTAGGTGACTTTCGATTGCGTTCCTTCAAACGTTTCGTGATAAATTTATCAGGATAGCCATTTTCCCTGAGGGCGTCGCTGATTCTCTGTAGTTCTTCGTTGACGGGATCCGGTGCATAAATACTACACGACCTGAAGGCGAGAGATTTGCTTAAATTCCGCTTATGCTGTAGTGGTACTGCGCTGTGGAAGTTAGTCTACTGCCCAGTCCGTGTGTGCTTTCTGTGTACCTTTCTGCTGCATGATCCGTCCGAGTTACGGATACTCTCTACGTCCAAGAAAGGTAACCGGTTTCCGAGTTCGTATTCACAAGTGAAATGGAGATTCTCGTGTGCGACATTGAAAGCTTTCAGCAACAGTTCCGCATGCTTTTCGGATTTGCAAAGTACGAAGGTGTCGTCAACATACCGTACGTACATTTCGATTTCACGGATGTGCGTTGCAAGTGGGCCATGTTCCAATTTCGCCATGAAAATATCAGTCAGCAGCGGCCCCAAAGTAGATCCCATGGCCACTCTGTCAACCTGACGGTACATTTCACCATTGAAGGTGAACTGAACATTTAACGTGCAACGAAGTAGCACCTCCTTTAGCAAATTCTCCGGAAAAGTTGCGTATATGGGCAGGTGCCGAGCAAGCTCGCATACGTAATCCCCGGTTTCGAGCAATGGTATGTTTGTGAACCGTGACTGGGCATCGAATGATATCATCCTTTTGTTAACAAGGTTGCAGTCAGATATCCTCTCAATGAATTCGAAGGTGTCTCTCATGCAGTAAGTACAAACCAAATTCCGTAACGGCTGCAGCTTCGACACAATCCATTGGGCCAACAAATGCTGAGGAGAACCCACCATGTCCAAGATTGGGTGCATTGCGGCGCCTTTCTTTTAAACTTTAGGCAGGCCATATAATCTAAGTAGGTGTCTACCTGAAGAATGCAGCTTTTCGAATTCGTTCTTCGTGATAAGTTTGGCTTGCATCATTTGCTTGTGACAGCCGGTTAGCTGTTTCTCTAAATCCCCTGTATTGTCTTTGTCTGCCGTGAGTCTCTGAAACTTTTTCTCGTCACTGAGGATGTGCTACATTTTATGGATATAATCCACCCAAACCATTAGCACTATGCCGGAGCCTTTGTCTGGCTTAGAGATTATTAATTCGTTGTTTAAGTGACTGAATTTGTTCTCTAGTGGTAATACTATTACTAGATGTTTTGGCCTTAACGTATTCGTGACAACTATGAACTAGGCTAGATTTTAGATTCTCAACATCACTTGATGAGGTTGGAAGCAGGTCTATAGTCTGAGCAATTAGGCTTTCAAATTGCACCTCTAAAGCCGCCTGATCTACTTTCCAACATGGAATGAATACTTTGAACCGAATGACAACACGTTCCTCTGCGGCTGGGTTAGTATCGCATTTGAAAATTTAAACACATATTGCTGCGGATTATTCGGAAATGTCAACTGGAGGACATGGCTATTAAGCGTACTAACTAAATTCTTTTCTTCCCTTACTCAGATTTTCTGTGGAACCATGTCTACATAATCCTCAAAAGGTTGTCTCAAGCCTTAAGGCAGGCATAATACCGCTGGTAATCTTTGCGAAATGAATCTCTCCAGCTCGGACATCCCAACGCGGATGGTATCCACATTATGGAGCACATGTCTCTTCAAGGTTTTTGCGTTTGGTTACAAGCCACACCGCCGTATTTCCCTCCAAATGTGATGTGGATAGCGGCGTGCTTGCACACAATCATTGAGGAATACCAATTCGACTCTGGATTATTCCAACTGGGTATTGAAATTCAGATACTCATTCTGTTAGTGTATGGATCAGATACCTGGCCAGTTCCAAGTGCATACATTAACCGATTGGCCGTGTTTGTTCTTAGGGAGTGTTGCTCACATCTAGTGGAATAAAGAGTGAGAAATGGGAAGGTCTGCCAGTTGGTGGATGGCAAGAAACCGTCAGGTACATTACAGGTTTATTTGTTAAAAGTGAACGTTTACGTTAGTTAGGTCGTGTTCCCCGTATGCAGATTGACCGGCTTCCTCGGCGTATATTATACACCGTTGCTACACCGGGGTGGGTGGAAGCGCGAGGTGGCCAGTGGATGATGTAGCATAAAGACATGAAGATACTGACCGAGAAACTTGGTCACGCTGGATAAAGCCCCGGAACAGTCCACATCAATGGCTGGAGACTTTTGCACATGGCGCGATCAAGCAGTAAGTGGAGTTCCTTCATTCGGTATTTTGCATCTAGCTGCTAATTTTTATTATATCCCGATTAGTTTAACGCAGTACCATCTTGCTTTCAATTGCTTTGTATTCTATTTGCGTTCAGTCTCATTTTCTTGCCAATTTACTAGTTGTTATTCTTGCGACGTGAGTCGAGGCAGCTGCATCCACCTCGCATTGGTGGCAGGAGCATAGTAGTTCAACTGAAAAGCTGAAACCATCGACCAGCGGTGATCATGCCTCAGCAACCTGCTAATGACACGAGGTAGTTGGACGGAAATGGTTAATGATGGGATCGGAGTTGACGTCATCTATCTGGACTTCTCGAAAGCTTTTGATTGCCTGAATCACCACAACCTACTTCACATGCTGCAGCAACGGAATCGGAGATACTGTTCTTGGTTGGATTGACAACTTTCTTCACCAACGGAATCTTCAAGTGTGTGTTAGGTGATCACTCGCTAACCCGATTGTGGTGGAATGTGGTGTCCCACATTGCTCGGTGCTGGGACCGCGCTTATTCCTGGTGTTTATCCATGACCAAGCAAGAGTGATCTCCTCAGATTTCCTGCTATTCGCAGATGATGTCAAGATGTGACTGGCGATTAATAACAAGGAAGATGGCGATCTACTCCAATGTCACCTAGATTGCATTTATGAATTGTCAACGTGGAACCTGCTTCAGTTGAACATATCTAAGTGGAAGGTGGTCCATCTGCGTCACCAGCCGGTGAGTGTTTACAAGCTTGGAGACTACACGTTGCAGTAGGCCTCTCAGGAGCGTGGTGTGGGTGTACCGGTATAGGAAGATTTCGGAGGCACATAAAAGAAGAGAAGACATCGAGGATCGGCAATCAACCGTTTGGCCTATTTCGCCGAGCCTTCCGTTAGTTCCAACCTTCCATCTTTACCCAAATGCTTAATACCCACGTGTGACCGCGTGTGGAATATGCTTGCGAGGAGTGGCAATCACGGCAGAAACGGGAAATCACTGCCTGCGAGACTCCTCAACGAGGTGAAACCAAGATCCTCAGGGGCCTCCTTCATCTGCCCTATCAGCTTAGACTGAAATCTACGAATGTACAGCAGTCGGTATCGGCATTTTTGGAGGGATCTCCAAATGGTTTAACAGATTCTGAAGAACCCAAACCACATTTGCTGCCCGCTGCTGGAATTGAACCACAATACTACACTAAGAGATCATCCTCTGAAACTGAAAATACAATATAGCGAGCTTTAACGCTGTAGATATTTCTTTACCCTCCACGTTTGCCAGCCTTGTAATGCTCTCCCTAATTGTGTCATCGATGCTCCTAATCTGGCGATAGTTGAAATCGAGTAGACGGTGCGTTGTTATACATGCATTACATTTTATAACTTGCTAGTCAGGGGCCACAATGCGCAATCAAACAGTGTCCTACCAAACTCCCAACCAATGGATGTACGGATTTTTATTCTTAATATGCACACATCTCCACTGTTCTATATAAGTCTATGGTGAATCCACCAAAACGCTTTCATTTTTTCATGCAATTTTATTTTCCCAATAAGTTCCATCCCACGGGACTTGTTAAGCATTGCTCCTCTTACCCGTAACATACTATTGTCCCATTCCACCGCTATTTCCAGTTCCAGGCTGAGCTCTTACATACAATTTGCTGACCTGTCATCGACCTACGACTGAAACTGATTCCCTGTTGCAACACGGTGGTACTAATAGAGTACATTTGGAGAATCCACATAGTAGACCAAGTGGGCTACTGGCTTGTAGTTGGACAACCGTGCATCGTCAGCCCATGATGCCGAATGCGAACGCCGTTCTGGCTATGACGGAGTGCTCACCACAGTGATCGGTAGCGCTTGATCGATGATCATTGCAGTTGCGTTAGTTAGGATTGGTCTAACCCTAACATTCCCATTGACTACGGACTGTTTCGCACATGAAAATATCACTCTCCGGGTGCTCGTGTGCGCCACCACTTAATCGCACACGTATTTGAGTGATTAATCAACGTAACAAGGCCACTGAAGCATCTCACGAATCCCTTAAACCCGCAAAAGGCACCCATGGAATCTATAGTCGCTGGAACACGAAGGTACTACACAACTATTTCTCTAGGGGCTACAGCAGGGTGGTAACACCGTAACTGACGTAATCCTATGTATCCTAGCTCCGCTCACACATTTGTGACTGCATCTGGTCGAGGTTTATATTCAGGCATTGATTTTGAATACTCCCCAGCGGTAGATTTAATAATCCATTCACATACTCCTGACAGCTCTTCCGACGAAGAATATCGCGGTGGATGAGACTCAGTATTGAAAATGTTCAGTTTAGTTTGCTTTATGAGACCTTTGTTTCTTGCATAGTTTCTCTCCTCGTATAGGAAGGATAATTGAACCACTAAAAAGCGGAACGTTTCCGCAAAGTATTTGACTTATTCAGATGGGAAGAATATGTTATGAACTGTGGGATTCTGATATTCTCTAACAACGCAGCTAGGTGAGAAATGATTGGTTCCGATGCCGAGATGCCGCTGTTTACCCCCATTTCACTACCATGGGAAACTGTCTAGCCTATCAATTCTACCAGAGGACCGTCACGTGCGACTTATCGATAACACGTCTTAGTCGTCTGTCTTTCAGACCATATCCTTTTTTAGCAGCAACTGCTTACCTCTTTCCATTTGTCACATGTCTACTTGCTGTGTGTCTCTCCTGCTTCTTCCTGGTACACCACCGAAGCCCGTCATGGGCAAATTGCCATCCGATCGGAAGCTGACACCCAGTGTACCGGGTCAATAGACTGATAGCTGTTCGACTATCATAACAGTGGGTTTTTGGACGGAAAACTTAACATACGATTAGGCCATAGAGAGAATTCGCGCATTCGATAAATAGGAACGAATAGCAAGTGGAATGTAAATTGGATTGGTAGATACGAACTATTGAGGGTAATCTAAACCGGAAGGAAACATCTGAGCTGGCAACGGTAAACAACGCCTCCGCTTTACCTGTCTCGTCATGGGGAGTCACAAACACGCACTTTGGATCAGTTTTAGTTCGCATATTGTGGGGATGCGAAAGGCAAAGATTGCAAAGAAGAGGGCAGCCTCGAGATACCATAGAGAAAGGAAACAAGCACAGGCGCCGGGTACGAGATCAGACGGAACGACACAACTCCTACGAAGCTGAGAGCAGTTGGAGAACGATGAGCGGTAGCGAGTCTGAAGTAATGAGAACAGAGGTAGTGATTGAAAGTTTATTAAGGTAGAGAGGTATGCCTGTGCCGGTGCCTCCAGGATTAACCTCAGCAGAGTAATGCGACCGCGATCCTGCAGACCGACAACTTTAGAACAAATCCAGACTGGTCGAAACGCCGCACACGGAAACGATGGTGTGGCGTCAAACAAGCAAGGAATTTTCATCACAAGTCGGAGCTCGGACATGACGGCTAGCGATTTGTCATATTTGGTGCGTCGTGGGACGGTAACTTCACCCAGGTATATACGCATGGGTGAGATTTTTGTTAGCCATGGTCGCATAGAAGATAGTGCTTTCTTGTCTTTTCCTTCTTGCTACAATCTGACATGAGTGCGAGCATATTATAGGCTTCTGTTAACGTCCTGTTGAGTCTAAATACTCCTTACTCACGCTCATGGGTGAGGTTGAATGTATGAGTCCCAGAAGCCGTGCAGATGACATGTAATTCTAAGCTCCTTGGAGGACGGTACATCGTTAGTTGTGTTGGCGGTAAACTGCTAGCCTCACGTTTTGGCGAGCAGTACATGGGTTGCACAGCTGTTCCTGATATTAAATGGCACCATAGGAATATAAAAGAAGTTCTGCATTAGTTTCAATGTATCTGGCGTTAGGAAGGAACCTATTTGAGGCTGAAAATCTCTCCAATCAGTGGAAACTTAATCGTGGAACGATGGAACAAGAATTGATTACTGATCGAGAAGCTTTTACTCAACAAGTCCAGAAAGCTCGTTAGGTAGAGAATGCTAAAATCGAAAGCTGATGTAGTGGGAGCCTGAAATCGTTGCTGGTGGACTCATCATGGTATTCATGTATGCGCAACAACGCTCACGCAAATGAAGACGTCGTTGTGTTTCGTTAGCCATCTTTCCGGTGACGGATGTTATTACGCAAAGTGGGCACGTTTGGAACTGTGACATTGTGGGGAACGGGTGACTCAAATTGGCTAGTTACCACATCACTGACATAATCAGAGAAATATGCTTTTGCAGACATTCCAGCTGAATACACCAGGCAACCAGCTCAGACTCGTGGAACTTATGGGTGTTTTGTATGAGGTTCAAAGGCGGTAGGAAGTTGCTTGCGTTTTCGGGGACATTTACGCCACTCACAGGCCACCGGTGCACGCCGGTATTATCCGTTGTACACTTGCATGGCTTCCAGTTTAGATTCGTAAGCAGATGCAACAAACCTTTGTTAGCTCCAGCCAACCATCATTTTGGAACTGCAAGCGCAATAGCCCCATGCCTTTGACCGTTCTACCAATACTGGAAGGCATGTTGCACATGGGACCACATGCAATTGCTGGACAGTAGCAGAATTATGGAGAGGATAAATCGCCGGAAAGATCGCTACAATTGTCCTCGACAAACCACAAGTCAAGTGTCACCTTGAGAGGTTTTATGATAGAGGGTTTATCACAGGACCGAGGGATAAAATCAACCAAGGTACTCAAAAGGATGTAATTTATCGCAGGCATGCTAAATTGAAGACACCTCAAGGACCTTGCGGGCTACGTCCGTAAACATAAAGATCTCACACCCCCACTCGGTGGAATTGCCTATCAAGATAGAGAAGCACCATGAGATATAGACATCACGTACACAGCCACGTGATGCATATTCAAAAACGCGCCGCCCCGCTACCCAACAGAATCACTGATAATGTCAACTCCAATGTTAGTGAATCATTGACAGTGCAACGCACCACGATTAACAAACAATTCAATCACCGATGAACTCAGAGCTTAGTATTTTAGCTGCCCCTGAAAGTCAATATCATCCGATGCATGTGCACCAAAATTTGTCAGCTCGGTGAGAGAGGGTTCAACGATCATGAGGTACAAGGGAAATGCAAACTGATTTTACAGGACAGCTGTACACGAAAAATTTTGATTCCATTCTCATGCATTCTGGCACCACTGATTTCGCTTCACAATTCTTTGGAATGGAAGACTGTTGCAAATCGGTCAGATGCGTTTATAGGATGATTGTGAAGAGAAAGCAAAATAGCAATGCATAAGTAGGCGAATGACAATAAATACTTGGCAACTCTAAGTAGAAAGTTCATAACTTCGGTACATAACGATAGTTTTAAAAATAGTGATAGTGCATGAACACACAAAATAGCACTTTAATGGTAAACAGTTAAACTGAGAACTATCTTCATCATTAACCATTTAAATCAATTAGAATGAACCACGTGCCTAACACAAGGCGAATGGAAGTACGTAGATAAATAAGGGGTTAGATGCAGGGCAGCAACATTTCAAGCTTTCAGTAAGTCTGTGTCGTGCAGGCACTCATGTCTTTCAACTAGCTGTGTAAGTAGAAGGAAGCACTATGTGATGGCTAAGAAAAAAGTTAGCTTATCGAATCGATCAACGTGTGTTTTACAGATGCGATCAGTGGGTCGTCAAAGAAAGTAAGAACGCAGTAAGAAACATTGTAGGGAATAAAAATGATAGCTAAATCCCACCTATCATACTATCGATGTGCCCAGGTTTTTATACGCTAGTAATAGGCCATCAACCTGAGTAACACGAGGGATGTAGCAGTATAGAAGAAAATAAATTCACCTAGATCCTATTTATCCAAACACTCGATATGCAAATCTTCCATAGGCAATAAGTGCCATTACCTTGAGTAATGACGAAAGATGTGATAACAAAGATGCCTTGAGAGTAAATCTAAGTCACCTAGCTAGTTAACTTATTTTTGATCAGTTATCGTGTACGGACGTTTCCAACCTTCCTTCGACTTACTCGCACCGGGTCGATCGATTTTCGTACCTTGACTTGTTCCCCTTTACTGAACGGCCTCCATTTTTACGCTGCATACCTGACAACTTAGTTCCGCTTAGTTTGTAACTGTCGAGATTTCGTTTCTCTTCTGACAGTTGCTTCCAATATCTCCTGATGCGCTGTCGGATGTTTCCAGTCAGGATCATTCATTAAGCAGGCGTCGAGTGTAATTCTTCGTTCTCTGCTGAAATGTAATTCGAATGGGAAACCATGGTGATCGACTGCATGCTGGTTCGATAAGTGAGTAGAACCTCCGGCAACGCTTCCTCTCACGCCAGTTGCGTGCAGTCCATTCATGCCTTCATGGTTCTATTAAATCGTTCTGTCATTCCGTTGGTTTGTGGGTGGTACGGTGACGTGCGTCGTCTCTGGATTCCCCACTTGTTCAACATCATCTGGAACGCCTTCGATTCCAAGCAAAGTGCTTGGTCCTTAATAACTTATTTCGGTATTCCTTACCTTGTTGGCACGTTGAATTCGAATACCTGTGACACGGATTCGCCCGTTTGATCTCTAATCTTCACGGTTTCTACCCATCGCGTGAAGTGGTCAATCATCACTAGGATGTAATTGTTCCCTGAGCGATTCAATGGTAGAGGTCCGAAGATGTCCAATTCCCAACACTGCAACTGTTCGTCAATTGCATCGGTGGTCTCGGTGCATCATTCTCACAGCTTGTTTGGCAGCTTGGGCAAATCCGAATGTATGCAGTTACGTCCATTCGCATGGATGGCCAAAACACTCTTCGCTGTAGCATTCCAAATACTCTCTCAAAACACAAATGAGCGTTATTATGAGCCAACTGAATCACCCGTGCTCGATGGCTTACTGAGATGAACGGTAGTTTCGTCTTGTTTGTTGACACCACCAAGTTACCGTTTGCGAGGTGAAGTCTGTACCAGATCCGGAGGAGTTCCTTCAGCTCCCCTGATGTTGCATCCGGCTAGGTTCCCGATTGTAAATGAGTAGACACTAACTTTACGAATTCATCCGTCCTCTGCTTTTCCAGTAGGTTCCTATCCTCCACTGTAACAGTGCACACGGGTATAGCATTGTCTGACATGAGTTCGTCTAAAGACGGGCGCGACAGCATGACTGGTAGTACGTTTGCCGTTCCGTCTATTTGCTCGATAGTAACAGTAAATTCTTGAAGCCTATAGGCTCGTCGTGCCAGACGTCCCTTCGGGTCTTTCGTCATTATCAGCCATGATAGCTGTTTATGGTGAGTGATCACATGGAACCTATTTGCTAAGAGGTAGGTTCTCCGCTTCTCCAAAATCAACACGATTGCAAGCCATTTCTCTCGGTTGTAGAATACTTTTGCTCTGCGACCGTTGGCACTCTATTAATTACATCGAAAACAGTGACCATCATCCCGGCCTTCATGTTTGTTGCGCTGTGTAACCTCTTTCATTGCATCATTCGAAATCAGCTTTGCCACCACCTGTGTCCGCTCGTCTACCTTTCGTTCCAGCTCCGAACGTTGGATCCTCCATAACATCGCAGGTTCCGAGAAACTTTCCACCACCATCACCAGCTCCTCCACCCAGTTGATTCCAACCATCAATACCAATTTGACTCTATCTTGGAGTTCGGTAGGTAGACTTCGGATGAACTGCCCTCGCACCAATCGTTCTTTTGCGGCGACATCTCACTCGGAGAGCTCAATCGCCAGGCACTTCCTCAGCCTCTGGAAAAACACCATCAGGTCTCCTTGCTCTTCCCATTTCCCCAGTGAAACTGCCATAACGCCTGCTACCGATCGATTTCCTTTCCGAATTCTGCACACAGTGCCCCCTTCATCTCACTGAACGCTCATACGGCTTTGACTTACCGGGACTGTCGGTCCCTTGAGTGGTCGCCTTGAACAGGTTTGCCTGTATTTGTATATATGTGGGATACATATACCTTTATTATGTATAACTGTCTGTTAGCTCATCTCATTGAAAGAAATGATAAAAATTTTCACTTCAAATCCCCAAGCAATTTTGTATTGTTCAGATAATTCGGTTTCACCTCTTCTAGATTTTTATGTCATTATCAGTTGTGGATGGCGTCCTTAGGAACGGACAACGGGATTATATCACCCCTTATCCAAAATAATCCAAATTGTTGAACTGCAAAGCGCATGTAAGTGTTCCTTCGCCATTATATGGAACATGATAAAGTGCAGAAAATCTAAGACCTCAGCGGAAAGTGGGTTAATAAATCCATGTTATGATTGACTGGTTATGTTCCTTGATATTGGAATTTGGGAAGTCTTAGCACTTAAAATCATCTCCATCACTGTTCGCATTATGGAGGTATGTCTACCTTGGCGGTAATTTGCAACATCGCGTTTGCAACCATTTTTTTATACTGGTACTACCAGCGTGTTTCAGATGAAGTGGAAACGTTCTGGCTTTCATTGACAAAGGAATCATGTTTTGAAAAGGGATATAGATATCGGGACCTCGGTATTTCACGGAAGTTGGCGGAGTACAAACATACCACCATAAAGACAGTCAAATGGCACCGAGCGATTACTTTATTTCTACAATCTGACGTCTATAGGCTGTTTTTGTGGTATGGTGTGCTGCCCATTGTTATTTCTTTTGAATTACGAACAAACAGCTCGTGGGAAAATTATTATGACAACGGGATTATCCGTTGTGGTGTAGACAGACATTGCAATTGACGTAATACAGTCGTTTCCGCATCCTCCTCTTCACCTGTAAAGGTTTATAAAGTCCTTGTGCTTAAATGAGCCTACGAGAGGTTGCTGTTCTTCCTAACACAATCTGAGTTCGGCCAGATTCGGACTTGCACAGTATATTACGGAACGGATATAGCGTGGTGAAGTCATGGGAGTTCGTGCGAATGCTGGCCGGTTTGCTGATCCTCAGTTTTGCACGAGTGCTGGCACGAGCGTTCAGGGCATTAGTAATGTGTTTCTTTTAACAAAACTGGAGCGATGGTATCTAAACACTGGTTGATATCAAGACAAGAGTCGTCAGTAGCAGATTCTGGATCGCATGTGAGGAAGAAGCTATCACACGGCATAGACCTTATTGGCATTGCGAATGTGTCCTACCTTTTCGAACGGTATGGCCGATAGAATAGATGCTCGGCCTTACACAATTACTTGGGCAGAGTGAAATTAAATCGCAATACGTTATAATCACTGCCTGGAGGTTTATCCAGAATATTGACATTCGCAAGGTGAAGACATGATCGAACATGTTATCATTTCGTGTTGTTACCAGCCATTTGCACACCTAGTGGAAACAGATTCGAGCAGCTTAGGTGGGAATATGTAACTGCGCCACGACTATTCCGTCATGTTGAATTCCCCTCCGGCTTGTTTGTACTTAGGCGGCTGGTCTGTGATGCAATGGAATATGTCCGCGAGACGTCGGACTTCAAAGTTGCCACTCTATGTGGGTGACGGACTATACACCCACTGAGGAAGGTGCGTTGATTGATCTCAGTGAAATTTTCAAGCGTCGGCTCAGCCAAAGTTTATGCGGAACTTGTTTCATCCATGTGTATCAGGCAACAATGCATGCCAAGCAGCACTGGATCGATTAGCACTGGCTCTCTATATTTTTGGGCTATGCTTTGCTCCATCGAGATGACTATATTTCAATTTTCTCACGCCGGAAAGCAACGACTACTGCACCCCAGTGTATTTCTGAACGTTAACGCTCGATTTTTTAATATTGATGTTATGTATCAAAGTATGCATCTCGACAGATGTATGGTAGATGACCTCCATATATTTTGTTTTTGTCGTATTCACCGCAACCATAGTGCGGGACGTGTCAAGCACCTGCATTTATCCCGTGATAAATCATTGTTCATTGTACTTCTCTAAGATGGGCAAGGAACCACACCTGTGCTAACGCTTTGTGGGGAATAGCTGGAAGTTGTTCAGGAATTGAAGTACCTGGGCAGCTATGTTAGCGCTCGTGGGATCGAAGAAGAGGTTACGAACCGGAAAGCAAAAGCTGGAGGTGCTTTTGCCAATCTCTGTCACCTGTGGCGCAGACGCGACATTACTCTCGCCCTGAAGGGCAGAGTTTATAAGGTAGCCGTCCGTTCCACTCTCCCATATGGTTGCGAAACCTGGCGCATCAGGTCGACAGACATGAAGAATCTCGTCACATTCGATCACCGCTGCGTTCGCGGCTTAGCTCATGTCTGATGGGATCACCGCGTGAGAAATGTGCGTGTTCGGCGCCGCGTATTTGGTGCAGGAAGAGTGACTGAACCGCTCAGCATCATTATATCATGTACCAGGATCTCATGACTGGGCCACGTGTTGCGCATGCCAGCACACTGACTCGCGCAACGTGCATAGTTTGTAACAAGCGAAGATACTGCATTTAGTTGCTTAGCGAATCAGCGTTATTATGAAGAATATCTATAGCTCCGTGCCTTTTAGCCAAGCCTATGAGCTGCTGGAATATGGACATTTCATTGGCATTGGAGGCAGAAAGGTTAGCGGTATGGGCGGGAAGCAATGCACCGTATTGGCAGAAACGCAGGCTAGGTGAATAAGATGGAAGAGGGAACGCAGTGTGTTTCAGTGCATCACAAGTTATTCTATCGGCCACACAGCTGTCGCTGGATAACTTAAAATACTTTTTAGTTCTAGATGATATGCTAAATAGCATGAATTAATATTTATACTATTCGGAACAACGGATGATGCGGAGTGGGAGTGTGTATGTGTTGCAGCTAAAGCGATAGGCTCAACATATTTTTGGGCACCAATGTTCCGGTAAGGTACTGTTAGTGCAGTAGGTGCGAACTGTTGCTCGGGTGCGACCATCAGGTGAAAGAGTCTTCCGTTACCTCTGTAGCCTACATTACGCCAACTGTCATTGTGGATATGGCTGTGGTGTGCAGTCTTATAAATAACTTAGAATTTGGCCTTAATCGAGTTCTGATAAGCGGGACACAAATGTACCACAATTTGTAAGTGGATCAGTAATTTTTGGGGAACACATTATGCCAATTTATGAAAAAGGCGGTGGTCATAAGATTTTCCACTGCATAGCGACCAGAAGCTGATCGTACCACTGTTCGCTTTATCTGGATCTTATTTGTGATCCCCGTATGTTGACTAAGAAACTGTATTGATTCATTACATACGTTGGACAGTCAGACGCAATCTTGGTTGTCAATGCCAACTTTTGTTCGTGTCGCAGCATCGACTTTGTCTCACCTCCCGTTGTGGGCGCAGACGGGACAGAAGCGCGGAATGAGTCAGCGGTAGGCAGGACCATGACACGCTTGTGAATCCCGTGAGCGCAGAAACTGGAATCGATCGATGGCTTAGGGGTAGAGGTTTCGGTTAACATCCCACGGACCCAGGGCACGCTAATGCGGAGTTCTTGGCGTGCCTGTCACTCACAGCAAACATGTTTAACTAACTGAACCGCAACATGCGAAAATTATCCAGCTCTCAGTCTTCACCGATACTCCTTATTATGCGACAGACATCCATCTAAGATACGTGAAATCCGGTCAGGGATGAAGTTCCGATACGGTATAACTGTTACGTGTTCAACCAATGATCGCTCACCATGACCGTAAATGTGATTGGCCCTACACACACACGTAGATAAGCACGCACACACGCACTCAAGGACACACCCTAACTTTCCGTGTTCACATGTAAACCGTTAAGTGTTTAGTATACTACGTGCCAGACTGACGCGTCTTCTTGCTTATTCACTACAAGTTGAAATACGTACTTGCGTTTAGAGTCCAGCTGTGATATCTGGCGACGGAGGTCAACATGTCCATGACAAATACTCCACCGGTCTTCTGGTCGTGCTCTACCGACAAACCTTCCCTGGACTCGTGGCATAGATGGCGGAAAACCTTTACGGATTACTTGGAATTGCTTCCAATCTTGAATCCAGCAGTATCTCTTACTGAGAAAACCAAAGTGAAGCTCTTGAGACAGTTTCTTGGAGATGAGGGTCAAAGGTATTTCGATGCACTTCGCATTGATCAAATCTCTTCTACGATAACCGGCGCTTTGGATACCTTCAGTGCTCTTTGGGGTGCTCGTCAGAATGTTTTTACGGCTAGATACTACTTCTCGAAACTCTGTCAGAAACCAGAGGAGAGTGTGAACGAGTTCATCGCACGTGTACTACAAGCAGCACCTGATTGTAAATACAATGAAGTCGATTCAACGAGATTTGAAGAGACCATGTTACTCCAATGTTTGCTAGCCGGAATCTCAGACCAGAGCACGCGGGTGAAGCTCCTTTCACAAGATGATTGTTCACTGACCTGGGAGACGGCCTGCTCGATTGCCCGGCAGAGGGAACACCTTACACAACAACTCGCAACATTTACGCTGAAGGACTCGTCAGATGAGCTGCGATTGATTAACACTACACCAAAACCAAAGCCACCCACTGGCGTCAATTTGTTTGTGTGCTATCGCTGTGGTGAGCAGCACAGTTGTCCATCCGACTGTCGGCATCAGAAGACAGTATGCCGAAGCTGCGGGAAGGTGGGCCACCTGGCGCGAGTGTGTAGATCGGTCAAGCGACGTTCAGGTGGGGCTTATCGAGGAGCAAACCCCATCAAAACTGTGGACGAGTCTGATGGTAGCGACCCTGAATTACCTTCCATTTGGCTTAATTCCGTTTCTAGCATGCAGCCGGCGCCATACACTCTAGAGCTTTACATTGAAGGACAAAAGGTACAGATGGAAATAGATACAGGAGCATCCGTGACGATAATCCGGGAAAACGCTGTAAAAACCCTCCCGAACTTATCCGCTTGCAATTCTGTTCTTCCTACATCCACCGGTGAACCTATACGTGTCCTTGGTAAATGCTTCGTGAAGGCACAGTATGGCGACAAAATACGCACACTTCCTGTATATGTGATCCCCGGGGATCGTCCAAATCTGCTTGGAAGAGACTGGATATGTGCTTTCCCGGATACAATGAATGTGGTAAAATTAGTCACCGAGATCTCCGGACTTGAAACATTACTTAAACAACATTCAGCTGTTTTTTCCGAGGAGCTTGGGAAGTTGATAGAATTTCAGGCTGTGATAAAACTAAAGGAAGACGCTCGACCAAAATTCATTAAGGCGCGCACACTACCATACGCTATGAGGCCTAAAGTTGAAGAGGAACTAAACCGCCTACAGACTCAAGGTATTATTACTCCTGTACACTTTTCCGACTGGGGAACTCCAATTGTGCCAGTAACCAAACCGGACGGCTCCGTACGGATTTGTGGTGACTACAAGATAACCATAAATCAAGCATCCATGCTGGTCAGGTACCCCTTGCCACGTATTGATGACTTGTATGCAACACTAGCTGGTGGTGAAAAGTTTACCAAACTCGATCTGAGTCATGCATACTCGCAGATAGAGCTCGATGAACCTTCGAGGAAACTTACTACCATCACCACGCACATGGGACTATTTCAATATGCTCGTTTACCTTTTGGCATTAATTCCGCCCCCGGAATATTTCAGAGAATTATTGACGACCTAGTGAAGGACATTCCTTTTGCGTGTGCTTATCTGGATGATATTCTTATCTCTGGACGCTCGGATACAGAGCACCTTCGAACACTCGCGGTCGTGCTCGAGCGTTTGGAGCGAAGTGGATTCAGATGGAAAAGGTCTAAATGTGAGTTCCTTTCACCGTCCGTTTGTTACCTTGGATACCGGCTTGATAAACACGGTTTACATGTTTTAAATGACAAGGTTAAACCTATTTTAGAAAGCCCAGAGCCAAAGAGTTGTGATGAACTCCGTTCGTTCTTAGGAATGCTATCTCACTATCGCCGTTTCCTGCCTAATGCATCGACGGTTCTATCGCCATTAAATGAGCTGTTACACAAAAATGCATCGTGGTGTTGGGGTTCCCGTCAAAAAAATGCCTTCAATAAAGCAAAACAAGCTCTTGCTTCGCCACCAACGTTAGTCCATTATGACTCTAACAAGCCACTCATACTTCAGTGCGACGCGTCCCCTTGGGGGGTCGGGGCTGTCCTGTGCCACCGCATGGACGATGGTTCTTTACGTCCCATAGCATATGCATCGCGCACCTTACAGACGGCGGAGAAGAACTACTCACAACTGGACAGGGAAGCGCTAGCCGTTATCTTCGGAGTTAAGAGGTTTCACCAGTATTTATGGGGAAACGTTTTCGAGCTTCATACAGACCACAAACCATTGATATCCTTGTTTGGGGAAAACAAAGGCATACAACAAATGGCATCACCGAGGATGCAAAGATGGGCTATAACCTTGAGTGCTTACAGTTACAAGATTGTTTATATTACCGGCGTCAGCAACTGCACAGCAGATGCTCTCAGCCGTCTGCCGATCACGGAAACTGCACATGAACACGACCCTCCGTTTGAACTGGTTAATCTAATGCAACATCTAGACACAACACCGATACGGAGTTCAGCAATCCGTCAATGGACGGATCGAGACCCCGTACTATCAATGGTGAAACGCTTTTTGAACATGGGTTGGCCTCCTGAAGGGACAGTTGAATTACAATCGTTTATGATTCGGAAGAACGAACTGAGTCTATTCGACGGCTGTGTTTTTTGGGGCTCTCGTCTAGTCCCTCCCACCAAGGCGCGTTCACAGATACTTAAAGAGCTCCATGATGCTCATCCAGGTGTGGCGAGAATGAAGGCACTAGCGAGAGGGTACTGCTGGTGGCCCAACATCGACTCAGACATAGAGAACTTACTGAAGAATTGCGATATTTGTCAGGCGTATCAGCGGAGCAAGGCGCCAGGTCCAATACACCCTTGGCGTTGGCCCGACAAGCCCTGGCAGCGTATCCACGCCGACTACTTCGGACCGATCGACGGGACCATGTTTCTTCTACTTATTGATGCACATTCTAAGTGGATTGACGTATATCCAGTTACTCAGGCGACAGCCGAATCCACCATCACTAAAATGCGCTCGTCCTTCGCTACGTTTGGCATTCCGGAAACCATTTGTACAGACAATGGTTCGCCTTTTACCAGTGCCGAATTTGGTAAATTTGTCGCCAACAACGGAATCCAAAACGTTAAATCAGCCCCGTGTCACCCAGCATCAAACGGATTAGCGGAGCGTGCAGTACAAACTGTGAAACACGGCTTACTAAAGCAGCGAACGGGAACATTGCGAACAAAACTGGATCGGTTCCTATTCTCCTACCGTTCTACACCCACTGAGGCTACCGGGAAATCCCCGGCGGAATTGATGTTCGGCAGAAATCTGAGAACGAGGCTTCATTTGTTGTTTCCGAACCCGCGTGTTGAAGTACAGGAGCGTCAGCAAAAGTTTGTGTCTTCAGAGGAATCAAAACCGGAAGTTACATTTCAGGACCATCAACCTGTTTACACCAGGTTACCGCATGAACAATGTTGGCAGCCGGCGACTGTGCTCGATTCTTCAGGAAGTCAAAACGATTTGCAGCTTCCGGACGGCCGGGTTGTTCGCCGGCACTCAGATCATGTACGCCCCAGGAGCACTGACACACCTGCCGTGAGTCAGTCACACTCGGAGATCGCAGAGCAAGCTGCAGAGCACGATGAACACAGAACAACAGGGGAAACTCAATTACGCCGATCGACCCGGATTCGCTAACCGATCGAACGTTTCCAGCCATGACTGTAACGTCAGCCAAAACAGGGAGGACTGTTACGTGTTCAACCAATGATCGCTCATTATGACCGTAAACGTGATTGGCCCTACACACACACACGTAGATAAGCACGCACACACGCACTCAAGGACACACCCTAACTTTCCGTGTTCACATGTAAACCGTTAAGTGTTCAGTATACTACGTGCCAGACTGACGCGTCTTCTTGCTTATTCACTACTAGTTGAAATACGTACTTGCGGTTAGAGTCCAGCTGTGATAATACCTTCATTTCTAAATGTCGAAATAGCGATTGGTATAATGCGCTCAACCATGAAAAATGGATCCCTGTACGAAATAGGTGCAAGATGGATCTAGTCTCAGTACCTGGGTACCATTTCTTTATCTTGTTGTTCGACTTTGCTGCCCTACCCATGTGTCTTTTTAGATAAAATCTGTTTTCTGAAAAAAAGAAAATCCTGGATACCATGAAGCTGAAGCTTACGAAAACGGAAATATCTCTTAGACTTGCTCCTAGAAAACTCCTTCACATTAGTTCTGCAATACCAATCATCTACCCTTATCCTGGAGCCCTGTCCTTAGACATGTGCAGCAATTCTCCATACTCCGCGAAATCAATATAAATATTATCTCTGTTTTTTGACTGGATTCACCTAATGGCACTATCTGAAAATCTACCAGAACCAACAATGCTTACGATCACCCTGAACGTTTACCCTCTTCAAAACCAACATATCTCAACGAATGCAGCTAAACTGTTCAAAAGACAGTAAACTTAATTTACACTGTATACCGTTTTCATGCCCTCCCTAACGAAAGTATGTTGCGTACATACGACATTTCTCAGGGTCACACAATGTGATTTCACACCACCAATCTCGCAATTTTGATCTCCTACAGCGCTTGGAACCATCGCCATATTTCCCCTGAAAATTCTTTTTAACAAAATGTACATTTCTGAGGGTATATATTTCCAATCATTTGTTGTACAATCTATATGGGACAACATCGGAAAAAAGTCAATCATTTCTCCTTACTGTATATAGGACTATTAAATAATAGTCTGAGACGGTGCGCATAATCAAGCGCGGATATCAGAAGCCTATTGAAGTCGGACACACCGGTCTATATTCGATGGGCTACAAAAGATTTAGACGGATGAAACGGGACAGCAGCAACACGTTGGCGCTGTAATCTACAATACAGTCAAGAGTCGGGCCTTATGTAGGTCAACATGGCCGTAATGTAAGGGAGATGAAAAGAAGAATGAATAATGTACAATTGGCTATCCATTAAATTGTACACAAAAGATAATAGTTAACTTTTAGGCGCTCCATGTTCCTTCATCCCTTTTCTATTTGTTTATTTCTCTCCTACCACTGTTAGCCACGACTCAGCCGATCTCTCGAGTTGGTGGAGAAAAACCTCCAAAATATGCGGTAAACTTATGCTATGCGAGTTTTCCCAAACTTACTGACGAATATTAATAGTGCTGGACTCGAATCAGCAAAATGATGGCTGTTTGATTTGGAGAGCTTAACTATAACGCAGACCCCCATATAATTATTACAACTTTAATTAATGTGTCAAAATGGTGATGACAAAATTGCATATGATAACATCCAAGAAGAAAAAACGAATCCAATATCATTGCTTACTTGCTTTAAGCCATCACGGTTCATTGCTAGATGTTATGTGCAAGTGAAGTGTGGATGCAGGCCTCCGGAAGTCAGTTCCTTGGAAGATCGTATTACTTTAGTTGAACTGACCGTTATACCTACTTTTATTCCTACTCTCAACTCCATATTCTATTACTTTTAAATGATTGCGCAACTCAAACACTCCAATGAGTACATAATGGATTTTGTAAAAGCTCTCCACTATCCGACTTTGTTGTACCAATTGATCAGGCTCTTATTCTGACTGTGCCTCGCATATCACGAAATATATCGTTTATTGTTTATTGTCTTACAGTTTCATGTTTCCCTCTATGATGGCTCACTGACGGTTGCCCAAATGAAAGCAGTGTTGGGAGAGAACAACTCCGGAACTCCACCTCGGATGAGGTCCTACTGACCGAATTGATTTTTCGTAATTCGATAGAGTTGTACAGAAACCTTTCTACTTGCTCTTAAATACAGTCTCAGTCTCAGTCTGCTTCAAAACAAACTGTGGCCTTAATTGAGTTAGCGTGTCGCATTCCAGACACATGGCAGATATTCCAAGACCCAACAATGCAATCCCAACTTATTGGAGGATCACGTTTGGACTACACGTTGTGTGATTGGATTGCGATGCGCAATCTTAATGGACCCAGTGATCGCAATGACTAAGGTTCACTTTAATGTAAATCACAGTCCAGTACCTTGAGACTGCGCGGCGCAATCCAATCACACAACGTGTATTCCAAACTTGACCCTCCATTTAGTCATTTACCGTTGTGTCAAGCGTTGCCACCGTGACCCGGTAGCCAAAGGGGTAGAGGTTTCGGCTACTATTCCAATGGTCGCGGGATCAAGGCCTGCTGTATCCACCTGATGAGATGAAATTACATCGAAACGCGTCGTGGTTGTGCAGCTTTTTCGGGTCGGCAACACCTAATTTGCATCTTCAATCCCAACTTGTTTTCAATTCGCTATTCATCTCATCTGCCACTTAGCAGGTGCGGAGCTAGCGACGCAGATAGACATGTCCCAACATGATTACTGCCTTCAACTCGAAAACCGCTTGTATTTCATAGGACCTCCCGTTCAATATCTAGACTTGAACGGTTTGACTCGAAAATTTCTTTCCAACTAGGAGTGCTGTCACTATCTACGCCTTAGCTACCTAAAGGTTTGTTTAGGGTGATCTCTCTGGGTCCCCATGACAGGTGGGCTAACCTGAACTATTCTAATTCCACATTTTCCCTCAAGATTGTACTTGGAATGTTCATAAAGGACCCGTGCTTTCTTCTTAACTTGCAATGTAGGTTCTACTTGGTGAATAAAATAATTAGCACACACAGACGGCAGATCTCGTTTGGGGTCTGCATAGTTTCACGTAGAGCACTATACCCTTCCGCGTGCACCCCACACCTTCACAGTGCAAGACCGTGCTCACAAATTGCACCTAGCATATCACCGACTGCCACTGCCTCAGATAGCAACTTCAAGTGGACATTTCGTAAATACGTACAAATATAATTGTCAGTGGGGAGTTGCGCATACTAGTTGCATAGGTGGAACTCAGTTAGGGTCGGTCATTGGCTAATTTTCCGGTGTTTGTTAACAGTTCCGTGTCACATTCTCACCAGGCTGGAATACAACCCGCAAGCTGTTAACTAGTTATAGCAGTTTCACCAAATCTCCCGTATTAGTTCCATGAGCTAATTGGTTTGGTTACACAGCAAGTAGCGGTGCTTAAGCTTCAGGACCAGCGTCCCTAGGACGCACTTTGATCGAAGCCCATAGAGAGTGACAATTTTTTATTCACACCCGGTGTATTTCCTTTTCTGCCGGCAATTGACGATGCATACATACATATGATGAGTTTATCTCGTCAGCATCCGGATTGCCGGAATACGTGTGGTGTAGTGGTCCAGAGTACTTGGGGCTGCTACGTGCCGCACGCTCCAATCATCAGCGCCAAATGTCTGAAGGCTGTGTCACTGATAGAGACCTTCAAAATAATCAAATGCTGGGCACGAATTCCCAGCCCGTCAGGCATTTGCCCAAAATAGTTACCCAGGTCACATACATTTCTCGCACCAACATCGCGAAAATGCTAAGTTTCTGGGTTGACCCTACCCATTATTCACGCAACAAGGGTCAGCTATGGGGGATAATTGTAGAGTATGTCTGTTTCAGCCTTCACCGGAGGTGCAACCTTCAATATTGCCGCAAATCAGCATTGGTGCTGAAATATTGGAAACCACCTCCCGTTTCAGCTACCTTGGGAGTGTGATGTCGACTGATCAGCAGCTATACAGTGAGCTGCGTATTCGCGTGTCGAAGGCAGCGGCAGCATTCGGAATGCTTGATTACCGGGTGTGGAACAACCATCAGCTTACCATTGGCACGAAGCTGATGGTGTACAAATCCATGGTACTGTCCGTTCTTCTATACGGCAGTGAAACGTGGACGATGTACCGTCGGGATGTGCGATATCTTGAGCGGTTCCATCAGCAGTGTCTGCGACGAATTTTGCGGATCGGCTGGGGCGACAGAGTTGCAGACACGGAAGTTTTTCGCCGAAGTGGGATGTATGCAGTGGACTGCATAAATAAATAAATAAATAAATAAATGATATATTTCTCGACATGCGAGACACAGGCAGACTACGAGCCTGATCATGTGGTACAACAAAGTCGGGTAGTGCACAAATAAAAGTGGGTGGACGTACAGTAACGTGAAATGCTAGATTTTTGTCCGACGTTGTTCGATTCAGATTGTACAAGTTTCACTGGTAACTGACAACCTCAGGAATATACATGTCTTTTACAGAAAAGGAGAAGAATTTTCGGAGGAAATAGTAAGATAGCTCCAGCAGTTGTCGGAGATCAAAATGGGAAAATTGGTGATGCGAAATAATTTTGTATGGTACTGGGAAATGTTGTATGTACGCATGGTATTTTTCAGGGAGGGAGAGAAGACTGTACGCAAAGTAAAGTAAGTTAACCGTCGTTCCAACTGTTCAGCTGTGTGCGGTAAGAGGAGAAGCTGATTTCGATGAGGGGATTTGTTCAGAGTGAACGTAAGCGTGGAAGATCATGGTAGGTTTTCGGAAGGTGTTATCAAATGGATTCAGTCCAGAAGCAGAAGGATTAAATCAACATTGATTTCGCTGAGCACGTAACACAGCAGCTCGTACCTAGGGGAGGGGTCCAGGGGAAAAGATAAGTAGAAGATAATTAGCATTGCAGAACAAACGCAAAATAATTTGCTCGAGAGGAACTCTAGGGCACATTTCCGTCTTGGTGAGTGTGAACTTCATTGTTAATCAGGATATTTTGCCTTTAGAAAACACGTTATTGCTACTGATAAATTTGGGGAGGGCAGTAAGATCGGGCAACAGGAGAATAAAAAGATCCCCTGATATTGATACTATATCCATCTTGCTCCTATTTCGTATGGGGATTCACTTGTCAAGGTAGGTTGCAATATACCGATCGCTGTTTCGACGTTTAGAAAGGAATGTATAACGTGTCGGAACTTCATCCCTGACTGGATTGCACGTATCTCAGATGGAAGCCTGTTCCACAATATGGAGTATCGATTTAGGAAAAAGTTGTCAGACAGTTTCGTTCGTGATCTTTTCACTTTTACTTTATTGTGATTGTTATTTCGGGTGCGATAATTTGATAATTCTGCTCGTTGTACCGATGGGCGTGAAGAATGTATTTTTTGGGTAATTGTGTCAAAGAAGATGAAAAGATTAAGTTTCATTCATACTTTTACTGCGACACCTGAGATGGCTCGGTCATGTGAGCCGTATGGATTCGACGCGGATACCGAAACAACTCTTATACGGTCAGCTGAGTATTGGGAAGCGGCATGCTGGGAAACCAAAGTTACGTTACCAGGACATGATTAAAGTGAGCCTCACACGTTCTAACCTTGATTGCAGATCATGGGAATTGAAGGCGGTTGATCGGCGTGCATGGCGCGATCTAATCACGAAGGCAGTTGCTGAAGTGCGGGAGAAAGCCCTCATGCATGCAGAGAAGAAGCGGCAAGTTCGGAAGCGGCAAGCACCGATGAATTGTACTCCATCGACATCAAGCGCATGGTGCTGTAGAACATGCGGTCGCGAGTGCCTTAGTCAGGCAGGCTTAGTGAGCCATGAGCGAGGCCACTCCGGACTACTACCGAAGCGACGACTGGTTCTGCAGAGGACATAGGCAGAACCGGCGCAGCGTTTGTAGGCAATCTGCATTCGATTTACTAACAGTGTAATTGCAAGCTAAGTCTCTTTATTTCAGGTGGTGGGTTTTCAATTTTCCTCAATGCTTTTCTTTCTCATATAGATGTCTACCTGTACTCTATTCCATTAACTTGCACACCTCGCTTAAGCCAATTGTATTCGATTTCCATAACATTTTTGTGTTCGTGGCATTTCCTTATAGTATACTTTCTTACCTCGTGAACTTATCTAGGATTCGTTTGTATACCACGTATTTCATATGCTCATTAACTTAAGGTTTATGTCACTGTTTCCGTATGCATTAATCGAGTTATTTTCTTTCCCTCTCTCTCTCTCTCTCTCA
Organism: Dicrocoelium dendriticum; assembly: GCA_944474145.2. Taxonomy (NCBI): domain Eukaryota; kingdom Metazoa; phylum Platyhelminthes; class Trematoda; order Plagiorchiida; family Dicrocoeliidae; genus Dicrocoelium; species Dicrocoelium dendriticum. The sequence goes on from OX104070.1 coordinate 31,553,720, forward strand.
AGTGTTTGGCCGTTGTTTGATATCCCCGGTGTGGCTGCGCTTGATGTGCATGTTGACAAGGCGCCTACCTGTCTGTTACCCACTACCTCGTCCATACTGGCTCCAGGAGACAGTTGGTCGTTGCTGGAGGGGACGGGGTACACGGTCCTTGTGGCCGTGTTAGGATCAAAGAGTAGTTCCATGCACTAAGTGTGGAGCGGACTACGGTCCAGCCACCGCCTTGTGTGCGGTTGATTCCCAAATACAGTGTGCTTGTGTTTGCCTGTGAAGGAGTGTGGGCCGGCTCCGTTGATGAAACGTGGCTCCCATCCACATGCCTCCCGGTCTTATTCCTTCGGGTTTACACCGGATATGGGGTGTGTGGTTGGAGTTGTGGGTGGTGCAGTGCAAGCCATCCATGGCCCTCTGTAGGCGCAGGTGTCCTGTGGCTTGCCACAGTGACAGGCAAATCCGAAACCGGATGCCGCCAACCACGTATTTCCCCGTGCCCCATGCTGAGGCGGATGTTGCATTTTTGATGCGTCTTCACCGCAGTTGGGCTAAACCAACTTACACTTAAACTAGGTCTTTTTAAGCTGGCTAAATTTCAATCCACTTTATTTGGTTTGTTCTGCCTACCTGAATAATTGTCTATTACCTGGCCACGTTTCTTACACTAGTTGCGCTTCTCTTCGTTAACTTTGTTGCGTTTGTAGCATTTTTGCGTAACTTGTGGACATCTTTTCCTTATCGCGGATTCGTTGCTAACCAACTTACTTCATATGCCAATTTAGCGAGGAGTTATGCCACCGTATCTGTATGCATTATTGGATTTGTTTTATTTCATGTTGCCGTTTCAGGTGATTGGCTGTTGGTTGATATCCCCGGTGTGGCTGCGTTTGATGTGCATGTTGACAAGGTGCGTACCTGTCTATTACCCACTACCTCGTCCATACTGGCTCCAGGAGACAGTTGGTCGTTGCTGGAGGGGACAGGGTGCACGGTCCTTGTGGCCGTGCTAGACTCGAAGAGTGGTTCCATGCACTAAGTGTGGAGCGGACTACGGTCCAGCCACCGCCTTGTGTGCGTTTGATTTCCCAAATACAGTGTGCTTGTGTTTGCCTGTGAAGGAGTGTGGGCCGGCTCCGTTGATGAAACGTGGCTCCTATCCACATGCCTCCCGGTCTTATTCCTTCGGGTTTACACTGGATATGGGGTGTGTGGTTGGAGCTGTGGGTGGTGCGGCACAAGCCATCCATGGTCCCTCTGTAGGCGCAGGCGTCCTGTAGCTTGCCACACTGACAGGCAAATCCGAAACCGGATGCCGCCAACCATGTATGTTCCATAACCCCGGTGCTTTACCAAAGCGCTCCGTCGATAGACCTTTCTGCTCACCTCACACACTACCGACGAATTAATCTAGTCATCGACTGTCTCAGAATATACCGTGGTTATGCACAAAGGCAGCTTAAAAAACATTGGACAGTTCACGTAGTGGTGCTGGATGCTGCTTATCTTTACTGCGACGAAACATTGGTCTCTGCAACACAACGTGTGTTCTCTGCGCTTCAGCATTAGACACGCTGATTCGACGATAGCCTTTCACACTGGAGCTAGAACAGTGGAATATACAAAGCAAGAATGCAGTGCTCAACAAGTCTGCAGGAGGGTCAAGGTGAAAACCGCAATTCCACTAAGAAGTGTATCAAAGAAGTTGAGTGTGCGCCAGTGGACTCACTGCGCATCGCTGGCACGGACCCTAGTCAGCAAGCTAATAAGCACGAAATGGGTCGAAGTTGGATTTGGGGCAGGGTTTAGCGCGACAACCAGACATTAAAGGTCACAAAGGACGACACAAGCGCTCTTTAAAACAACCGCAACCACCATGACTGCGACCATTATTGAGTCCTGGGAACAGGAGCTTATTACTGAACACCATTGTTGCAATGCAAATCTGACAAAGCGATGCCACTGGTGGAATCGGTGCATTCAGCGGAAATATTCCGCCACACAGAAGTAACAATAAGCCTAAGTAGCCTGCTTGTTACAGAGCAGCTCAGGTTCTGCGAAGGAGTGCACAACGTCACAACTTGAGTAACACTAGTTCTGTATTTCCCATTGTTATATCATCAGATCTACAGTGACGGCGGACCTTCTCTCACACCTAGAAGTTAGTGTATGCAGACACATCACATTCATCTTGTCCTTTGTCTTTGGACGAGTAAGGTCGAGGCCTAGTAACTGACACCTTAGGAGGTGCGGGTTGGACAAATGCGCCAAATCTCAGATATGAATCGTAGTGATATAACAGGAACTGGAACTCTGAGGTGTGCATAAGCAGACGACCAAGAGTTGCGGTACCTTGTCTACTTACCGAAGTTGGTGTTGGATCGGATTTTAGCAGAACGACGCGGCAATGAAACACAATGTTTATTGACTCGACAACAGTCAACCAAACCACTGATGTAGGTGAACAGGTATCAGTCAGGTTTGCTTCCCACGATGCACCACATTATCCGGAGTCCGCTTTCGAAACATCGATGTGCCTACACAATGTTCGGCAACTAATAATTGCCACATGTTCACCCCATATCTCCTCTTCTGTCCATCCCATTCTTGTCGGCCAGTATTTACTCGGCAGCTTGTGAGATGCCTGGTTGTGGCTGCACCACTCTACTTGGGGTCAGTCCTAGAGGCTCCAACACGGTGTATTGGCCTGATTTATTGGGCAATTCTCGGTTCAAAATCGTTACAGGGAGCCGCTCGCGATCTGGTTTCGGCTCGTTATATCAGCACCGTATTGCTTTGTCTGACCTTACTGATGGCGGTCGTAATTAAGTTTGCTCACTGCAGTTTCCGTGTTATTCCTATCTTCCGGCTAATGATTGCGTTCTGTCTCCCTATAATGTGGGCCAAAACACTGAATTTCCTGACTGCTTTCTCCTTGAAACCAGCTTGGCTAATATCCCCAACTACGTAGTTCACGAACTACCGTTTTGGCCATTGTAAATTTCTCCAATTACGCAAAATGAAAACGCGATCTTGTTGGATAGCAATCGTAAAAGCAAACGATCCCTGGGGTGATATAATTTGTCAGTGGGGAACAACACGGTGCTCCAAGTCGATTCTATCGTGGACGATTGGTGGGTCATTTTGAAGCACCCGTTGTGTAAATGGACTGCGACGTGCGATCTTAATGTGGACCACGATTTGCAATGAAGTGAACCCTGGTGAATCCGATCATCGGGACCATAACTTGTGGGTTATGTGAATATTGAGTGTTGCCTGCCAGAGGACACTGCGCTCCACAACTGGTATCGAACTTATTCGATAGCATTTGGTAGAGGTAGCAGGCATAGAACCCGGGGCCATTGTGCTGTTAGCCAAAATCTCTAACCATTCAGAGCGGCAATTTACGGACACTGACCCTTGAGTTCACAAAACGCCGCGCTTAGCAACTCAGTCGGGTAATCTCCCATAATCGTGAGATCAGATGACCAAATCCATCGTACATGTTGCTCCACCTCCACCAGTGCTCTATGCGTCAGTGTCGGCGGCTAACTATCATGGGGTGTGCAGGCGACCACAGTAAAAATTTTAATTTTTCTTGCCGTAGATCTCCGAAATCAGCAGTCCTACTGTAGACTCGATTTTACAGTGAGTTGACAGCACTTCTCTGACATGGAGAAATTTCACCATTTCACCATAGCACACTGGTTTCAGCCCTTCGTATTTCGGAAATTATACTCCATAATGCTGCATCAGCTAGACAACTGATCCTGACTCCGGCTGGAGTGTAAGTTACTGATGAAAGCCGCATCTATAGGGTGATAAACTCCCTCCATCTCTGTTACAAGGAAAACGTTTAGTACAGCTTTTATTGTCGACCCATGCCCAAGTTCAGGGATGTTCAAATGCGGGCATGCGGGCCAACTGCGGCCCGCGTTAACATTTCAACTGGCACGAGGCCTCAACATGAAATAATAAATTCAGGCTTGGACTTTTTCGTACATGTATAATTTTTGTTATCAACTTAGTGTCAGACTGAAAATGGCCCAACGTATTTTTACCTCAGTAAATCTGGCCCTCATTACAAACGTTTGGACACCCCTGTCCTACTTGTTAGCGAATTCACACAATAAATATGCACGAAATCCTTAAGCCAAGCACATAGAAGCAAAAACTGGTAACTCAGGTTGTTCAGCTGGTCGTTGAACTGTATGCTCAGCTTCGGAATTTTTTTGTCAACGTTTCATCACCTCGATTTCTGATGAAACGTTTGCAACAAAATTGCCAAGCTCAGCGAATTGTTCAACCGCCAGCAAACCGCATTTCCATCGTTTCCGAAAGTATCGTGCGAACCTGGATAAAATGGCCCATCTGTTTTCAACACGATTGAATCGGTGGGAATCAGATTGAATTCCAGCGCTCTATTGTGTTAACCACACTTAAAACCCGTTTTGTCTACTTGCTGGGAGTTAATGACTCTTCGCTTAATCGTCATTAGCTTACCTCAGTTAATGAACTATTCCAATTCCATTAAAGATTCTCGTATGCACTTCCACTGACACTGTTAACATTTACTGGGCTTGTATCCTTATTTCCATTACCAAGTAATTCATCATGGATATCCGTTTTGCAGTAGACACAATTCTGTGGCGTTTTATCAGAGTGGTCGCCTAACGACAAGGGAGACTGTATCCTGCGTTTTTAATTAAAAGTGGTTAGTCTTCCCACAGTAATTGCAAATGCACGGTGAAGGGAACGGCATTTGCAGCGTGATTCGAAGGAAAGCGCATTCAGAGCTTGTGGACTAGGTTTCGTTTTTGACACCAAATCTTCGTCAGGTCCAGTGAAAAAGCCGATGCTTGCCCTAGCACTTATAGCGAACTGGGAAGATAATCGCGACAAATGGGATGTAGGTAGAAGGTTAGTCGCTGTTATGTCAGAAGCAAAACGTTGCTCACAAACTATACCAACCGGTTGTTTTCAAACACTTGAAATCATAAGCACTCGATCGATTCCCAGCAAGACGTTAACTTCCAATGGAACAATGGTGGATTACGGGCAGAATTGCTAGGCGTAAGAAGTCCCGCGGGGTGGAAATGTTTAGAAAGCCATTTGCCTCAGACGCAGGCTAGGTCTCGAATGTCCGCTTTGTGTTGGCGACGCAACACGTTAATTGGTATTTTAATCTTCATCGATTTCTTTCCCCTCGCGTTGTGGGCAGATGCGTAGAATGAGTAATCTAGCTGACTGGGGTAGCGGTAATCCCCGGTGTGACATGCTTGACGAATTCCGTGGGCGCAATAGCTGTACTCGATCGGTGGCCTAGGGGTAGATGTTTCGGTTAACGCCGCAATAACACCTGGCTCGAGTGCTTACTATCTCTACCTAATGAAATCAAATAAGTTCGATACTGGTCTTAGAGATCTGAGTGCACGCCGCACACCTAACATCCATATAGAGCGGAACAATTCAAAGCTGTTATCACAAATGCCATGCATATCTCGAATCGCCACGGCATGAGACCATAGCAAGACATATGGTCACACAATGCAAGCGCTGGGAATCGTCGGATTATGACTATCGGTTAGGGTTAACATTTGGACCCACTCATAACCACTGAATTTGAAGGGTTTTGTGTAATCAAAAATAATTAAGAAGCCACAGCTAGGATAATACCTGAAATTCAAACGTATTGGTCACCCCATTGCGTGTTGTACCATTTTCACCAATCATTGAACCTATATAACTAGGTGAAAATAATAGAATATCGATCTGATTTGCTATAGAACGCCACTTCGTGTTCATACAGGTAAAAAGTGAAACATCTGAGAAGCATACACTTGCCGAGAATGATAGACTAGAAACTGTGGACCATTCCACACTTTCCAGTACCATGACATACTCTCGGGTTGTTGGGCGATTTCATCAGCAGACAACCAACTATACTTCTGACGGTGTTTCATGAAAACCATATACTCGAAGGGCAAACGAAGCGCGTCGATTGGTGTATATTTCCATAATTCGGTATGAAAGGGTGGGTCCTGTTTCCGTGGTGGAGTAATGAACCCAAATAAAGGGGTGCTGAGCGCACACTCAGTTCAAACAATTCCCCTGAAGTGTTTCTATATCTGCACTGCCACTATCATGGCTGCAGCCATATTCATGGGAGTAAGAATTCAGGTTGCAGTCTGACCTGTTTTCTGAGGAAATTTTAACGCGGCCATATTCACTCAGACAAGCATCATACACCCCGAAGGGCGCTAAAAGGCAGTTTCGTCCTATTGAAACCCTGCAGAGGCTCATCCACATGGAATTCCACTGCATTCAACTCAAGCCACTGTTTCATCGGTGATAGCGGCCGGCTAGCATGATGGTTCACCTGGGACACATAGTCAGATGTGAGGTTCAAGCAACACAACGGCTTAATGAAGACTGGTCGGGCTAATCAATAACCAGATCGGTCCGTTCGGATGGTAAACGTCGCAACAGCTCACACATTGTGCGCGCACACAGAGCGACAACCTATGAGGTGACCGGGACATCACTCGGTCATCACCATTACCCACTTCGGATGAGATCTGAGGTGGAGAGCGGCCATGACAAGAGTGCAGAGGTGCTCACTGGTCTCTTACCTCACGTTGTCATGGCCTGATATTGATGACCTTAGCTGCAGTTATGTTGCGTACCTGAAAACACATTGGGGTATAGCTTGGACACAATTTTAGGACCATTTTGAACCGGATATTACACTGATACTGGGCAATGTTCTGCTATCCGTTCCTCTGAAAGCCTGACCGCGTGTGCATTTCATACAGCATATGTGATTCTCACTGGACCGGGAGACTGCCATGAGACATGGGACAAGGAGCCAAGTGAACTGTACATTGCACTGTTAGTGCACATATTAATGTGCGTGGTCGCAGTGCACGTGGTCGCAGCGCACGTCACCCGAAGGGATCGACTAACTTATCGATCCATCGATCCATCCGATTTTCTGGCACTGGCCAGTTTACCGTAACATCCACTGTAAGACCAGCTGTGTTAGGCCCACTGACGTGCAAGTGCCTGGTAGGCATTTCCGAAAGAAAATTACCCTGGAAATTGGGCTATTACCGGGGGCTCAACCAGTGACTATGCTGGTTGAGTGCCCTGACTGCCCGACGGACATGGTTAGGTGGGTGACGGGTGTCACTGACCGCTTCTTGCGTAGGAACTATTCGATAACTTTTTGAATGTTGAATTAATTTACCTATCATTATTAATTCATAAGGTAGATTTTGTTTAGTAATAAACATAAAAGAACTTAAACTTTGTAATCAGTTTCATGCTTATTTTTAAGCTGATACTTGTAGGTACCGACAGGAATGTAGATCATCAACATTGTCACCGTGAAGGTATATTACTAAAAATGATATTCTTGAAGAACACAAGCTCTTGAGCTGGAGAACAATAATTGAAATAACTTCTTTCATCTTGAAGCTCAGGCATATGTTTCTTGCTGGGACGGACAGTTTCACAGGCAAAAACGTTGTCCACCTTCAGATGCTCAAATAGTTCCACAGCTGTGAAGTAGTTATTCATTACCACGACATAACCGCGATTCGGAGGTTGGTTTAATCTGTTCCCAGCACTTCCCCCAATTCCAATGTCTAGAATTAGCAGCATCCTGTGAATTTCCCTGATACTCTTCAGAGATAAATATAACCACTCATATCGGCCAAACGCCATGGTTTATAACCAAGTATTACTTCTTTCACATCACAATATATGTAGTAGACAATCCAAAAATATATAATAATGATTGTTGAGTAAATTACTTTGTCACAAGTAGAAATATTCCAAGTCCATAAATTTTGTGTCCCAACCCATCGTTATGCCCAGTAAAGGTTTTAACTCAATATTACACTTGAGATCTGGCGGTAGTTTCTGGTACAACACACATGTTGTATCAGCATAATACATTTTGTACTTAATAGTGTAAAATAATCATGGCATGTCCAATGCAAAACGAATAACAATTAATAGGAATGGCATGCTGCAAAGAAACCAAATTTTACACATGGAGCAGCCAGTCACAATTCTCTGAAACCAAGTTTCGACTGCGCACGACATGAACCACTATAGTTTACATTCTGTACAGCGAAGTATCAGAGTTCTGGCCCTTACCCAATTGTTGACCGAGGGATATTATATATGTTCTGGCGAGTAGCAGCAGGAATAACACTTGAATTTGAGCAATAGTACAACTTAAAGTGGTATTAATAAGTACTGCCAGGACACAAAGCGTTAAACAGCTCTAGTCCATTTGAAGTGGGGCACGTAATCTCACCTACGTCTATCATTAGAAAATGACGCATTACAACTGTGGGACTGCGGCTTTCTCTGTAATCAGCCAGCATCTGCCCAAGTACGTATCACGTGCCAATCGACTCAGTGAGATTTCCACTTTTGGTGAAGCCCCCGGGATGACCGCAGAGGTTATTTGTATGCCATCGCATCCGTAACGCCAAGTTGCCACCGACCATAAGCGATAGGTGCCCCATGTGCTACTTTAAAACAAGCGTTCACACCAGCCAGAGCCCCAACACCACACCGCACAACGACTCGGAAACAAACTGCATAGGGTAGGACACATACTGCGGATGGTTGCTGGTGTACACGGTCTCCCAGTTGCTTGCTGCATTGCGTACTCAAGTTTCTCTAATCACACAAATCTAGCAAATTGATGATTCATTGATTGCGCATGGTCGACACACGGGAAATCTTGGGGACTATTAACCTGGTTACTCACGTGAATCTGGAGGTGGCGGACACTGCGTATCTTCAGTAGAATTCAACCGACTTCTGCACGCCACTTGGCTAGGTTGCACCACCGAACAACAAAGTCACACACTGCACAGTAGGTGGACCTCCGGGTCAAAAAGAACCTCACTGTTTTTGGACGCCGTAAATTTGAGAATCAGGCGCAGGTCCAGTTATCGGCTTTTCACTTGGCACTCATCCACGAGGTTGGAGACCTTGTAAAGATGAACACGGTGCTGCGTGTACAGTGACCACTAACATCGTAGAGCGGAGTCCGGAGTTCAATACCAAGCGTTATTCACTCACATCCAGGCGTGCACAGATGAATGCAATTCCGCTCCCATGCGCTTCGATGATATCCACTATCTACACGACCAGGATGAGAACGGAAGGGATGCTAGATGATTCGGCGAAGGCGACCGAGCCCGTTTATGATATTAGAACGCTGCTCACACCGGAACTGACCGTGTGAGAGCATCGTACTTGGTTCGTCTGCCATCAAGACATGACTGTACCTGAACGTATTGCAATAGTGCGAACTTCCGTGGCCCATTGTGCTACGTTGAGTCACACTTTCCAGGTGCCCTCAGAGACGGTCGTACCAGACACGTCAGACCAGAACAGTCTCATATTCATCCACGAAGGTCTGTGAGAGCCCGATGGCTCTTTCTCTTTAAAAGTTGACCATGGAAACAGCCGGTTTACGAGTTATAATCTCATAGCTCGAACGCTGCGCATTGTCTTGGATGGTGGGAGGACACCACTGGGTGCTCAATGGTTTGCTACCACCTGCGTAAAGCCACGCATCTCGTGGACTAATTGGTGCAAACCCGCTAACTCTCATCTACGGCTGGCCGTGGTCGCCGGTACCAAACACGGATGGCATCATTCGGTCTCTGGATTTCCCTGTCAATTTGCCCTCCAGGGGGACGGCCACAGGAAGCCAGCGCATACAGAGGGACCATGGATAATGGAGCCAGTATAAGTACGCATGCGCATTTTTACACCAAAGCATCTTGTCAAAGTTCATTACAAGCGCAGCCAACCCTAGGATAACAAAAAAAACCACATTATACCGAAGAAAATAACCACGCAAACTACCCAGTAGATGTGCGGCAGTGTAACAGTACAGAACAAATGACAAAAGCACACTAATAATTCAATAGTTAAACAGTGTATGTTGGAAAAGCAGTAGATTTATTATACACACAGGACGGTAAATGCAAATAACATCCAAACCAAAGTGTTTCGGCGTGGAACATGAACAATCGCACTGTATGGTATCACACTTTGGCGTAGTGTTTATCATTTAAGTGGAAATTTTATAGTTATTAGTTAAGTCGTTATCTATTTCCCGTCGACCGGCTTTCTCGGCGTACACTATATATCGCGAGGATTGGTGCGTTCATCAAATGTGATGGCAATGCAGTTCAGTGTAAACAGATCCGAAGGGAGTAAAAGTGCTTTTTAAAATCCAAACGGAAGTGTTGAGTAATAAGTATTAGGGAATGGATTCGGCATCAATTCTAGGGAGCAGTGCTTACATCGATGATCGTCTTCTGTTACTTATCTCGTATGAGAGAATGAGAGCTCCGTGAAGCCGTTGGTATTCGAAGGAGGACGTACCAATTACACGCAGGCGCAGTTCGCAATTCAGAGAGGATAGCCCACATGCTACCTGGGTAGTTCCTTTTAGAGGATTCCCAGAGAGACCAATGCCTCCTTGTAACCATGGCCTGCAGGCCTGAACCGCATACACAATGTGGAGGCGAGTACACGAGTTAATCAGCTGGGGTACTAGCCATCAGCCAAAAGCACCAAGAGCTCGCCCCAACAACTTCAAGTGCAAATTCGTCACATTCGCTGCCCCTCGAACATTGGAACGAATTGCCCAAAGTCTCTTTTACTAGTCCCATGTTGTAAAACGGGCTGTCCCAAAAGTGATATGTTGTTGAAGCTGCTGCGCAGTGTCAGCAAGTGGAACTTTGCAGGGTTAAGTGGGAGACGGTTCATTTCCCTCTAATCGTAAATGCGGTCCAGATCGTTCTGAAGATGTGCACGCGGTTGGATGTTGAGGGAATTGCTTTCCAGGAATTAACATCATGTGCAACTATTTACATCGGAGATGGAATGTTTGCTGGGAGGTAGTTGATGTAGACTAACAACAGTGGCGATCCGAGGACGGCTTCTTGAGGTACACCAATGGAGACGCGCAGACTTCCGGAGTGAGTATCGGTGATGTTACCTTAATTGTTCTGTCCCGTAGGCAAACTCTCAACTATGTAAGCAGCTTACTGATGACACAGTAGGCACCATGCTTTCGGAGGAGAACTAAGATGCTGACTCCATTGAGAGCCTTAGCATAGTCACAGCAAATTACATCTAGATGGACTTCTTCTGCAGCGGCCCTGGTCCATGATTACGGAGCAAGAAGAATTGGGGACCTAGCGTTAGGTTGACACGGGAAAATGTATGTACAACTCAGAAGTTATAAACCGAATAACACGGAAAACAGAAGACAAGATACGCGAAACATAATCAAGGAATCTGCGGACGATGAACTGAGCTGAGTAACTATCACAAATAGGGTTCAGAACCAGCGTAAGTGTAAGTTACTCTAGCCCAAATATGGTGAAGAGAATAACCAATGCATTAGCAATCGCAGCATAAGGAACAAACGGATAACCTACTTCCATCGAAAGAAACACGAATCCCTTAAACCCGCAAAAGGCACCCATGGAAATTATAGTCGCTGGAACACGAAGGTACTACACATCTATTTCTCTAGGGGCTACAGCAGGTTGGTAACACCATGACTGACGTAATCTTAGGTATCCTAGCTCCGCTCACACATTTGTGGCTGCATATGGTCGAGGCTTATATTCAGGCTTTAATTCTGAATACTCACTTCCCAGCGGTATATTTAATAATCCATTTACATACTCCTGATAGCTGTTCCGACGGAGAATATCGCGGTGGATGGTACTCAGTATTGGAAATGTTCAGTTTAGTTTGCCTTATGAGACACTCTCCAGGGCCACACGTTGTTGTCTTGCATAGTTTCTCTCATGGTATAGGAAGGTAAATGAACCACTAAAACGCGAAACGTTTCCGCAAAGTATTTGACTTATTCAGATGGGAAGAATACGTTATGAATGGTGGGATTCTGATATTCTCTAGCAACGCAGCTAGGTGAGAAATGCTTGATTCCGGTCCCGAGATGCCGCTGTTTACGGAATGCCCCAGCAAAGCCCATTCCATTATCGTTGGAAACCGTCTATCATATCAATTCTACCAGAGGACCGTCACGTGCGACTTATCGATAACACGTCTTAGTCGTCTGTCTTTCAGACCATATCCTTTTTTAGCAGCAACTGCTTACCTCGTTCCATTCGTCACATGTCTACTTGCTGTGTGTCTGTCCTACCCACTTCCTGGCACCTCACCGATGACCGTCATGGGCAAATTGCCATCCGATCGGAAGCTGACACCCAGTGTACCGGGTCAATAGACTGATAGCTGTTCGACTATCATAACAGTGGGTTTTTGGACGGAAAACTTAACATACGATTAGGCCATAGAGAGAATACGCGCATTCGATAAATAGGAACGAATAGCAAGTGGAAATCAAATTGGATTGGTAGATACGAACTATTGAGGGCAATCTAAACCGGAAGGAAGCATCTGAGCTGGCAACAGTAAACAACACCTTCGCTTTACCTGACTCGTTATGGGGAGTCACAAACACGCACTTTGGATCAGTTTTAGTTCGCATATTGTGGGGATGCGAAAGGCAAAGATTGCAAAGAAGAGGGTAGCGCCGAGAAACCATAGAGAAAGGAAACAAGCACAGGCGCCGGGTACGAGATCACACGGAATGACATAAGTCCTATGAACTTGAGAGCAGTTGGAGAACAATGAGCGGTAGCGAGCCTGAATTAATGAGAACAGAGGTAGTGATTCAAAGTTCAGTAAGTGAGAGAGGTAAGCCTTTGCCGGTGCCTCCAAGATTAACCCCAAGCAGAGTAATGCGACTGCGATCCTGCAGACCAACAACTTTAGAACAAATCCAGACTGGTGGAAACGCTGCACACGGAAACGAAGGTGCGGCGTCAAACAGGTAAGGAATTTTCATCGCAAGTCGGAGCTCGGACATGACGGCTAGCGATTTGTCATATTTGGTGCGTCGTGGGACGGTAACTTCACCCAGGTATATACGCATGGGTGAGATTTTTGTTAGCCATGGTCGCATAGAAGATAGTGCTTTCTTGTCTTTTCCTTCTTGCTAAAATCTGACATGAGTGCGAGCATATTATAGGCTTCTGTTAACGTCCTGTTGAGTCTAAATATCCCTTACTCACGCTCATGGGTGAAGTTGAATGTATGAGTCCCAGAAGCCGTGCAGATGACATGTAATTCTAAGCTCCTTGTGTAGAGAGGCCGCTTCCAAGAATGGCTCTGGGGAGCTCTTCGGAGCTAGCTGAGAGCGGATCGCGGAAGACGGCTAGCGACGAGCCTGGGCCCTGAACTACGGAGCGGGAATATGTGAACAGCGCAATAAATCAGACAAATACGCCGCTAGCGCAGCCCACAGGACCGAGGCCGAGCCGATTGACACAGCCCAGAACAAGCAAGTCGAGAGCTCTCGAACGACTCCTGGCCGATCCAAATCGGGTGCAGAGAAGCGGAGATCGAGGCGAAAACAGGAAGGCGGATCTTCCAAGGCAGAGCTCTCGAGGCGAAAGGACTGGCTCGTCTCTAACATCCGTACCTGTGTTGCGTTGGGGGACGGAAATCTAGTCGATATTCGATGGCGCGCGCGAGACCCTCATGTGCCCATTTTCGGTGTGCAATAAACGTCTACCCCCCTGTCGTGTCGTTCTCGCTACATTGGTGCCGTGACCAATCGCGATGGAGTTGACCCAGTTGGAGCAATTTGCGGCCGGTGACGTGGAGGCGTGGCTCGATGAGTTCGACGGAATTGCGGCTTGCACGGGTGTGAGGGGGGATGCAAATTTGCTAATTGCTTTGGGCACACGGTTGAGTGGACGAGCCAAGGCGGTGTATTTGCTCACTCGGAAGGCCAAACCCGGTTGTTCGTTCGCTGAGATGAAGGCTGCCTTGTGTGCAGAATTTGGGAAGGATCTGGAAAGAGAACGAGCACTGCAACGATTTCACGCAGCCAGGTGGGACGAACAGGAGGATTTGATGGTGTTTTTCCAGCAGCTAGACAGACATCTAACAATTGGGCTCTTCGAGTTAGAGGGCAACGCAAGAGAGCGCCTACTGAAACAGCAGTTTATCCGAAGTCTGCCCGGTCCACTCCATGATCAGGTGAAATTGGCGTCGCTGGTGGGAGACAGCAAAGCGTTGGATCTGGTGACGGTCGCCCAGAATCTGTCGGAACGAGTGACAGTGAGAAGCATCCAGTATGCTGAGTTGGAACAGAAAGTAAATCGCCTATCCGAAATGGTGGAGCAGCTGTTGTCGATAGAGTCTTCAAGCACCACTTCACAACGCAATGTACGAGCAATCCGGAACGGTCGCCGCTGTTTCCGATGCAACCAGAATGGTCATGTGGCAAGATTCTGCACCAACGTCAATGTGCCCCATTGTTTCTCTCTATCCATGCCGAGTCGGTGGCGAGTACCAGTCCTCCAGGTAACTATAGAAGGTGTGTCTGTCCGAGCCATAGTAGACACAGGAGCGGCAGTGTCAATTACGAAGAGGTTCAATGGGGTTCCAGTAAACCCATCTTCAATCACGATGCAGACGGTCGGCGGGCATTCTTTGAAAGTGACGGGCACGCAGCGCTTACGAATCAGGATAGGAGAAACGCTCATCAGCCATGACATGTTCATCGTGGAGGAGACGAGCGAAACCATCATCGGAACCGACATCCTGAAACGGCTCGGTGTCACAATTGACCTGAAAAACAATGTGGTGATCGTGGCTAACGAGACGATCGAGATAAACAAGGGGAGATCCGACCGGGTTGGTGCCCTCAAAGCCGTGCCTGATTGTCAGAATCGTGCAATACGCAACGTACTGAGCAGGTATGCCCACTTATTCACAGACGCGGAAGATGATTACGGATTTTGCAATTGGGTTGAACACCGAATACCGTTGATCCCAGGAGGACAATGCAAGCCAATCTTCAGACGAATTCCACAGAACACCCTGGTTGAGATACAGAAGCAGGTGACCGAGATGGAATCGAAAGGAATCATCAGGCGAACGCACAGCCCGTATTCATCACCCGTGCTATTGACGAAGAAGGCCGACGGAACCTATCGATTTTGCATCGATTTCAGAGAACTAAACAGGGTGACGGTGAAGGATGCATTCCCGATGCCTCAGATGGAAGAAATTTTCTCAAGCCTTCACAGTGCGAAGCAGATATCTCTGATTGATCTCCGCTCGGGATATTGGCAACTGCCGATCGCAGAAGAAGATCGCCACAAGACGGCGTTCAGTGTCAATGACCAGCAGTATGAGTTTTTGAGAATGCCGTTTGGATTGTGCAACGCCCCAGCTACATTCAGGCGTTTGTTGCTGATGGTCCTGGCGAACCTGCAAGGCGTGGTTGTTTATGGTGATGACATCATCGTCTTCTCTGAGACGGAACAGGAACATGTGACCAGACTTGGAGCAGTACTGCAGAGGCTAGATGAAGCTGGTCTGAAACTCAGTCGTAAAAAGTCGCAGATTGCCCAAAAGTCGATTGTATGCTTGGGTCACATCGTGGGCAATGGTCAAGTCCATCCACTTCCGGAGAAACGCGAGACGATCAAGTGCTTCGCAAAACCAAAATCCAAGCGTCAGCTCCGTTCGTTCTTGGGAGTGGTGGCATATGATTCAAAGTTTGTGCCCCAGTTCGCAGAGAAGGTCAGCCCGTTGTTAAAGCTGCTTCGCAAGGACGTGCCCTTCGTGTGGACAGCTGAAGCGGATCAAGCCTTTGACCATCTAAAGGCAGGCATAGCAGAAGCCCCGACATGTCTACGGCTACCCAATCCTGGTGAGAGGTTCACTGTGGCTGTCGACGCAAGCAATGTGGCCATCGGTGCGGTTTTGTCTCAACCGGCTGGGGTGGTGGAGTACGCGAGCAGAGTGCTGACGGGGGCGGAACAGAAGTATTCAACAACGGAGAAAGAATGCTTGGCCATCGTGTGGGCGTTAGAGAAGTGGAGAAATTACTTACTGGCGAATGAATTCCGGGTCGTCACTGACCACAAACCGCTCTCGTGGTTGATGACGGCGAAATACCCGCGGGGACGGCTTGCGCGATGGGCCTACCGATTGCAGGAATTTAACTTCACCATTGAGCACGTGGATGGAACACAAAATGTATTGCCAGATATGTTGTCACACCCGTGTTTGGACGATATCATGCCAGACAATGCCATACCGGTGCGTGCGATCGCGATGGGGGAGAGGAACCTGCTGGGAGATCAAAGGACAGATGAATTCGTGAATGTGTTGTGCTCTCACTTACGGGCTGGCACCAAACCGGAGGCTACATCGGAGGAGGTGGAGGAACTCCTCAAGATCTGGGACAGGTTGAAGGTCGAAAACGATAACGTGGTGGTGGCGATAGACGGACGGAAAGTGCCTTTTGTTCCACCAAATCAGCGAGAACGTGTGATGCGCATAACTCATGATGGCGCCCATATGGGATTCGAGCGGGTCTTTGAATTGCTGCGGAGGCGAGTGTTTTGGCCAACCATGAGGAAGGACGTCGCGGCATACATTCGGGAGTGCCCAAACTGCCAAATGAGTCGGGAGATGGAGTCCCCGAGACCGCCGATGCGATCGATGGAGGTTGGTGAGCCACTTCAGTGTTGGGGACTGGACGTCTTTGGGCCCTTACCAGTGAGTCGAACAGGAAACAGATACATTCTAGCGATGATTGACCACTTCACTCGATGGGTGGAAGCCATACCAATCAAGGACCAAACAGGCGAGACAGTGTCGCAAGTATTCGAATTCAATGTACCTGCAAGGTATGGGATCCCACAGTGTATCATCACGGACCAAGGGCCCTGCTTTTAGTCAAGAGCGTTTAAGTCAGTGTTGGACAAGTGGGGCATCCAGAGACGGCGAACTTCACCGTACCACCCACAAACCAACGGCATGACCGAGCGGTTCAACCGGACATTGAAGACGTGGATAAACTGCACGAAGTTGGCATGGGAAGATGTTTTGCCTCAGGTTCTGATCGCGTATCGGACCAGCATGCAATCAACCACCAAGGTCTCGCCATTCGAATTACTGTTCGGCAGAGAACCACGGATTGCGCTCGATACTTGCCTACCGAACCAGGGTGAGTGGAAACATCCAGCTGTGCATCAAGAGCGACTGCGAGGAAAAGCTGGAAGCGAAACCAAAGCTCGACAAGCGCGGAATAAGCGAAATTACGACGCCAGGCATGAGGCTCACAAGTGGAGGCCATTCAGGATTGGAGAACGGGTCAAGTTACGGAACAACGATCGGCCGGATCATGACGGGCCGGGCGCAAGCAAGTTCAGAGAACGCTGGAAAGGCCCCTACACCATTATCGACCAGAAAGCGGGCAACTTCTTAATCGACTGCGGAGGAATGAAAAGTTGGGTGAATGCTGCTCTCCTGCGACCATGGTACGAGAGGAAGAAAGGTCCTCGAGGAGGGGCGGGTGTAGAGAGGCCGCTTCCAAGAATGGCTCTGGGGAGCTCTTCGGAGCTAGCTGAGAGCGGATCGCGGAAGATAGCTAGCGACGAGCCTGGGCCCTGAACTACGGAGCGGGAATATGTGAACAGCGCAATAAATCAGACAAATACGCCGCTAGCGCAGCCCACAGGACCGAGGCCGAGCCGATTGACACAGCCCAGAACAAGCAAGTCGAGAGCTCTCGAACGACTCCTGGCCGATCCAAATCGGGTGCAGAGAAGCGGAGATCGAGGCGAAAACAGGAAGGCGGATCTTCCAAGGCAGAGCTCCCGAGGCGAAAGGACTGGCTCGTCTCTAACATCCGTACCTGTGTTGCGTTGGGGGACGGAAATCTAGTCGATATTCGATGGCGCGCGCGAGACCCTCATGTGCCCATTTTCGGTGTGCAATAAACGTCTACCCCCCTGTCTTGACGTTTCTCGCTACACTTGGAGGACGGTACATCGTTAGTTGTGTTGGTGGTAAACTGCTAGCCCCACTTTTTGGCGAGCAGTACACGGGTTGCACAGCTGTTCCAGATATTAAATTGCACCATAGGAATATAAAAGAAGTTCTGCATTAGTTTCAATGTATCTGGCGTTAGGCTGAAAATCTCTCCAATCAGTGGAAACTTAATCGTGGAACGATGGAACAAGAATTGATTACTGATCGAGAAGCTTTTACTCAACAAGTCCAGAAAGCTCGTCAGGTAGAGAATGCTAGAATCGAAAGTTGATGTAGTGGGAGCCTGAAATCTTTGCTGGAGGACTCATCATGGTTTTCACGTGTGCCCAACAACAATCATGCAAATGAAGACGTCGTTGTGTTTCGTTAGCCATCTTTCTGGTAACAGATATTATTACGTTAAGTGGGCACGTTTGGAACTGTGACATTGTGGGGAACGGGTGACTCAAATTGGCTTGTTATCACATCACTGACATAAGCAGAGAAAAATTCTTTTGCAGACATTCCAGCTGACTACACCAGGCAACCAGCTCAGACTCGTGGACCTTATGGGTGTTTTGAACGAGGTTCAAATGCCGTAGGAAGTTGTTTGCGTTTTCGGGGACTTTTACGTCACTCACAGGCCACCGGTGCACGCCGATATTATCCGTTGTTCACTTGCATGGCTTCCAGTTTAGTTTCGTAGGCAGATTCAACAAACCTTTGTTAGCTCCAGCCAACCATCATTTTGGAACCGCAAGCACAATAACCCATGCCTTTGACGGTGCTGCCAATTCTGGAAGGCGTGTTGCACATGGGACCACATGTAATTGCTGGACAGTAGCAGAAATATGGAAAGGATAAATCGCCGGAAAGATCGCTGCAAGTGTCCTCGACAAACCACAAGTCAAGTGTCACCTTGAGAGGGTTAATCACAGGACCGAGGGATAAAATCAACCAAGGTACTATAAGGATGTAAGTTATCGCAGGCATGCTAAATTGAAGACACCTCAAGGACCTTGCGGGCTCCCTCCGTAAACATAAAGATCTCACACACCGACTCGGTGGAATTGCCTATCAAGATAGAGAAGCACAATGAGATATGGACTTCACGTACACAGCCACGTGATGCATATTCAAAAACGCGCCGCCCCGCTACCCAACAGAATCACTGATAATGTCCACTCCAATGTTAGTGAATCGTTGACAGTGCAACGCACCACGATTAACAAACAATTCAATCACCGATGAACTCAGAGCTTAGTATTTTAGCTGCCCCTGAAAGTCAAAATCATCCTGTGTGTGTACATCAACATTTCTTCTATTAAATTAGTATATTCTCAGCTCGGTGAGAGACGGTTCAACAATCATGAGGTACAAGGGAAATGCAAACTGATTTTACAGGACAGCTGTACACGAAGATTTCTGATTCCATTCTCTTGGATTCTGGCGCCACTGATTTCGCTTCACAATTCTTCGGAATGGAAGACTGTTTCAAATCGGTCAGATGCGTTTATAGGATGGTTGTGAAGAGAAAACAATCTAAGAATGCATAATTAGGCGTGACAATAAATACTTGGAAACTCTAAGTAGAAAATTCATAACATTGGTACATAACAATAGTTTTAAAAATAATGATAGTGCATGATCACACAAACTAGCACTAACGGTAAACAGTTACACTGAGAACTCTCTTCATCATGAACCATTTAAATCAATTAGATTGAACTATGTGCCTCACACAGTTACTCAGGTCTGATCACACTGGGCGAATGGAAGTACGTATGTAATGTAAGGGGTTAGATGCAAGTCAGCAACAGTCCAAGCCTTCAGTAGTTCTGCGACTTTCAAGCACTCATGTCTTTCAACTGTGTAAGGAGAAGTAATCACTACGTGAAGGCTAAGGAAAAAGCTACCTTGTCCAACCGACGAATGGGCGCACTTCTTACAAATGCGATCTGTGTGTCCTCAAGCTTAGTAGGAATGCAGTAATAAAAAGGGTAGTGAATAAAAAATCATGGATAAATCCCACCTATCCAACTCATCGGTGCGCCCGCGTTTTCATATGCTACTAATGGGCCATCAACCTGAGTAACACGAAGGATGTAGCAGTATGGAATTAAAGCAAATCACTTAGTTCTCGTTTATCCAACCTCTCGACGTGCCAATATTTTCATAGGCCATCAGTTAGTCATTACCTTGAGTACTAATGAAGGATGTTATAATTTTGGAGAAAGGCTTGTGGGACATATCTTATTTACCTAGCAATAAAACCCGATTTGAATACCATGTATTTCCGTTTGTGTCGAAAGTTTCGCTCCGCATCCTTAAGTACTCTTTTTATGGTGAATTCCGCAAGTGTTTAAATGTTATCAGGCGCTTTCTCATTCACTCCTTCGTCCTTTTAACTAACACGAATCATTTCTATAGTTTGGTTAATTGTTAAGTACTCTTAGTTGCATCTTATATCATCGAAGCGAAGATGAACTTCTGATAGTTTGAGGCAATCGATTCCATAGCTTGGGATATTAATGTGTAAAGGTGCTGTACCTAGACGTGTTCGGCAACGAGGTAACTTAATCACCTAGTCACTGTTTCTCAGACCATACGATGAAGATTCTTGGAATATCGGCTGCTAGTTAATAGTCCATGTCGGTCGATTGACAACTTTATGTAACAGACATAAGTGCAGCCTTAATCTTCGAAACCATATCAGTTCGATTTGTACAAATGGTATCTATCTTTACGATTGAGGGTAGAGGTGAAACCCACAATTCTTTTCGTAGTAGACATCGGTGTAGCTTCGACTGCACCTGTGTCGCCTCTACTAACGCTACTAAAATTGGTGGCACAGTATCCTGATAATGGTCTGGCGTATGGTTTGAATGACAGGAGCTTAAGGTCGTTTGTTAAGAACAGACAGCCTATAATCTTAGCAGTCTGTCGGGTTTGAGCCACTGTATACTCAACTCGTTCTTTTTAATTCAACGAAACTGAAGCGCTCTGCAATGGATACCTCCCAGCCACTACTGTTGAGCACTCTGAGGAGGTATGCATAATAGTTTACACTCTGTGGTGTTAACTTGCGGTAATTTCTGGTTTAGCCAACTTAAGTATCCATCAATACCACCCTGCAGTGCTATATGATCATCTGCTGCCTTTTTAGATCATTAGGTTTCGAGACCGTTAGCGAACAGTGGCAAAGATAGAGGGGGCACCCACATTAGATTGTTGGTGGAAATGGGGGAATACGCGGTGCTTTAACTCAAGTCAGTATAAGCTTTATGTGCCCAAATGGGTGCATTGTCAGCATTTTACATTATCAACTGTAAATGTATCAAAGGAGTATCATCGAAAATGCTGCGTTTACTAATGGGTAGAAAGATGATATGGGTGCATCTTTCATAACTTGCTCGAGCAACCATCCTATAGTGCCGCACTAAATCATCGGGATTTGCATCCATTCAAAATGGAAAAGCTTTCATTAAAACCTTTCTCTATAATTCTTTTCAGTTGACGTAAAAGTTTGTGTCCAAAGACAATAAATCGGGGATCGTGCGCGATAGCGTTTATATTCAAGAGGTGGATGCACTAGATTGGTCTTAGTGACCTTGGAAGGCGATTTAACAACATTTATGTTAACTTAATCTTGCAAAACTGATAAGTCTATGGTAGCCAATGTAAAAAAACAATGTTCAGAGAACAAAGCAACGGCCGAACTAAGCTCCCCGCTTCATGACAAACCGCATTTATCTTCCGTATACTTGCACACGCTCTGTAGTACGTATATGACTAGGTTTAGAGAGACTTTTCGGGAAACTAAACTTGCAGTATTTTAGTCTTACTATTTTTGTTGAACAACTTGCACTCGACCGAACAATGTTACGAGCTTCACGTTCCGATGTTACTGAACAGGAGAGTTAAGTGTCCTGCCTAAGATGTAAGTGTGGATTAGCAGCACTGAAGCACGTTGACGAAAATGCGATAATCTGAATAATTGAGTGACTTCGGGAAACCGAAATCAACCTGTCACGTTCTACACATTAAGTTGAACGGACCATCGTCGTGGTCAATGTATGCGAACGGTACTGCCGAAACGCTTGCTGCCGCGTCACGAGGTGCTCCATTTCGCCAGATACACCATCCACAATTCTGTGAGGCTAGTCTCCATGACTTTGAACAATACTAGAACTTTGTATTGCTGGGTTGCAATTCGTGACTTCAGTACCGTTGACCCCCAAGATACATCGGCGTGACGAGCTCATGCTCTCACTACGTAGGGTCATGCATCTCATCGTGACACCAGCTGAAAACAGAGACAACGGTTCAACGTAAGCTACATACTCACGTGTTGAAGTATCTTCAGCACATGATAGACATGATAGCCCCTTGGTGAATGTTGTTTAAGTCAGGAGAGCTGCTGAGACATTAATTAGCTCGCCGAGCCCAGTAATCAATTTAGTTAGCAGGGATAACTATCATCTCAACACCCAAATCCAGTCACCAGTACTTTGACCTATTTGAAAAGGGGGGCTATGCTCACATGAAGGCAAGCGGCACGTTCCAGGTAGAAATTGTGTGTGCGCATCCTAATGATCATGGAATCTGTGTGAAAAGGAGAAAACTACGGAATGTAAATATTGCAAAGGATCGAATTACGTTACTTTTAGCTCCCGGACTGCATAGTAGCATGTTGTTCGCACACAACAACAGTGGGTCTAGTGAACATAAGACTACCTCGAACGGTTCTTCACAAGTCAAATTTTACCAGCGCAGCGTTTACTGATCCCAGACCCGGTTACATTAATGCAGACAGCAAATAAGTGCTTGCCTTTGGGTGGGCAGATGGAAAAGTTCTGTACATGACATGGGTGACCGATAGGGTTTCACGCAAGACACTTATTAAGGATCGAAATGATGATTCGCCAACTTCATTCGTATTGCCCACACATACCCGAGAAGTGCTCCAAGAGCGAATAGATATGCCACCGCTATATGAATAAGCCTCCTAGTTGCACCGGGAGCCACCATCCAGAAAACTAGTGCACGCAAATGCGCAGATTCGGACGAAATGCTTTCCCTCCTGGTTTGCCAATTCTGGAAAGCGGCAGCAAGAGTAACATGGTTTCCAGCAGAACCGGATGTGTACTGCTAATCTACTGTTTGCACGAGAGAGTTGGACCGAAACAGTGGATGTTATTGTATGTGTTGATGTACACTATCTCGACTTCACAAAGTCATTCGACAAGTTGGAACACTGCATCCTTTCGGCCAAAGTTTAGGATTGGGACATCGGTGATCCCTCCAAATTTGGATCAACAACTTTTCCTTTCATAGTCGTTTGGAAGTGATAGTACATGATTCCGTAACAAATCCTATTCAAGTGGAGGGGAGTTGGCCACAACGTACTTTGGCTTTGTCTGTCTTTAATCTTTAGTAACGGTTTAGTGACCTTAATCACTTCAAACTGTTTACGCCAACGACATCAGTGTTTAGCCGTCGATCAAAGTGGTAGATGACCGCATACCGCTTCAAAACAATCTAGACAAGAATTATGGATATTCTGTCTAGAATAGTCTCGAAGTTAATCTAAAGTAACGAGTGCTCTATCTACGACACCAAATAGTTCACGTTTTTATGCCGGACGACCAGTATTCAGCATTGTTGTTATGATAGATAGCGGTGTGCATGTCAAGGAAGACTTTGACTGCTCGAAGCAACCCACTACTGGGCTACGATCATAATCCTTTGCTCCTTAGCATGAAGGTCAAAATAGCAAACAAAAAGCCAGTGACTCATAAGCCTGTTCGTCACATCCATCTTATAGACTGAGTCATTTTCGACTACCTTATCAGTACCCTGAATTGGGAGACGCCCTTCTCAACACATGATCCAACCATAGCCACATTTACAATCTTACTACCTGCACAGACCTACTAGCACCCACACTGTGGGTAAACACCAATACCAG
This sequence comes from Dicrocoelium dendriticum, assembly GCA_944474145.2. Lineage (NCBI taxonomy): Eukaryota > Metazoa > Platyhelminthes > Trematoda > Plagiorchiida > Dicrocoeliidae > Dicrocoelium > Dicrocoelium dendriticum. The sequence goes on from OX104070.1 coordinate 31,577,610, forward strand.
TGGTAAACAATACAAGTCATGTAGCAAGGCTACTACTAACTTGAAGAAACAGGTCACAATATCGTAAAAACAATGACATTACCACATTAATGGAAATCCATGAGACCCTACTGAAGCTAGAACATCAATTATAGCAAGCAAAGTGTTCAGAGGAGAACAAAGCGCTAAAAATCCACAAAAGTCACAAACATTAGTAAAGGCACTTAAAAAGTGGAATTTAAAACACTAGCACGAAATCCAAAGCCTAATACCAGATGGTTAGCCGAAGCACCTCCTCGTGGTGTCAGCTGTGTGGTTCGGGTGTAACCCATTCCAGCAAATAGTTCGGCGATAGTGTTCCAGGACCTGGTGGATTTTCTCCTGGCAACCCTTCTCCCTATAAAAAGCCATGAATGTTAGTTTATCAACACTGTGACATGGAGAATGTGACTCATCACAAACTAAAGACACTGTTCCGTGGATAGCTGGAGAGTTGCATCCAATCCACGGACATCTATTATCCATTCTTACATAGCCGACGCTGTTAAACAGTCACAAATACAACAGCACACTTAGAAACACAAGCTACAAAGCTATAACTATGCGCAGTTACACACACATCCATGCATATATTCACTGTTATGACAAGCATGTTTTATTCTCGTGCATTTTTATTCACAGTTTGTTATCGACATGATCATGCCTGTAAAGGCGTGCTTCGCGTTGCCGAGAATAAAAAGGTTGCCTTTATTAATGCAACGTCCTTCAACACTTATATCAACCTATCCCTTCCTCTTTTAAAACGGAAAACGCATGAAACCCTTCCGAACATTCCCGTAATCCTAAGTGATATGTAGAATAGTATACTTTATATAAAACCATCTATTCATCCAGTACCGTAATACGTAGTACCACTAAGCATGCAAAGCACGCTTCCGATACACGTAATCCCAGCAAGCAGAAGACGTCTAGACAGCAGAAGGTTTATCAATCAATTGAGGAAGGTACAGGGCTCACGGAACTCGCGTTGCGAGACCGGGGGTGTGTGTCTGATGATTGACTGGCTGGTATGTGTGTGGTAACCAATCCACGCACGGCTGAGTAAATGGATCGAAGTCATTCGCGTATGTGACAGACCGGATTGTACCCCCCCCAGCTGTTATTAAATTTGGAGATAAAAACAAGCCTTTAATGATGCTAAAGGTTTTTAAACTATCTCTACGTAACGGATGCTTCCCTCCACAGTGGAAGTCTCGATAATGGCACCGAAGCACAAAGGTGGCCCACGAACTGCAATGCCAAATTATCGCCTTATAAATCATACTGCGGTCGGCTCTGGAGCGCATCGTTAAGAATGGTTTTGTTCAATTCTTTACACGACTAGACCTGATAAGTAGCAGGCGACACAGCTTTCCTACGAAGCGATTCAGCGTAACATGTCAACTACAATGATTTGATCATATAAAATCTGTCGTTGACAGTGGCATGGCAGTCATCGTCTTCCTTCTAGACATGTAAAAGGCCTTCGATCATGTGCCACACAAGTTATTGTTATCCGTCCTTCACTCTTACGGAATCAGCAACTCATTGCTAAGCTGGTCCATCTCATACTTGGAATACTAGTAGTTTTTTTTACACTATTGAACATTGCCGGCTCTAGATCACCGGAACAGAACTTAACGACAAAACTCCTCTAATGATCCAACCAGAAATAGAGATTACACATTGCCCACACAAAAGGGTAAACTAAAAGTCCGTTCCAAAGTTTTCCTGATAAAGTTTGCTCAGTTATGGAACTAGCCGCCATTAAAAATACGGTCAAGTGAAAATTTAATCAACTTTAAATCGAATTTGGTGACGTTTCTTACTCTACCGAATATACTGAAAATATTCGGTTTTCAAGTGTCTACTGATGTGCTGATTACATCCGGCCCAAACAATAGATGAGAGATGTTGCAAGTTCACCCCAACTCAACACACAGTCTGTTCTACACGAAAATGTCAACCTTGAAGCCCCTTTTGCAGGTGACGAAAAAATACCAGTGTATCGCTTACCTTTAACCTATTTCGTATGCTTTTACCATTTTGTCGGCTACACAAACTTGACAATTCGTATCTTCAAGGCATTTTGAAAGGAGAAAATAACTCAATACTAACTTAAAATCGTTGTTTCTCACTTCCGTTAAAGCTTATCACACCAACCAACATGATGAGATCCAGAACTATAATGAGACAAGTTATTGGTTCAACAATTTCCTTGCTATACCGATCCTTTTATTGTTACCCTAATGTATTCTTCTTTTTGTCGTGTTTCCTCTGCATTGTCGGTCATGACTGGGCTGTTCTGCTAAACCGATGGGATGAAAGCTTCAAACAAAGTTTTGCACACAAAAGGCAAACAGCCAAAAGACCTGTGGTGAATAAAGAAAGGGTGCTGAAAAGCATTACAGCCTGAACTGTTGTATCCAAACTCAGTGGTATATGCCGACAAATCTTTGTGAATTCGGTCATCATGTGCAAACAACAATAAATGTCTAACGGGATGAATGGTTGAGCGGCCAGGTTAAGAAAAATAATCCAAATGATAACAAAAATCGGTGGTGGCTAGCCCACTTCTAAGCCACTCCGACTCACGACCAGATGGGGTGTGGATCCGTGAGTGAAACCTCTCGAGGGACTACGCCGCATGGAATCAGGTCCCCAGGAGACAGTCCGAGTGATGATCGCATTAATTATTTTAATCTTCCTTATCATACATCACTCTATGCCTTGACTCTGTTCGGTTCTTATTCCTGGTTTCCTTAATCACACACAATGTCTCATCGACATCAAGCAGCAATTTATTCCTTTGACCACCTGCTTGATTTTATTGCAGTGCCTTTCCCTTCCTTGTTATAGCAGTGACAAAACCCGGTTAACTATCTGCTTTTTGTACATGACTGTTAGTTGTTGACCAGGCGTGACTAGCAGTGCAATGAACAAACGCTTCTACATTTATTTGTCAATGTAGCTACTTCTCCCATTGTGCGATAAAGCTTGTGGTGGCAAGATCCTGACAGATCCTCGACCCGCTACTGCTAAAGTTGTGTCGTGGGCTCATGTCACGGACACCTCCTGATGGCAACCGCTGCATGGGAGTTGGGTAACACCCATCTTCTAGCTAACATGCAGGACACAATTCCGCGTGAATCGGTTCATTGACTCATGGCGTTCGGTCCGCTGCCTTTCGCTTGTATTCCGTATCGAGGGCTTTGGTTAAGCACCCTAGTCGTTCTCCTGTCAGGTGAAAATGTAACAAACCCAAGTGACTTGGCGAAGACGAGAAAGTTTGGCAGAATTCGACTACGAGTGACCCCAGAGCTCCGTTCAATTGAAAATGCATGGTGAACGGAGAAGGCGAACCAGATGGAACGCTTTTGCGACCGCCGCCAACACAAGGAATTCTTCGACTCCTTGAAGGCGGTGTATGGATCGAGCTTGGAGCGACTGAGGACGCTACTCGATAGTAGATTAGGCACTTTGACTGTCCCTGGAACAAACTTCTGAAATTGATTGGCCTACATTGGACAGCCTGAACAAGCACGAGGAGAAGATGAGTCTGGCAGAAGCGTCGACAACTTAGGAGACGCAGAGAGCATTTGCTCAGTTGCGAAACGGCAAGTGTGTCGGTGCCGACGGGATCCCGCCTGAGATACTGAAACACAGCGGACCCACGTTGGTGACTGCGCTTCACCAGTTGGTGTGTCGAGTATGGATTGAGGAGGAGTTGCCTCCTGAGGTGAAGGATGCTCTTGTGCTACCATTGTGCAAGAGCAAAGGGAGCAAGCAATGTTGCACGAATTATCGTGGCATCAACTTGTTGAGTTGTGTGCGCAAGGTGATTGCCCGAATGCTGCTCAACCACCTTGTCAGTCAGGTTGTGGAACGGAACGTGGCGGAAGATCAGTGTGGATTCCGTTCGGGCCGCAGCACCATACATATAGTGTTTGAATCTCGTCATTTACAGGATAAGTGAAGACAGCTACACCAGGCGTTGTACTCGCTGTTTGTTGATATCACCAAAGCATTTGATACGGTGAACCGCGAGGCATTGTGGCTGGTGTTGGGTAAGTTTGGTTGCGCGTGTAAGTTTGTAAGTTTAACTCAGCGTCTGTACAGTGGTATGGGGACGAGGGTGCAGCTGCGTGGAGAGACCTCCGATGACATTGCAGTTGTCACTGGTGTGAAGCAAGGCTGTGACTTACCTACAACCCTGTTTACTAAATATCTATATGCAATCATGTCTTGTGTGTTTGATGCGGCATGTGCTTACGGTGTTCGTGTGGAGCACCGTATTGATGGTGGGTTGCTGAACGTCCGTCGTTTCGGTGCGAGGACCCTTCCTTGTGAGACAACTATCCGTATGTTGCTGTTTGCTAATGACTGTGCGTTGTCTGCATACAGCGCGGATAAGTTGCAGCACATCACCAGTGCTCTGGCTTCGAGAGCGGCCAAATTCGGGCTCACCATCAACATAAGCAAACTGCCTGTCTCTTTCAGCCTTCACCGGAGGTGCAATCTACACTGGTGCCACAAATCAGCATTGGTGCTGGTGTATTGGAAACCACCTCCCGTTTCTGCTACCTTGGGAGTGTGGTGTCGACTGACCAGCAGCTACACGTTGAGTTGCGTATCCGCGTTTCGAAGGCAGCGGCGGCATTCGGGAAGCTGAGGTACCGAGCACCACCCACTTACCTTCGTGACGAAGTTGGTCGTGTACAAATCCATGTTGCTGTCCGTTCTTCTAGGCGGCATTGAAACGTGGACGATGTACTTGCAGGATGTGCGATATCTCGAGCGGTTCTATCAACAGTTTTTGAGGCGGATTTTGTGCATTGTTTGGCGCAACAGAGTTGCGGAAACGGAAGTATTGCACCGAAGTGGCATTTGTGCAGTGGACTGTATACTGTTTCTGAGACAACTGAGGTCGCTTGGTTATGTGAGCCGTATGCACTCGACGCGGATACCGAAACTGCTGCTGCATGGCCAACTGAGTGCAGGGAAGCGGCACGTAAGAAAACCGATAGTACGTTATCAGGGTATGATCAAAGTGAGCCTCTGACGCTCTAATGTTGATTAAGGTGTTGCAAATCGAAGGCGATTCATCGGCGTGCATGGAGAGATCTGATTCTGAAGGCCGTTGCCGAGGTGCAAGAGAAATCCCCCGTGCATGCAGAGAAGAAGCGGCCGTTGCGGAAGCGACACTCGCCGATGGGTTGTACTCCATCGAATTCAAGCGCATGATATTTTAGTACATTTGGTTGCGAGTGACTGAGTCAGGCAGACATAGTTAGCCACGAGCGAGATCACTCGGGACCAAGATGGTAACGACGACGGGTGTTGCTGAGAAAGTAAGCAGAATCGGCACAGCCTTGGTAGGTACGCCGCTTCGATGTACTAAGCGCGTGCTTGCGTGCTGAGTTTCGTTATTTCAGGTGGTGGATTTGCTATCTTGTCTTGCTATCATGCTATCTTGTCTTAATGCATATTTTCTTACCTCACTTTAATGCCGGCCTAAATAATCAACTTAATGGCAAATTTCGCCTAAACTAAAGGTGTTTAACTTCGTTTGTTTTCTCAGTTATGTTACTTTTTTGAGCACTTTATCTGTTATCATCAGTTTTGTGTCGGCTATGTTAATAGTCCATTTATATCATGTGCTAAGTTACCGGTATATACGTATGGTGTATACGACCTATTTTATTGGTTTTTCCCTTTCAAATGATTGGCTGTTGCTTGACATCCCCAGTGTGGCTGCGCTTGATGTGCATGTTGACAAGTTGCCTATCTATCTATTAACCACTACCTAGTCCATACTGGCTCCAGGAGACAGTTGGTCATTGCTGGAGGGGATGGCGTGCACGGTCTTTGTCGCCGTGCTAGGCTCGAAGAGTGGTTCCATGCACTCAGTGTGGAGCGGACTACTGTCCAGCCACCGCCTTGTGTACGATTGATTTCCAAAATACAGCGTGCTTGTGTTTGTCTGTGAAGGAGTGTGAGCCGGCTCCGTTGATGAAACGTGGCTCCCACCCAGATTCCTCCCGGTCTTATTCCTTTGGACGTGGGTGGTGTCACGCAAACCACCTATGATACCTTGGTGGGGGCAAGCGTCCTGTGGCTGTCCAAATTAACAAGTAAATCCGCAACCGGATCCCTTCATACCAGGGCGCACACAGCAAACAAAGTTACATGTTCAGTCACACTTCACAAGTTCACTCACCATGCCCACTTACACATACAACTACATATATACATACACACAAAGGCAGTATGTTACTGGTTCGCTTGCTATAGACTTGTACTATTATCGACCATACCTCTTTGTATATCATGATCTTGCCTTCTAGGCGTGCCTCGCACTGCCGGGAATAAAGTATTTATTTATTTATCTACTTCGCTCACCTGAATATCAACCATTCGGATACACGTCTGAGCAAGCCATAAATTTCAACCTGCAAGTGAAGGCTGAAGGGAAAGCAACTGAGCCCACTTAATCTCACAACAACTCCATAACACACAATACATCTTGTTTGATCGGGTCAATTCGATATCCAGGTCTAGGAACGTCCAGACATTTCCGTCTTACCTTGCCCCGATGTGCTTACTACCTTACATTGTTCGGCCAACAAACTTGCAGCACTGAAAATTCATAGGCAGCTAGTTTGGTACATTATTCTTTCTCTCTTCTTTCGCATTTGAACGAAACCGTACCAAGTGTAGATAGCTTGCGCTCTATCACTCCAGTATAGTATGTACTACCATGTGCTACCCGTTTGATTTTTGTTGTTGACTCCTATTGCTTTATCCCGGTTCACGTTCCTTCCCTTTTCATGAGGCTGCCACCTCCATGGCATTCGCGAACTACACCGGAAAAAACTATTGCTCGTGTGCCGAGAAGAAACCACAATGAAACCCCAGTGAAGTCTTTCCAAACGATACTATTGCATCCATGTATAACCTCCACAAATTGACAACCCTGCGTGCGTGGGCAAGTCGCATCCTGACATCCTGATCATAGTCACTGAGTTGTAACGTTTCCCGTGCACGCCTCGCTTCCTCGCTAAGGAAGGGTTTGGATACCATGTGTTCAGTTGTTGTGGTGTTTGCCGAGCTTGGCAACTTGATTGCAAATGTTTCGCCATCATTTGAGGTGGCATCTTCAGTACAGTATTGATAGCAGTCAGGTAGCAGGATCTGGTAGAGAACAACCCAAACAATTATAAATCCAATTCCATTATTGGGTTTGCTCTCGATCAGCTCCTGATACCTGCTGCTATCAATGCTACACTGAAGATGCCACCTCGAATGGTTGCGAAGCGTTTGCAAGTAATTTGCCCAGCTCAGCCAATGCAACAACAACTGAACAAGCCTCCAGAGCTACCAATATCGCAAATCATTTCAAACGATCAGCGTCAGGAAGACTATCCAATTGGCCTTCCACATGGTCCGTCATGCAGTGAGTTTCCTGTTATTTGCGACTCGGTTTAGCCATAGAATAATTCACTGTCCACCAAAAGCATGCGGGTTCAAAGCGTTAGCTTCTTCTCCACTGTCGCCATGTTGAGATAACCCTCGAAGTATCAAAACGAAGTCCAGGTAGCGATCTGAAAACCTGTTATTAAGGAACCAAAGGTCATTTTGTAATGTACACAAATATGGTTCAATGCTTAATGGGAGTGCACTTTCGCTGGCTGTTTCTTGCTGGCCCTCTGCCTGAGTTCAGTGCCTCGCGCTGGTTGTCCGTTCGAAGCTCTTTGGGTCACCCCATCTTGACAGGACTAAACTTGCGTTTCAGTCGCATTGCCCAAAGGTGGCGGGCGGTTGCTGGTGTTCTTGTCGGAATATTCTTTTGCATTGCCGACTGCGGATCATATGTTTCAGTTGTAGCTTTGAGACTTTTTGTTTTCCAGATTTAGTATCGAGCTCAAACGTTTTAGCCCACTTTGTCCATCTTTTAAAAGCGTGATGTGAGATTGCCCGAAATCTGGGTCGTAACGTCAGAAACGCCATCGTAGCGGTTATTAATGCCTCCCATTTGATCTTTCTTCTCAGTAACCATATCACGACATCCTTGTTAGTTTTGGTTGAATTGACAAAAACATTCGCGCTCACGTCGTATCTAATTGTGACTGGTGTTGTTTTTGCGTCTGTATGCTGCGCTCCATGCTGAGACTGAGTGCCCCATGCTGAGGCCGGTTGCATTCATGCTGCTTCGTCACCACAGTTGGGCTAAACCAGCTTACACTTAAACTAGGTCTTTTTAATGTGGATAAAATTATTCCGCCTTATTTGGTTTGTTCTGCATACTTGATAATCTTCTCCTAACTTGCATACTTCACTCATGCAAATTGTGGTAACCTTGCGTAACTTTATCACGTAGTAATTTTTAAATAAATTTTGGACATTTTGTACTTATCGCGGATTCGCTTATAACTAATTTACTGCAAACGCTGATTTAGCGAGTATTTATGTCATCATATATGTTGACTTTATTCGAAATCTTTTTATTTGATACCGGCATTTCGAATGATTGGCTGTTGTTTGATATCCCCGGTGTGGCTGCGCTTGATGTGAATGTTGACAAGGTGCCTACCTGTCTATTACCCACTACCTCGTCCATACTGGCTCCAGGAGACAGTTGGTCGTTGCTGGAGGGGACAGGGTGCACGGTCCTTGTGGCCGTGTTAGGATCAAAGAGTGGTTCCATGCAGTCAGTGTGGAGCGGACTACGGTCCAGCCACCACCTTGTGTGCACTTGATTTCCAGAATACAACGTACTTGTGTTTGTCTGTGAAGGAGTGTGGGCCGGCTCCGTTGATGAAACGTGGCTCCCATCCACATGCCTCCCGGTCTTATTCCTTCGGGTTTACACTGGATATAGGGTATGTGGTTGGAGCTGTGGGTGGTGCAACGCAAGCCATCCATGGTCCCTCTGTAGGCGCAGGCGTCCTGGGGCTGGCCACAGTGACAGGCAAATCCGAAAGCTGATGTCGCCAACCGTGCTGCGCTCCAGCGTGTTTGCAAGTCGGGCACTAGACATGCAGTTACAATTGTGCATCTGCTTCCCTTGTGTCTGACGTGCACGTCAGAGACAGCACTCTCTGTGCTTGGAACATAGCTGTTAAACGTACGTGAGTTGAATTTTCCCGCGGTTTTGCACTGTCTAAGGAACTGAAGACTTTGATATCCCTCAGACCACCACATAGATTAAAGATTCCGACTTCTTTCGAACACTCATTCTCGTCGCCTTCTCTGATCGCCAGACTACACATGATGTATCCGACAGTTCTCTCGGGTCTTCGCCTTAGTTTGTCTTTTCTAATCCAAACATCTGGTTTATTCGAGCGGAAGCCATTTTCCGCTGTGGTAGAATTACGTTACAGTCAATCATGTTTTCCTACGCCATCACACGCTTGCTTGTTTCGATTGCCTCACAAGTCGTTAATATATTTTAAGTGGACCTATTGATTGTTGTTATTTTCTGGTTAAGCTCTGGCAACAGCAAACTGAGAGGCCACCGTCTAAAATTAGCAGAAAAATACAGCCAACAGGAGTGTCGATGGAAGTTCTTCACTCTAAGCGTTTTCTACACAAGGAATTCCCTCCAAGACTGTTATTTCATCACAGAAGAGTAGTAGGGGGAGTTGAATGGTATAGGTAGAAATTCGTCACATCTGGACTCACTCAGACAGCCGCAACACGCCCGGAAAAGCACTGTACGCGCGTTTCATCCTTTCGGGAATCATCAGCAGTGCGCATTCCATCGGACCCTTGGTAGGGCTCGAACCCGCAACTCGACTGTTGCCAGTTCGTGGTTGAGACCACTGAGCTACGGGGGACGGCAACGACCATCGTGAATAAGTTACTAGATGTGATATAGCGCTGCTCACTATCCACTGACTTACACGCTACTGCCGTGCAGAGGACAGGGTAGCCCCCACATTATTTCATTCCAAACGCTAGCTTTATTCAAATATCGTGTCTACAGTGACCTGGCCGCATTGGATTGGATTGGCGACATCCGTGTCTGGATTCGCCTGTCACTGCAGTATCAAGAGAACAGACACAGGATATCATGGGTAGCTAGCGCTGCACCACCCACACTTCCATCCACGCACCTCATATCTGGTGTAAGTCCGCAGGAACACGACCGGGCGAAATGTGGATGGGAAGCACGTTTCATCAACGGACCCTGCCCACACTCCTTCAACATGTACACCAACAGGATTCCTGTCTGTCTGTTTGGGAAATCATGCGTTCCAGACGTACACAAGGCGGTCGTTGGGTCGTAGTCCCTTCTAAACAGGATGGAACCACACCTAGAGTCTTGCGCCGTCACGAGGATGGTGTAACCCATTTCCTCCAGCAGCGATTCACAGCCTCCTGATTTTTTCAGGTCTACTGTGTAAGCAATTCAAGCTACTCGATAGGTCACTGAAGCACCAGTCCCGCTGCAGTGGTATTCAAAAGCAAACTTTGGCAAAAACAGTTTTATCGACGCACGCAAATTCATGCACTACACTTGCGTCAAATTTACTCACTGACACTAGCCACCCTCTTTACACCGCACTTTCTAATTGCTTAGCTACCTCGTCGACCAGACAAAAGTACAGAGCAATATGCGCCCGCACGAAAGCTTCTGGTTCGTCGCTCACTCCCTAATTAGTCAGATTTATTTTTGACTAAAACTATTATTCAGGAACTGTCCAGTAAATTCTGCCAGTGAGGCTATGAGTTTATTGTGCCTTTTTTGCTGTATGTTCTGTCTCTTTTGAACTCCTTTTTTGTCATGTCCATTGCATGTGTGTCAAGGCTGTACGTGTACCCGTCACGGGTGCATAAAGGCACATTGTTGACTTGATTCGTGATAGGCAAGTAGACACCTTATCAACATTTACCTCAAGCGCAGCCAGGCACAGCACATCGCACGATAGGTTTGATGTGTCAAGCCGATGTCCGACAAACGGACAGTCAGTTGTGTTTCGCACAACTGAGACGACAATGAACATCATAGGCTTCATCAGCCTCGATCTTGGCAAAACCACATCAACTCACACCTCCGTTTTGTTGTGCAAACCAAAGGTGATAATCTTGCAACTTAAATAAGAACGTGTGTGAACGAATCGGACGAAGGGAATTTTGATCGGAAAGTTCACAGTTACTGGTTGTTCAGTGCGAGTTGCTGTTTACTTTTTCGTTTTGGAAACCATAGCCGACCATAGACTAATGACTCAGCTGCGATTAAGACTTAGCTCTCAATTTATTCTACGAACAAGGGTTTCCATCAGTCAGAACCCTATGAATGCAACTCCATGGCGAGATAGATTCAATTCAGGCCACGGGACAATCTGCTGTTTGTGTGGTAAAAATATTAATAACAATAATAATAGGTATATTTCTCAGAAAGGTGAGACACGTTCCAGAGGCGCTGGACCGATCATTATGTACAAGTTTTCTCTGAAGCTGAAATTGTTTATCGGATGCGAGGAGATTCTTTTTGAGTGGGATTGGATTCAAGTTGTAATTTATTCTTATGCAGCTCCAACTTTCTTCGGTAGCAAGTATCTCATCGTACCGTTGAACGAGTCGTGGTCCGGATCAACGTAAATAGAAGGGAAATAGCAAGTATTAGTAAGTATTAGTGCGATGGAGGTCGAAAACTTCCTAGGGAATTATGTACATGTGTGGAATCGAGAATAATATAGTGTGGGGAGGGTCTCGCAACCAAATTTCTGGACACAGCATAAGGAACAGCAGTATGGGTCTGGCTAACAGGGAAAAATAAGTCCACATTACTGCACAGTGAAAAAGGGAAATATTTAAGCAACTACCTTATTATTGTATTGCAGATGTTGTTTACAATTAGGAGGCGCAATACGGATTTCGGATTACTTAAGATGTGTGGGTTGTGGGCTGTGAACAAGAATGCCGAACCTTTAGTAGTTTGGCTAACTGCGCTAGGAGTTTGATTATGCAGGGAATTGGTCCAACAGAACGCCAGTGATATGTTTACGAGGTTACAGTAGTCCTGATTGGCAAACATATCGATGTTGACAATGTGTCGGTTGATTCACCAGCAAGATATGGTCAAGTGAAAACCGAAGCTAAGTGTTGGGGAGCAAGGTGGGTTAAAGATGTAAAGAAAGGATCCGGGTGCTTTACCTACCAAAGCGTTAGTGCTTTCACAAACGAATGGTAGGTGCGCCAGCGGGTGAAACGGAAGTGAAGTTACGATTGGAGAGATAGTTAGCCGGACTTGGGAGTCCAGCTAACCAAGTTGCCAGTGATTCAACTGACACATGGTTGCAGTGGAGCCAAGTAAAATCAAGGGGAAGTATAGTGAGCCAAGATGGGATGAAGAGGATAACAGAAGCCTTGACCTCCAACTCATCGATGTATCAGTGGAGCCACTAATCAGCGGTGAGCTTTCGGGCAGGCAGATCCGGAGTGGGCAATAAAAGAGAAGGGTAAACAGGGAATCAACTGGCGTTTGTTGATCTGACTGATACAGTCAATTGCAACTTTCAGTTATATGTTGTCTGGACCTTGTTCATACGTTTGTTGAATAGTTGTAGGGCAGCGCAGGAGCATAATCACATTGCTGACTGTAAGATATTCGTCAAGCTTTCTACGAAAGTTATACTCAGATGTACAAGTGCGCGGTTCCGTGCCCATCCACTGCTACAGGTATGTTAACTTCTCAAATTTTCTAACCACCCATGCCGACCCTTAATGAAACTCAGCCACAACACCTCACCGAGAGGTCACCACTTGAAGTTGGCTTCACAAGACAGCCGGTTGGACTGTCGTCTGAACTTTTTCTTCATTCGTGTATCCTATCCTTTGAACTTCCGCATTCGGTCATCTCCGATCTAAGGTCAAGTGAATCCAAACCTCGATAATACATTAGTCACCTGCATTACGTGATTTAACTTAAGTCACTGGGACAAGGAACAACATAACCAAAGTAAGCGTACACGTGAAAATTGCGGTGAGTCCACCGTTACATGTTATTTTGTGACACAAAAATGTTACATTTCACTCTTTAATTGTAAAATACTGTTCATGTTAAATCCCTTATCGCGTTAGTCCGTTTTACATGGTACCATCTCACTCTCACAACCCTATTTTTAAAATATTAATGTACAACATTTCCTCTGGTCCACTTATTTACTATTCGAATTTGCTATTCCTTCTATCGCCAACCTACGTGACATGGTAAGCAAATGAGTTGTCACCTGTCATAAGCCATTGTTCCGTAAAAGCGTGATGAAAACAGCGCCATTCATCATCTCCAGCTATTCTTTTATCACTGAAATGACGGGGTATTAAGGCTAAAAAACTCAATTATTATCAAGTCTCTTGGGATCACCTGGAGGATAGACGGAGGACATAAAAATAAAATTCGCTAACAATTAAAGAGCATTTTGGTGGATGCACAATGGTGGTCTCTCTGCGTCATGGGAAGGGGAAATACTGGTGAATCATTGATAGTTGATTGGGTTCCTATGAGCAGCCGTTGCTTTGCAGCATTTTAGACGAGATAAATTAACGTCACTTCACGAAATAACACTAGACACTGTTTTCTGTGGTTGCTGATTCTATTTTTACTGACGGTAGCTCAGTTGAATAGTTCTATCCCCGACTGCCTCTATATTTGGTGTATGTTTTATCGACTCTGGTCATACTTTGGCACATTGTCGCTTTACCATAAACACTACCGGAAGACGCTGAGCACCTCCCTATATTGGCAACAAAGGAATTATGCCAATCCTCGTCCAGGCAAGCCAGCTAGGTTATCCTGGGTGCCGAAATCTTACTCTCGCCCCAAGGACACCAGGCTTCAGTGGAATAAATTCTCGACAGCCATGTACGATTCGGGAACCACTGTTTGCGGCACTATTAATCATCACCACACCAGTCACTGGATATTCGAAATTTCGATGAACCTGTTGGAAACAGAAGGGAACTCATTGTTGAATCTGAGCACAATATAACCAGACGAACTAGTAGACGCGAACTAAACTGGAGTCTGTGTACTGACAAGGAAGTCTGGGCGACCAGTAAGCCTCATGAGCTGGGGGAGGCGGTAGCAGTACGCAGTTATCGCATGCTCGTTCAACTGATCCGTAACACTGGTCACAGGAACCCGTACGTCAGTTAGCCATACAGGGACAGCACAAAATAAGCGCCGTCTAGTTTGTTGAATGGATCGCTTGTTATGGCAATTTAGTTGGTTCGCCGCTCATAGAATTTCCCTCCTCGGGTGGTTCAGGCCAGACCATGGCAAATTAGCTTAGAGGCTCCAGTAGAGACTAAACTTCGAAGCGCGATCACAGCTGTCAAAGTACTGACCTACCTGTCCGATCAGATTTGGAAGCAAGAGGTCATCCCAGCTAAGTGCAGGGAACTGGTCATAGTGGAAAGAAGAGCAGCCACACTGAATATGCTAACGCCGGTGCGGACAAAATTACCGGCCTCAATACTCGATCGCCGCCTGACCACGAAACGGGAAGTAAATGATTAAATAAATAAATAGACGGTTTATTCTACGACTGTGCGAAGCACAGTCCAACTGAGTGGCCTGATCAATCTGTGCAAGGCGTTGCATAAAACAGTTAATTGTCCACGTTTTGTATAACGAATCCTAAATGGGTTTTTTAAGTGATTGGTAAGCATCAGAGTGATTAAGAAATTGGGAACTATGACAGATGCGGATTTAGCCAAAGTTCAAGTAAAATAATACGGCCATCCATGGAACCGTCTCCAGTAATATAAGTAACAGAAAGCAAGCTTCCACCCAGTGCGAGTCTGTTAGTCCAAATGTTCACTCTGCCGTAGGTGCTAAAGTAGTATCACAGGTATCGCAGACCGTTGTGTTCTTAGACTTCAAGAAAGCTTTCTACACGGTTGACCGATCTGTTCGAACTACTCGCGTCGAATGATGTTCCCGTGAAATAGGTTAGGAATTTAGCTGGCTTGTATTCAGACATCACAGCTCACGTCAAGGTCTACATTGGCCTGTCACTGGTCCGATCGATAACAGGTAGCCTTCGTCAGCGTTGTCCAATTTCCCTATTCTTTTTCAACTTCGTCGTGGACTTCGTCACCGAGTGTCCCCTTAGAAATCCCACTATCCAGTCAGTTGAATGGCTATTAAGTCGGTAATAAAGCTACTGCGCTTTTGCTATCTTTCGTTTAGCAGCTGTGTTTTTAATTAAGTTTTAATGATTTGCTTTGAAGTAAATCATTTGGAAGCCTGTTTTGCTTTCTATCTAACTATGCTGACAGCTTAGCTCGGCGACACATTTTTAAACTAGTACAGAAGATCTAATGCAACATGGACAGAAGACAAGTTTGTACAATTTTCTGGTGGCAAATTAAACTTGGTCACAATGAGGCGGAAACAGCCCATGATATCAACAGTGCGTTTGGTGCTAGAACCAGTAAGAACCATACTGCACAATGCTGGTTTCAAACATTTCGAAAAAGTTGTGGGAGGCTTGAAGATGAAAAGCATAGTGGATGGTCAATGAAAATGAACAACAATCAATTAAAGACCGTAGTTTAAGCGGATCCGCGTAAAACTATTCGAAGTCTTGGCTGCTGGATTAAAACATTTACGGGAGATTGGAATGTCGAAAAGTTTTGATAAGTGGGTACCGCACCAATTGAATGAAAATCAATGAAGTCGTTGTTTTGAGGTGTCGTCTGTCTTTCTTCTGCGCTATAAAAACGACCTGTTTCTCGAGGGGATTGTGATTTGTGGATCTTTTACGAGAATGAACGACGAAACTATCAATGGTTGGACCACGAACAAGCTCCACAACACTTCCCAAAGTCGAAATTGCGTCTAAAAAATGTTGTGGTGATTGCTTGGTCGTCTGCAGGTGATCTATGCCGTCACAGCTTTCTGAATTCAAATGAAACCACTACCTTGGAGTAGTATTGTCAACGAATTGTCAAAATGAGGCGAAAAATTCAACACAGGTCCCCGGGACTGGCAACAGATAGGGTCCTATTTCTGCTCCATGATAACGCTTGGCCGCATGTGGCACAACCAACCCTGCGGAAGCCGCTGGAGCTGGGCTAAGGAACCTTACTTCATCCACCATCCTTCCCTGACCTTTAGCTTACCGGTTAACAGTTTTGCAAGCACCTGGATAAGTTCCTACGAGAAAAATGTTTCACGACCCAAGGAGATGCTGAAATCGCCTTGTACGATTTCATCGCCACTCGAACTGCGGAATGTTATACATCGGAATCATCAAACTTGTATCACGTGGGCATAAGTGTGTCAATTCAAACGGTTTTATTTTGAGTAAAATGTTATTTATGAGTCAAGATATGGGAGTTTAAAGCTAAAGATTAAAACTAGCGCAATAACTTTATTACCAACCTAATAGCTGAGCTTGATTATGCGGACGATATTGTCTTAGTGCTTAACGATTTTGAGACAGCCTAGTTAACCCTAATTACCCACTCTAGTTTGGCATACGCTTCGGTTTGTTGCAGGACCACCAGCCACCTGACGACCCCTTGAGACTTGATAACGAGGAACTTGAGGTAGTTGGTCAATTCACTTACGTTGAGAGCTGCATCAGTAGCGACAGGCGCATAACCATCTAAGTCAGCTCACGCAATGCGAAAGCTAAAACCGCCTTCTTGAATCTGAGACATCTGTGAGATCAGCAGGGTTTCCCCTCGGTCTGAAAGTTCGTGTTTACAAGGCCATAGTATAGATGTTCTACTGTATGACAGTAAGACATAGGCCCTTCCTCTGAGGAAATAAGGTGATACCAGGCATTGGGTCATCGCCTCCTGCGGGCATTGCTTTTGGCCGATGGCAGCTCTGTGCCTAAATGAGTACTAGACGGTGACAAGCAGGTTAATTACTTATAATAAATAACATTGAATAAATTGTCTTGACTTGTACATGTACTACATACACATATGCCCACTCATTGCCTGCTGACGAGACATTTCTTTCATTTGCCTAATGTAGAGTGGCGCAAGGCTCGAGGTAGGCAAAATTGACTTGGCAGCAGCAAATAAACAATCGACAATAGTTTATCACATGTTTAAAAGCAAATGTTTTGCAAGCCACGTAGATTGGTTGGGGTGAATACTGTAAAATCAACAAGTATGTGAGTCATCTACAGAGCGTCTAGTTCGTTAAATGAGCTGATAAACAATGGATAGTGTGAAATAGAAATCGAATGAAACCATGGCGAAGAATACGGAGTGCAGTGATCGTTGGCGTAAAGCGCGAAAACTAACATATGGTCGTTCACTCATGCACCACCTCTTTGGGTCCATATGACACATAAATGAGGTAGTGAGACAGGCTTAAGGTTATCAACAATAGCACAATATAAGTAACGGAGAGATGGAAGCTAGGAGCAACACCCAATCTTTTTCTGAAAATGTTTAAAGGAGGGGAGGATATTACTGAGTTTATGAGAGAGTTCGAGGGTTGGCAAACCCGAAGAGAAAAGTAGTTCCATCGACACTACACCATTTCCCGGCCAGGTTGTCCTCTTGGGCAACAGAAATAATCTGAGGGAGCATTCAACATGAGTCTACTCAATTAATTTGTTCCGTGCGTAGGAGCTGAAGCGTCCCACCTGCACCCCTATGATTTAGTGCATCTGAGGTCCAATTAGCTGAAGGCGACGGGATATACACGCACACTTACACACCTGCACAAGTGACTGGCGTACGCACGGAACAAATTAATTGAGTAGACTCATGTTGAATGCCCCCTCAGATTATTTCTGTTGCCCAAGAGGACAACTTGGCCGGGCAATGGTATAGACGGCTATATTGTTCACTCAGTTTCAGGCAGTTATTTTTGAGGTTGGTGTTGTGGCTGAGTTTAAACAAACAGCGGCGTATGTGGTTGGAGTCAAACAATATTTCGTGCACTAATATGTGATCGTTACGCAGACTTTGATAAACTCCGCTGAAAGCTCCCTGAAACTTCAGCCATTTCTAATAAGACCGATTGCATAGGCCGTTGATAAGCTTTATTGCCGTGTTGTTGTGCCTCTGGCACCTGTATATCACGCTTCAACCAAGGTTGCCAAGCTCGGATGGGAAGTTCAACGTGTGAACGAACGTAGGAATTGTGCATCATTAGGAGGATTGAAGGGTCACATCTCTCGCATGCTCCTCGCAGCAAGCCGACGGGTTGCTCGCCTCTTTTCGCAGGTAGCTCAGACCGTATGAACAGTTGTGCTCACTATGTACAAACACACCAAGGTCACGTTCCTGTGATGTGGCCTTAAATACGTGTACCCCAAGCCAATAGGTGTAGACATGTCTGCGGCGTAATTGAACAACGCGGCATTCGTCCACGTTGAATGGTAAGGCATTCTGAACTAACAAGTTCGAAAGCCTGTTGTGATCACACTGGAGCCCTTCCTGGTCATTCGGTACTCTGATCGCTCGCCATATAGTAATATCGTTAGCGAAGACTAAGAAATCAGAATCAAATAATCTCTATATAAATAAATAAATAAATTGTATATTCCTCGACGATGCGAGAAGCTGTTCTCTATAAGGAACAGATCAAATAATGGTACAACTTTTCCATGACATTTCATCAATACATTTTCAGAGATAAACATGGATGCAATTGCAAATTATGTTACACAGAGTAATCAGAATCGTTCTGCTATTTTTACCTGCCATTGAATCAGGATTCTTCACAATCACATGATAGATATTTGGGTCGAGAGAAAAAAAAATGAAAGGGGCTGTTGTCCGAAATGTTATGTGTATGTGTTTCAGAAATTTATTCAGACACCATGGATACCGTTTTCGAATGCGTTATCTAGGGACTGTGATGTCCCGAACATCTTAATCACGTTTTGGACGGTTAAATGCTTACTAATAGCAAGCTTAAAATTGCAAAGAGTATAGCATGTTCTGATATCACTTGGAAGTTTGTTCCAAATCTTTGAGTATTGGGTTAGAAAGAAACGTTCTCTGATTCTCGTAGAAAATTTTGGAATCATGACCTTTACCTCTTTGTTACGTATTGGGTATCTGTTGTTTACAGATATGTGAACACCGCTTTCAGGACTGCGAATTTGACAATTTATGATTCTGTAAAGAAAACATAGGTTCAGCTTCATTATCCGAAGCCAAACTGGGTCAAATCCAAGTTTATCGCATCGCTCCTTGTATGTCAACTTTGAGGAATATCCACATAGCTTTTTCGTGAAGCGTCTCTGGACCCTCTCAAGAGCGTGCTGGTCAGATTTCCGTAGATTAGACTGTACCATTGAACAGTATTCCATACACGGCAATACATATGTTTTGTAAAGGGATATGCGAGATTCCGTGAGGTAAAAATGATGGCAGATATAACCAATGGTCTTCATGGCTTTCGAAACTTGGAAGTCACAGTGTTCAGAAAAGTTAAACGTAACTGAATATCGCACGCCCAAGTCGCGAATTGTCCTGCATTGCGAGATATAGGCACCTTGTAGTAATAAACTGTCTGGCGGTACTTGGCATTTGTACGACAAAATATTACACTTGTCCACGGCAAATGACATCTGCCACAGTTGGCACCAGGAATCAAGGGCGGATAGGTCATCCTGAATGAGACGTACGGCTTCCTGAGTATTTGCACGTGGTTGTGAGTAGACAACTTTAATGTCATCAGCAAAGATAAATGCAACACCATTTCTTATTCTCTGGAATATATCGTTAATATAAATTAGAAAAAGAAGTGGACCAAGAACACTCCCTTGAATCACTCCACTAGTGATTGCTTTCGGTGTAGAGAAATGGTCGCCTATGCGCACAACCTGCTGTCTACCAATTAGATATGAAGAAAGCCAAGAGAACATAGGTTCTCCAATGCCTATAGCCTTCAGTTTTTTCAGTAACCTTCTGTGAGGCACTCTATCAAAGGCTTTTTGCATATCCAGGAACAGGATTACGACACTGTTTCCGTTGTCAATGGCAGCCGTTGTGTGGTTTAAAAAGTCAGTCTGGCATGTTGCGCAGGATCGACCTTGCATGAAGCCTTGTTGCGAATTGCTGATGATGTTGGCTTTGTTCAAGAATATAAATAGTTCATCTTTTACTATCCTTTCCATTATTCTAGATACGATGGGTGTGTGATTTATGGGACGAAAGTTTTTAACCTCGTGGGCAGCGCCATTTTTATGTCGCGGGATAACAACAGAAGTTTTCCATTGAGTAGGGTATACTCCGTTGTTAAAAGAGAGTGTAAAGAGGTTGAGCAAAAGCAGAAGGAAGTCACTACCACTGCGTTTTATTAAACATGGGGGTAGCCCATCAGGGCCTGCGCACGTTGAGGAGTATAAGCGAGCGACTTGACTAGTGATTTTCGCTATAGTGAATTCTACTGTGCATAGACCTTCATTATTTTGCGGCGTGATAAATGTTGGTGTATCTGATGATTCAGTGAGCATTGATTCGGCAAAATAAGCACTGAAAGCTTCGCAGATATCATCTGGTGCGTCGTAGTATGTTCCATCAGGCGTGGTGATAAAACTGAGATTGTCACTGCAACGCGAACCCCGGGCACGGAATAGTTTGGCTAGCTCAGCTGTTTTGCTAGGGCCATTCAGAGCTTTATACTCTTCTAGAATGAGAGTTTTGTCTCGTTGATGCCTCTGTTCTTCCACGAGCTTCGACTGCTGTAATAATAGCGCAAAGTCAGCAGTTAACTTGAATTTCTGACGAATCTTATGAAGCTTTCGCGCTGCCTTCAATGCCTTGCGATCGGATTTAGGTTTGGTTTGGTAAGCACATTTTAGTGGTATTGCTGAATCGATGCAGAAGCCGATTATACTATAAAACAGGTCCGTCGCATGTTGAGGGCATGAAGAGAGAAAGAATTTATCCCAATTCATCGAACGAACCAGGTCCTTGAATGAGTCCCAGTTGACAGAATTGAACAGACGATAATGCTTTGTTTTCTGTACATCGGCCATGCGTAGTCTTAGACAGCATTTGATTACGCGATGATCGCTCCCCGGAAATTCATCAAGAACGTTAACACTGATTGCAGGTATGCCCAATGAAAAAATGAGATCCAGCGTACTTTCACCTCTGGTAGGTCGAGAGACTTGTTGCTGCCAACCATTCATTTGGATACAGGAGATAAGATTGTGGTATTTCAAAGGAGCGGTTCCTATGGGCCATGAAATCGAAGGCAGATTGAAATCACCTCCAATAAGCTTATGTAGAAATGGTAGGCCAGCGGCGCATTCAAATGCAAGCGTCAAACGTTCTAGGTCTTCTTGACTGCCGTTTGGCGCGCTGTATATACATCCCATAAGCAGCTGTTGCTGATTAACAGATATCGTCAGCCAGAGTGATTCCTGAACATTGTTCAACACTGGGTTATCGAATGTTGCTGCTGTGAGCGAGCTTTTTAGATAAATTACGCAGCCACCACCTCGACGACCAGGCCGATTCCTCATAAACTTGTTATATCCGAAAATAGTTAACTGAGTGTCAGACATGCCATCATGGCACCAAGATTCAGTTATAAATAATATATCAGGATTATTCACCAAAACAAACGAGCGTAGGGTGTGGATCTTAGAGTAAAGAGAGCGAATGTTTATCAAGAATACTGAGATAGATGTGAGATATGAGGCAGATTCTTTAGATTGTGTTATAAACACTGGAGTTTCAAGCCGTGTGCCTGGGCCCAGGTTAGAAATTGTTGAAAAAGTGCGCTTACTGCCAACGGTGGAAAATGATTTGGAGGTGGCCACAGCGGAGGGGGTTGAGACTGAGTATGGCCCTCTAGAAAATGGTTTGAGGGAAAAAGTCCATGATTACTGCAATAGCCTGTGGGAGCTGGAGAGTTAGGTTGTATCCTCTGCAACATGTCGCTAATAGGCTGTTGATTACGTAACGCATTGATAGGATTCAGTGGATTGCTGTTGTTTCCATCTATGGGTAAAATCCGCTTACTTGCGCTCGATATACAAGGATTCACTATACGCGGTGGAGGCACACTGGTGTCAATCCATACACCAACATCAGCATAATCCATGTGGTTCGTTGATAGGTTTGGAACGTCATGATACCCAATTACACCGTGTGTAAGGTGCAAAGATAGCGGCACGTCTTCCATAACTTTATGGTCAATGGGTGTACGTCTATCCAAACAAAATGACGATATAGAGTCGGCCAATGATGCTTGCGATAAATCAAGGTCAACCGTCCTTTTACTATCAATCAATTTGACCGGATCCATCGAGATTCTCGATGAGGTTGGACACTGGCCAAAGCAGACTTTAGGCGGGACATGACAGTTCGAGGCTTGAGGTAGCGCCTTTGCATGCAACTGGGATTTAGCAGGTAATGCAGTTGTTATTCGCTGATCCCCAATGTTGTCACTTCGCATAGGGGAAAGAGTATTAGGAAACCCTATATGACTGCCAGAACTGATTATCCAAGAGGAAGCACCATGTACATCACTAGTTTTGGGGATTGTAGTCGTTTTGGGCTTGGTCGGCTTAACACGCTTAGCCGGGAATCTGTGGCCTAGTGGGAGTCCTTCAGTAACCAATTTTGCATCTGACGTTGACCTTAGCTTCGAATGGCGAGAATTAGGTGTTCTACTGGACACATCATCTAATGCAATAGAGTGGCCCG
>OX104070.1:31600785-31617587 GCA_944474145.2 Dicrocoelium dendriticum
AGGCCAATTTAGAGGGTTGCCTATTCCGGGAGCCCAGAGAGCGATTCGAGAAGACGGATCGAGTTGCAGGGAAACTTTTATTGGTTCAGCAAAAGATTCCCTGTTAGCTAGCTATAAATGAACGACACCGTGGACGCTCTAGCAAGGGGAACGGATCAAGCACAGCACACAGAGCAGTCGCGCGTTGCAACCGAAGCGAGCGCCAAGCAAAAATGGCGATGAGCAAGTAAAGCATTCGAACTCAGCAAGCAGTTCAACAAACCACACCGGTTGCCTAAGTGTACAATTAAAGAATTTTGGTTAGAATTTTACACAAGCAAACCGGGGAATCTCCAGACTGCTACACAAGTATGGTACAGTGAACGATTTGTGAAAGTCATTGAAATAATTGGTTAAAAGGTGGGTGAGTATTAGACACTGAACCAAATCCTCTGCAAACACACAGCTGCTTTCCTTCAGACTCTCTTCAACCTGTTTCTCCCCTCCAGACGAGAACAGCATAAGGGAACCTTGGTTGATGAGGTAGCAATCCACATGTGGACTTCCACATTTCTGACCGCCTGCTTAAAGCCAGCCGTTGGTTATTGCGTCTAACATAAGCTGCAACTTGTGATGGGTCACTTGCAAGCCAACTATAGCTACTGGAACCCATTGGGAATCTACCTAGGCGGTCTGCGTCAATGAGAACTGAACATCCAACTCCTGGCTTGTATACCGTCGAAAATGGTCATTTGATGACGGCTGAAACGCGAGTATTCTTTCCGAAGTGAGTCACTCTGTGGTCAGCGCCGTTTCTGCGTACAAAAGTCCACTGGTCCCAGGCGATTGCCAGGTATGAAATTATTGTAGAATGGTTTCTTAGAATTGTAGGACTGTACAAGGCCAACGTGATGGCACCTGAAAGCTTGTTGAAAGCCCCACTTTTACATCGGCGCATTTGACTCAGCATACCTCCAGTAGTTGTACAAGCCTTTCGCTTTCTCTACATCCAAGTACAGCTGTTCGATAAAATCGGCATCACACTTGAAACTCCCCCAACTTGCGCTTGGTGAACACGTCTCGGAGTGCACAAAATGAGTCCATCAGATAAGTTGTGGCAAGTTTGGAATCAAACTGACAGAAATGGTATGGGCTACTTGAGGCAGACTCCGTAGTATACTTACGTGTTCCGTTGCAGTGGGTTGTAAAGTCTTCATACGCATGAGCAGAATTTTCATATGCTCTCTTGTAAATGCTGACGGCAACAAACTCCACTTTAGCGTCCAAGGTCGAAATCGCACACCCTTTATTGGTTTTGAATTTCATCGGATAGCCAAACTGAAAGTGAACGATGTATTTACGACAGGGTTGATGAACCTTCTAATGTAGATTTGTAGCATGGTGTAAAATTGCGGCTGACTGCATGCGCAGTTCGTGTACACTGCGTTCATGGCCTCAATGACCTTCACAGCGGTGTCTCATACTTTGGAGTGGCTGTGTACGGATCGATCCTCACATCCTGGCAAACGTCAACATCGTTCAAGTCAACGTTCGGGTACCAGCTTTTGAGAGTCGAGGTGTATAGTTATCGGTATCTCAGATGGAATAATACAAATCCCTTGTTACTCCCAGCAAAGAAATAGCTGTTGAAATCGATCTTAAAACCACGTAACGCGTCTTTGAAAGGCTGCAGTGACACATCGATTCCAGCAAATCCAAGACTATTTCCCTCCTCTAAACGCGCTGCCTTTTTCCTCTGGTCGTACACTGTGACGGCGACAGAGGTATGTATTATATTCTTCTCCCCTTGGCTACCATCATACGTGACACATCGTAACTTCTGCGGAGACAAGATCACACATCAGCAGGAGTTAATGAAGCGATATTGCAGGAAGTGCAAACTTCTTTACAGGCACATTAACAGTCTTCGAAAGGTGAATCGGTGGATTCCAGCACTAGTCACGACTGATGGATGCACGCGATCAGCAATTGAAGCAGCTTGTCTCCCACGGCTTGATTACTCCCAAACTTTCCAGCAGGTAACAAGCCCAAATATTCTCCTCGTTTCTACTACTCTACCGTCGGGTTTAGACAACATCACCTTCACTGCGTAAGCTGTGTTGAAGAAGTTGTGGTCCTTGCGTACCCACAGTTCTGCTGGAGTCGTCTGCATCCGACCACAGACTCTGCAGGCGGTAGCTAGTGATCTAGCAGAACTACTGGCTGTTTTCTATCAGCGATGTCTAGAAGAGAACCATATTCCACCAGTATGGAGGCGAGGGGTCATCACTCCTTTCCATTAAGGAGGTAGCCGCACTGACCCTACCAACTACCGTCCAATAACACTAATTCCTGTACTATCCAAACTTATGGAATCAATCATCGCAGCTACTCTGATGAAGTATCTGGAAAGCCACAACTTAGTAGCCCCAGAGCAACATGGCTTTCGACAAAAGCGTTCATGTAATACTAACCTCTTAATTGCATGTAATTACTGGACTGAAGCTGTTGATGATGGAATAGGAGTCCATGTCATCTACCTGGACTTTTCAAAAGCGTTTGATTGCTTAGACCATCGAATTCCCCTTCAAAAGCTACGGAACTACGGCATTGGCGACCCAATGCTGAGTTAGATTAGCACTTTTCTGCACGAACGACAGCTAGAAGTGAGAGTCCGCGAATCATTGTC
This sequence comes from Dicrocoelium dendriticum, assembly GCA_944474145.2. Lineage (NCBI taxonomy): Eukaryota > Metazoa > Platyhelminthes > Trematoda > Plagiorchiida > Dicrocoeliidae > Dicrocoelium > Dicrocoelium dendriticum. Next base: position 31,603,454 of record OX104070.1, read on the forward strand.
CGATGCAATCGATGTGATGTGTGGTGTACCACAAGGCTCGGTTCTTGGATCTCGTCTATTCTTGGTGTTCATTAACGATTTGGCGAGATCAATTGCTTCCGATTTCCCATTTGTCGCTGATGCTATCAAGATATGGCGAAAGATAAGGGACCGGACGACCACATACGACTCCAGTGCGATCTTAACACGGTGTCGAACTGGTCAAAAAGCTCTACCACTCAACGTAGACAAAGGTCGAGGTGTGCAATTACGCCATAGACATAACTACACCTATTTACTTGGAACAAAGGGATTGCAGACTAGCTCTCAGGAATGTGACGTTGGTGTGCTCGTACAGAGCGACCTCAGCTGTTCAAAACAGGCTGAGGTAGCGACGAAAAGAGGCAACCAGCACGTCGGCATGCTGCGAAAGGCATTCGGGAGATTTGACCCATCAATCTTTCCAACGATGCACGCAATTCCTACTTGCGCCCCCACGCCGGGTAGGCTATGCAAGCTTGGCAACCTTGGTTGAAGCGCGACCTAGAGGTGTTAGAGGCATCACAACGAAGCAACAAAGAATGTAAAGGGCCTACGCTATCACTCTTACCACAGAAGGCTGAATTTGCTGGGAATTTTCAGCGGACGCTATCGAAGGCTGCGCGGTGATCTCATATTAGCGTATCAGATATTGAGTGACTCCAACCACCTATGCCGCCATTTGCTGAAACTTAGTCACAACTCGCAGCGCAGGGGTAACTGGTTAAAATTTAAGGAACAATACAGCCTCTAGAGTGTCGACGGAATTACTTTTCCCTTCGGGTTTGCCAACCCTGGAACGCACTCCCAGACTTAGCTGTATCCTCCGCTACCTTGGACGTTTTCAAAAAACAATTAGATGCTGCTCTTAGCTCCCAGCATTTTGTTACCTAAACTCCTCTATTGTGGATTACGCTAAGCATGCTTTTCTACCCGATTTATGTATCAAATAGACCCAAGTGAGCGACCATCTTTTACTTTTCTCATGCCTTACATAAACGATCACTGCACCCCAGTGTATTTCTGAACGTTTACGCTCGACTTTTTAATTTTTACACTGATGTTATTTATCAAAGTATTCATCTCAGCAGACGTTCGGTAGATGACCCAGATATATTTTGATCTCATCATATTCACCCCAACCATCCTACGGGACGTTTCAAGCACTTGCTTTTATCCCGAGATAAATTATTGTTCATTGTGTCTATTTGGCTAGCATCCTAGTATACTCCGTAGATGCATAAATATTGGAAAAGGGAACCTTCATGGAATACACTGCGGTTTATGGGTGGTGAGGTTTCATGGGTTAAGTACTTTAAAGTTGAATAACTGGACTGTGGCTTCGGTCCATATGATGAAATTGTACTAGGTCAACGCATTCGGTCAAGTCACCAGATTTTAATCTTTCAGCGCATTTTCTTTCGCGTCTCCAAGCACCTCTGTTGTAACAGCGTAACCTCGATTTAAGTAGGCCGGCGCACCCACATGCGTTTTGGCGTAGAACTGCTGGCCAAACAAGTGAAGCAATGGTCAAAAGTGTTTCTCAGGGTTGCATTTTTCGACTATATCTCGGTAGGATGTGGCACACTATCGGTGATAATCATCAGTAGTTGATGGCAGTTTTTATATCTGATCGATATGTCTGTGTCAATAATATCCACGTTAACACACATGTCTATCAGTTTAACCCGATTTTCTGGGGTTGGTGAGCACAACACCTGTCTGCGTTTTATGGTCAATCAGTGGACAAAAATTAGCTCAAGCTATGCATGTGGTGTATTGTATTGTTGAGTCAACAGAACAATGGTACAAAACGGCTAAAATAGTCAAGGCTTGACAAGTCCCGTGGGATGGTTAGTTCAATGAAGTTACGCAAACTTGGAAAACACATCTTTGGACTCACTATATTATCCACATGAACACATAGGTATATCCGTCCACCCCGATTTCGTTTTGCTGGTGAGCACGATGTTTGTCTGCGTCTTGTCGTCACTCAATGAGTTGAAATCAGCTCAAGTAATGTTAATGGTATAAAGCACCATGGAGTTGTTTTCAAAAAATGAGTATCGTGGGCGCGGAAATGACAAAAGTCGAAAGAGCGTTCCACGGTTGACAAACTCGAAGGGAAAAATAATTCCGGCCAACTGTATTGGGTGGCAAGTTTCAATTTATGACCCCTCAATTCTGTGTTGCAGCTAAGCTTCAGGAGGTGGCGGCAAGCGTGACCGGGTTTTTCAAAATCTGGAACGCCAGGATGAGGTCACCCGTAGACGGCGATATCTTCCGCTGTACACTCCCAGGGCTTTCAGTCGCCTATGGTATTGCAGATGGGACAAACCCTTCACATTTTCGTTGCCCGTCGCTGTGCGGTCTCCAGTGCAACCAGATTGCGTTTTAACCAGGGTTGCCAAACGTGGATCGCATACTCTACATGGGGCCCCACACATGCATTGAGCATTTGGGGGAAGATGGAGGCATCGAACCTCCCGAACGCCCTCCGTAACTGACCAACACGTTGGTTCGTGGTTTTGGACGTCTTCAAGGACTGCGCCAAACAGCCAAAGTCGCCTTGCATCACTAGCAAAAGATCGCGCTCTTGTGAGGCGGTTTTCAGCATGCTGTCTCCAAGCCTATATGTGTACGTGGGTTTGTGGGGGACTTGCACGATTTTTGCGCTTGTCGATGTTAAAGAGAAGTAGATTTACCTTTGACCATTCAAAAGCGCAGCATAAGTCTCGTTGCAACATATTATGATCTTCCTGACAGATGATTGCCCGCCATCTCTTGATGTCATTGGCAAAAAGCAGGAACTTTGACTTGATGTCACTCGCAAAGTCCTTAATGAAGAACAAGAATAACCGCGGCCCCAACACCGACCCTTGTGGAGCACTGCAGCTCACATCAATTGGATCAGAAAAGGGACTTCGAACTTAAACCTGAAGGCGCCGCTGAAAGAGGTAGTTACTGATCCATCCAAGGACAGGGTTCCCAACTCCACATGCTTACAGCTTTTGGAGAAGGATGCGGTGATCTATGCCGTCAAATGCTTTGGAAAAGTCAAGGTAGATGACCTCATTGCCCATCTCACTGCCGACTATCTCGATCCAACTGCCACGGACAAGCGGAAGGTTGATTGCACATGACCAGTGTTGACGGAATCCTTGTTACTTAGGTGCTATGATGTTAGACCTTTCGAAGTAGCCCATTACAGCTTCAGCTATGTGATAACCTGGAGCCTTATTTCACCTGTGAGACTGCGACCGTCTGACTGCTCAGTCACGTGTCCAGCCAACCGAAGGAATACAAAAGGCCAGTACTCGGTAGACAGAGAGAGTATATCTACAGGATAGGTCAACTCTATTTATTGGTAACGGAAACATGCTAATTTTGGAGGTCAAGTTCACCCATCCTTCCGCGTCTGGTTTCGAGACAGAGTGAGTGAATTCCGTTCCACGGGTTTACCATATTGACAGAATAGTTCGATTCCATTATCGCGGGCTTGTATTTGCTGGCCGATTAATTCGCACTCGGTTCCCAAATTCGGCGGAAAGGTCAAAGGTTCTACCACACCCCTGCTGATGTAGGTAACAGACAGCCTACATGCTCCGTTTACGTCTCTATTACTATGATCGAATTCATCATGTTCGAGAACACCAAGAGGAGAATCACTGAGCGATGGTTGGCTGGTTCTGAACGGCTACCACTTTTGAAAATCGGGGTAATGATACCTTGCTTCTACATGCTAGGGACCTGCTGTTCCTCCAGACATCTTTGGAAAATTCTCGTTAATGGTTCAGCTAGCCATTTAGCTGCCAATTGCAACGCTTTCAGGGGGATGTTGTCAACTCAGGGAGAACTATGGGTGCGCAACGACAGCAGCTTCCTCAAAATGGTCGCTGAACTAAACGTGATGTGTGTAAATACTGGCATCCGGGAGAATGGGACAGGTAGGTTACAAATGCTGGTGGCACGTCGAAAAACTGGGCATGTTATGGCCATAGAACGTTGGCTGCATCCTCCGTGGTTTGAGCACATCCATCCACTGATATTAGTGGAGGAACACCCCGGTTCACATTCCGGAGACTGTCCACATGTCTGTACAGCAGCTTTTCGTTAACACAAAACATTTCCACTAGGCCCTGCTGGTTTACTCATTTCTCCTCATGCACAAGTGTGGTACAGTGACTACGATGCATAAAATGGTTACTCCAGCTGTCGGGGCTAAGGTTCGCTCTATACGCATGCCATGCGGCGTCTTTTACTGTCATGTGTCTTCTGGTTCTGCTCCGAATGGATGTTTCTGCCCTAGCAGAACGAAGGAGCTTTTTGCCTTATGCAGATTTAATCAGATCACGGAACTTGACAGTAAAATCCAACAAACCACTACCAATGGAACAGTCGTCCGGAAACTCCCAGCTGGTCTCTCCCACAAGTTCTGCCAGTATGTCGTAGGGGGTGATTGTTCGAAGCGGGTTAGTATGTTCTTATGGACACGGGCATAACGCACGAAGTCGTAACTTATGGTTACATGGCCGCTCCGCCCCAGAGTACTCTCCAGCCTTGGTTGCTCAACCATGAGCTCTTCGTCCGTGAGCACTAAATCAAACACCGATGGTTTATTTCCTTCTCTGAATCGGGTGGGTGGACTGACATGGTTGAACAGCGGGATGCGTACAATATACTCTTACAGGTCAATCTTAAACTGATCGTTGTGCGATGCCGGAACTTCCAAATCATGAATATTGTTGCACTACGTACGTGGGCTCAAAACTTTTCTCATAGGGCAAGAGTGAAAGCATACAACGTCCAAATTATCTACGGTTAGAGGTATTTCATATATCCCCCCCAGACAGTTCAGCCCCGCACGGGTGTTTCCTAGAGGTTACAGGATACAGTTGTCGACTTGTACCTACCAATATTGTGTCGCGCTGACACAGATGCCCCGAACAAACACACAAATGCAACACATAAATGAACTGCCAGAATAAACTACTAAACTATAGTGTTTGCCTCGCTGCATTTCGTGAGATTCATTACACTGGATGACACATTGGGACGTGTAACTTAAAAAGCAATCAAGTGGGGGTTTGGAGCTATGAAGTGTCCCAATTGACCTGTTGTATTATGTACAAAATGACTCGATACCGATCTGTACGACAATGATTGGAGAAGATTAGAACTCAGCGATTCAGTTGAGATAGATTGGCACTCTTCGCTGTGAAATTCTGAAAGCAACAGGTGTAAGTATGTTTCAGGCGGATAGTAATCCGTTATTATTAGTTTGGAGAGGGTAATTCTGGTGCAGATGGAGAGACCGGTGGTAAGAAAAATACACATACCCAGACACACGGTGAATAATAGTGTGGTTATATTTATGAGGCGTAGGTAAAGTGAACAATGATTTGTCACGAATAAAAAAGCAAGTGCTTGACAAGTCCCGTAGGATGATTGGAGTGAAGAAACGTGTCAAAGGCTAACCGAATCGTCGGTTTAAGCGACTTCAGATTTAACTGCACTGCTGTATAACGGTTGTTCGAAAAGAGCATTGTATGTGCGCACACCAAGCAATATGGGGTGCAGTTCTAGTTCACATAATACGTGAGACAAAATAACTAAGGGCAAATACAACGCTTACTCGTGCGCAGCGTTCTTGGGCCGACGGGAGACGTAAATCCAGTTTCTACAATAGTTGTATGTAATAAATTGTGCTGAAAAGGAAATTGCGCACGTTCATTTGTAGCGTTATATCGCGGCCCGGATATAGAGGATTATATGACGTAGTGCAAATGGATGAGTGCTTCATCGAGACTTTTTATAAATACCATCAGTGTGCGGAAAAATACAACGTAAGTGGGGATGGCGTTCCATATTTGGCAAACGCGAAGTGAAATGAATTTCTGGTGACATTCCAACCGGCTATACTGTGTGGTCAGCTTTAGCTGGTGACCTCTCAAAGTGATTCAGCTTCAGAAGATGACTACAAGCATGGTTTGGATTTCTTGGAATCAAATATGTCATTATCAAATCGCCACACAGGCGTCGATGCTGTCCACTGTTGGTCCCAGGAGTTTACAACCTCATTTGATAAGGGAAATGGAACAGCCCTCTTTACGTGTTTGATCGCCCTTCGTTGTTGCAGTTCCCGTGCAGTGAGGTCGCACTTGTGCCACGGCTGCCAGGCATGCATGGCGTATTCCGAATGGGGCCTTATTTAGGCATTGGGCAGTTGAGAGAAGATTGCAGGGTCAAAACGCCAGAACGCTCGCTGCAAAAGGCCAAGGTGTTGGTTGGCTTCTTTCAACGCCTTCCCAGCTTGACATGAATAGCCAAGATCCTCTCGTACTACCACACCTAGAGCGCATTCAGTAGTAGCACACTGCAAAGCTTGATCTTTCAGCCTGTACTCGCGAATGGATCGATGGTGTATGCTCACTCTCTTACAATTGGTGACGTTGAATTGGAGGAGGTTCTGAGTCACCCATTCGGATACCCTGTCAAGATCCTCCTTAAGCGCTAGGTGTCACTCGTTGTTTTGATGGCCCGCTACATCTTGACATCATCAGCGAAGTGTAAGAAATTGGTAGTGATCACTCTTGCAAGACCGTTACGTAAATCAGGAATAGGCGTGGACCAAGTACTGAACCCCTTGGCACTCCGCACTAAACATCGATAGGGTCAGAAAGAGTGCTGCGAACTCTCCCATTCAGATGTCGTTGAATCCTAATGTTACCTATCCAGCCGAGAATTGGGTTGCCAATTCCACAACTCTAATGCTTGTGAATGAGGACGTAGTGATTCAGACAGTCGAACGCCTTTGAGAAATCCAGCTTGACTGCGTTAACTTCCACACCGTTGTCCACGATCTCAGTCCAACTGCGGCAAGCAAGCAGCGAATTTGTGGCGCAAGACCGCTTCTGGTGAAATCCATGCTGTTCTGGTGCTATGAGTTTGCATGCTTCTAAGTAATTCATGGGCGTTTCGGCAACAATAGACTCCGTGACTTTGTATAGCACCGGCAGCAGGGCTATCGGGCGATATTTGGCTGAATCTGCATGCTCTCTCCCTTGTGAATAGAATTGACGATTCCGTACTTCTACATTGTGGTAACACACATCTCGTTGAGATATTCTCGGCAGAACCTAGAGATTACTGTCACCAACTTCAATGCGACTAACTTCAGCACCTTTGGTCGGATATTGTCTGCACCACGAGAGGTATGCTCGCGTAGGGAATTTAGCCTTTTGTAACATCTGAGCTTTAAACAAATTTTGACGAAGTCCTGGTTGTGGTATAACAGGTGAACAGCATTGACAAATTCGCGCCCTTACAGTTTGGGAAAAATTGAGGACGTAGTGTGTTGGCCGCTTCTGTTACAGTTTGTTTTTGTCCACTTGGTGTACGAAGGGCAGGAATACTTAGCTGCTCTTTACGGAGCTTGTTAACATGTCTGTAAAGGAGCTTGGGGTTTAAGAAGAATTTATCGGCTAGATCCTATTAATATTTAGCTTAGTTTCGCGTATTAGGTTCACGCAATGAGTTCGCTAAGTAGGATGAGTTTCCCAATTTTCGGCGCCCACTGACTCCTTGTATTTTCGCCTGAGTGCATCTCCTGAGCCCATACAATTCCGTCGCCTACTGTGTATGCATGGCTTTACTCTCAACGTGCACGGTTGCATGTTTCTCGAAGCACAGACTAAGAACTTCTGAAATGACTAATAACTTGTTAAATAGATGAAAAAATCCCACCAGCTGACATCGGTGGTAGTTCAGCTACAAAGGACCAGTCAGTTGCATTAAGGAATGCGGTTAGAACGGCGTAATCAGAAGTAAGCTGAGAGTCATGGGCTCTTTCTGCTGCGTACTCTGCAACACAGATGTGGTTGGACAGGATTGTTGCATGATTGCTGCGGCCCAGAGGAACAGCTATGAATACCTTTTCGATCATAAGCTCCTCGTTTGTTGGCACGAAATCGATGATACTTCGTTTGTTCCCCGTCCTGAATCTTGTGGGGAGGCAACGTGGTTGTATAGTGGTAATCCAAGGATTATCTTCTGCGTCGAAACAAAGTGCGGTTGCTAGGGTGTGGATTTTGAAGTCACCAACCAGGAGAATGTGGCTGGGTACCTGTGTGAGAATAGTTTTCAGAGTGAAAACTAGGCGTTTGGTTACTTCTGAAGTAGACGACGAAGGGCGGTACACGATTCCCACTAACCATGTCACCACGACTTAGATGAAGATGAGACCAAAGCGCATCGACAATCTGGGCGTCTGTTTCCTCGATTAAATCCAGATGTATCACACTGCGGTAACAGAGTAGTACACCGCCTCCTCTCTGCAGTCAATCGTTTGCGCAGCATGATCACTCCATGTAGTACGATTTCGGTGTACGTGATCACTTCATGCAACCATGTCTTGGTTATCATGATGACGTCCAACAACATCGTACCAGGACCTAGCTGCAGCTCTAGCAGTTTGCTGAGAAAGCTTTGTGTGTTAGAATAAAAACAATGGGGTGCCTTATATGGTAGAAGTATGTTAGTGAACGTCAAATTCGTATTTAGTTTTAAGCCGACCGTTTCTCGGTTGGCCGGTAATCGTTTTTTGCTATGGTCATTGATACTTGACTTTCGGTCAGGTTGCATGGTAGCACAGAGCGTTCCAGATCACGGTGTTTTTTGCGTCGCTCTGTTATGTCAGCTGTCAAGAGCGCTTCTGTGCAAGTAGACGTTTTACTGAGGTTGCATGTTCCGACGAAGTGCTGCCCACTCGGAGCCGTGCGCCTGCTACATTTAGCCTGCTCTGCGTTGGTAATCTGGAGCGATGTTTCAACCAGCTATCCATTCGGACTCTTGTCATTCCTTCGGAGTGTAGCAGCACTTTCAATATTCTCGGACCGCAGCGTTTGTAGGATCGAGATGGAGGAATTCTCGTCAATGCTTTTGCGAAAACATACTCCAGAGAGTGTTTGGTGGATGTTGCACTACTGCTCTCTGTCATGCACTTGCGCATTGCGATCAGAAGAATTCGGTAGCTCAGGATTTTCTTGCCTTCGCTTGTAGAACGGAGACCATGGTTATTTTTCCTTTGACCGCTCTTTCCAATGAATATCTGCTAGTAGGCGTACCTCACTCAATGAATTGTGAAGGCGAACTGCTTAACGTTGGATTGTCTCTGTCTCCCCAGTTGCGGTCAAGGTTGCTCGAAGAAATCGAGGTTCGCCGTAGTGCACTGAAGTTAGGTAACGCGCTACGCGTCTCAGCATAGTGGACTCAACCAGAATACCAATCGCATCGCAGCTGGAATTTCATTGGGTGCGACCATCTATCAATTTGGTCTTTATCTTGCCAGATTTGGACTCAGAAGCATTAGTGCACACGATAGCTAACGCAATGCGGCTCTGTTTGGCGAATGTCGGTTTGTGTTGTTGGTGGCAACAGATTGCTTAGTAGACACGAAAGCGTGTTATGAAAACGACGTCGCATCGCTCGTATTTGGTCTAGCAACTGGACGTGCGGGTGTCATTATCGACGTTGTATCCAGGTGCTCGATGTCACCTGGCTCTGGACTGCCGGCGTTGTGGTCAAACTCGTCAGGTTTGGCTTCTGGGGAAGAGTTATAAGCAGTCACCCGAATGTGACTTGCCCACTTCAAGGGTTGGTGCTTGTCAGAGTAGATGGCACAGATTCCCTTAGGACGTTAGCATGACTGGTTTACCTTTAAACTTTGGGACAGAGCTTTAAGGGGTTTTCTGTAGCATAAGATCACTCTCCTTAGCTTCCACTCGCCAACTGCTGGAATGTTTCGGTCAGTATTTCACGAGTGAAATTGTACAACTGGCCATTAGGATTGCTTTGCATGTTTGGCAAAACCGGAGCGCATTTGTCAGCTTGCGTTAGCTCCTACGTTCTGGTTGGCTTGCACCACAACCCCTGGGCTGCAACACAAGGGCACAATTTGCAGGAGCTGTGCCTCTTCTGACTCCTCCTGCACAATTTGGCTTATCGAATTTGTAGTTAATTGAAACCATGTTCGGTGAGGGCTGTTTATTGCACTCCAACGCTGCTTTTGTCCGGTCACATAAGGCAGAGGACGAGTGCTCCTCGTTTTCGGGTTCCCTGTCGCAAACTCGGCGTCGGTTATCGTATGCGAAAGTGTCACGGCAAGGACACAAGTGCACGAGGTTTGGGTAGCTTATTGAATCACATTGGTTCCTGTTTGTTCCGGCCGTTCGAATTGGTTTGTGGTGGGTGGATGTCAGCGACCAAGTGTCGGCGGTAGACAAATGCAATCGAACCCACAGCTTGAGTCGTAGCTTCGTTAGAAAGGATTCTGTAGGAGTAATTCTAAGACCACCAGGTAGCGCGGAAGATCCTTCATCAATCTCAGTGTCGTAGCAGCGAAAAATGCCGTGAACCGGCGCAAACAGTAGTATGAAACACGAACTCACTGGCTAGCACACTATAACGTGACGTGACATGTTAGTCGGAAAGTTCTAGCCTCCTTGGATTATCTGCTATCGTGCCTCGAATTCTCCTCGTAATCCAGCCCTACATTCACTCACTAGATCAGACTCAACGCGATCCTTTCAACGCGCAACATATATCGAATCTACGCATTACAGACGATGAACATACGATGCTTTTTAACTTTTCCGTTTTCTCTGTGGAGGCATACACGAAGAATTTCCTTCGGTTGATACATTACACCACAATGCAATGTCGAAGTCAAGGTCACAGACGGTCGCATAATTCTCTGCTCTGTGGTAATCCTGGATTATTCCGTTCATTTTTTGTGCTACATTCTCGGAAATACGCCCATTCGTTTCGGCTCGCCGAGTTCTATCGAACGGGATTTATATTTGCGCAGTAAGTCCTCTGTCTCGCTATTTCATCCCAACCGGCGTCTTCGGCAATTCGTACATTAAGAAACACGCTTGAAAGCTTGTTTTTTCAAGGTAATCTCAGTGAATTTAAGAAACTATTCTACAGAGCTTTTCTAAAGCTATCAGGTGACATATAGCTTAGTACTGTGCACCACCATACACCATAGATACTGGCTATTTTGTCCTTTCATCTATATTCCTTCGTGCACCCTACCACACGAAGTGTTTGTGATTCCATACACGCTTGCACCAGGACCCATCACCACCAAACCCGGACAGCGACGGTTACCGCTAGCCGGACTAGTCAATTCACGCAGCTCACAACGGTGCGACCGGCGTGATTTAAAGTGCATACGAGTCACTAAGCCATGGGAAGGCGAAGTTTATCAGCGGGTCCACGCGTGAACAAAACAACGAAGGTCAATCATGGCTCAAGTAAGCGGAGAACTGTCATCACAAAAATCACGTGCTCTTTGTGTGCGAATTCTTACGACGAAGTGGACGTGAACTCAGAACTTGGCGGAAACCGCAGCGTAATAACAAATAGTTTTTGGTTCTGTGATGCGTGTTCAGATAGCCCAATAGCCAAGATTATCCGAACTCTCAACGCGAGGTGTGAAATGTTGGCTGTTGCGTCATCCGAACAAAAAGAATTGGTCAAGGCTTTGGGAGGGAAAATCGCTGAACTCGAGTTGCAGCTTAGTGTATTAAGTAGCCCTAACTCTAGACCTACCAAAAGACCAAAGTTATCCATTAAAAATGTTACACGTTCCGGCAAAAAACAAGCACCATTAGCGATAAACAACTGTGATGCCAAGCCAGTTGAAAATTCTATAAAATCTTCTGTTGTACCGCAAGGCGTAAAGAGTTATGCACAAATTGCACAATCATCGTTATTAGCTGGGCAGCACATTACAAACTGTGTGAATAACGTCGTTGCACAGGAGAATTCTTGCTGCAGCCTTGACTTGTCTTCCCCACAAGACAAGACCAACACTCCCACACGACAAACCTCCACCCAATAAGAACTGCAACAAACTAAATTACTGCGCAACCAACAAGCGATGACAGTCATATGTTCAAACGTACCAGAACCCACCAGCGAGTCGTTAAAAGGTCGACAAGCCGAAGAGCAAAATCGCTGGACTGAGATAAGCTGCGCACTAGGACTAAACGTTCTCCCAACTAGTCTTACACGTCTGTCACGAAACCCATCGTCTCCTCACGTAGGGGAACCTCGGTTACTGCGAGTAACATTTGGCAACACAAAGGACTTGGAGGATGTTCTCTTAGCAAGCCACAGTCTACCGAACTGTTCTCTCAGTGCCCGCATTTTTCCAGACATGCCATGGAAGGAAAGACAAAAACGAAGATCCAACCCAACCGCGTCTCGTCAAAATGTAATGAAGAAAGTGGTGTTGGTTCATGGTGTGCCCGAACTGAAACATGGCGACACCAGTGAAAGACAAAAACACGATATTGATGAGTGGCGCTACATCACAGAACTCTATGGCATGCAGAATGTTGTGGCATTCGACGTCAGCCGCTTAGCTTCCTCCCCAAACTATCAAGGGAGCGGGCCGAAAGTTTTGAAAGTTACCTTGGCTACGCCGGAGATGGCATCAATGGCAATTAACGTGTGGTACCACAACAGAAGGCTAGGACCACCAGAAGTACGACTGAGACCATTCCTGCAAGCAGTACAGACCACTGGTACAGTTGAGTCAGACCTGGCTTTTCCGACCATAGACCAGCCAAGCGTGCAAACACTCGTGTCAAAAAACGTGGGCAGACCGGCACTGTTTGTGCCGGTCAAACACAGCGAACCCACCTCCTAATGCGGCAACAAATCCAATGCTGCTACACAAACGCCCAAGGGCTTTACTCCAAGTTGCCGGAATTGCGCTATCGGCATGAAGCAGCAACTTGGGACATCATAGCATTAACTGAAACCTGGCTCTCAAACGAGATTTTGGATCCAGAAATTGAACTTAGTGAAATGTCAGTCATTCGAAATGATCGTCCATCTCGCGGTGGTGGCGTTGCTATCTACTACCGAGATCATCTGAAATGTGAAGCTTGTAGGACTAGTTAATACTAGTCCGAGACGATGCGCGGAATTAAGCGCGGATATCAGAAGGCAATTGGAGTCGGACACAGCGGACTGTATTCGATGGGCTACAACGAGAAGCGGACGGATGAAGCGAGGCAAGAGCGTACACGTGAGCGCGGGAACTTACAAGGCCGTTGTGTGTCGAGCCGGTTGTAAGATTAAAACAAGAAGGAGTAATGTACAATCGGTCAACAAGTAAATTGTACACGAAAGATAAGAGTTATCTTTTCGGGCGCTACAGAGCTCCCCCCCTAGAAGGCTGAACATAGAAAGCCTTCGAAATGGAAAAGGAATGTTGAAGCGAGGTTCGTAAGGCGAAATCGTGCCGAGTAAAAATGGGCGTGCGTTCGTGTAAATGGGAGTTCGTCGGAAGTCGGAGTCCGCTGTGCCGTTTATGATTTGTTATTTATTGAATGCAGGGCAGGGTGCATTTCGGCGAGCCGTTGGAGCGGGCTTGTCGGACTACAAAAAGCTGGCTAGCCCAGAAAAAGGCCGACAGGACCTCAACCTCCGCTGCTGCCAAACGGTGCGCTTGGGAGTGGTCTCTCCCCCCGCCGCACCCCGCCCCGCGCCAAAACGACCCTCGTCCCACGAAGATAACGACCATGGTCCCACGGAGAAGCGACCCTCGTCGCGCGGAGAAGCGATCCTCGTCCCGCGGAGAAGCGATCCTCGTCCCGTGAAGAAGCGATCCTCGTCCCGCGGAGAAGCGATCCTCGTCCCGCAAAGAAGCAATCCTCGTCCGGCGGAGAAGCGACCAGTGTTCGCGTCAGGGTCCTCAAAAACACTCCTCGTGTGGGCCAGTCGATCGAAGGGAGGGTTGGGGCATGTAAAGACGAGAAAATAGAAAAACACGCGCAGAAAACGCCAAAAAGAACAAACAAGTGGGCTGCGTGTTTAAATATTTTTTGGTTTTTGTAAAGGTTTTTCGGTGGTTTTTGATATTTTTGTTTGTTTTCAAAACGTTAATCGACCAAAAATGAGGCAAATATATACAATATCTACAGTTAAAAGTATTTACACTGTACATAGTCGGAGAAGCGAACGGGCTTACGTACCTCCCGACCACGGCGATTGGTCGTGGGAGGCGACGGACTAGGTTTGGGTGATGTCGGGACTG